>VFFE01007785.1:262552-366644 GCA_008921705.1 Burhinus oedicnemus | reverse complement strand
GGGTGGGGGGTGGTGTTATAATAAATACATGTTATACAAACATATATAATGAATGCCTAGATGTACATTTAGCCCAGAGATGCAGTGTTGTTTGGGTTGGGGTTTTTTTGTTAGGTCATTGTGAAAATTGATTCAAGTGGCTATTAGCCAGTCAACATCTATGAATTAGGTAAGCTCAAGAGACACATTGTCCAGAATGATCAGATTAGTGTACTAAAAGACACACAGAAATGCAATATTAGATCATATCAGCTTTTCTTATCGTATTTTGTCTCTAGCAGTTATGAGGGATTTTATATTAAAATTTAGTGATCAATTAAAACCATAGTCTGCTCACCAAAAAGTTTGTCAAATCTCCACTAGTTAAAATTAGCTGGATCTCTTGTCCTCTCTCAAATATATCATATACATTTTTATATCTATATATGTACCAAAAGTGCTTTATTTCAACTGTCATTACTCTTCTAGTTTATATTAGCTTCTACTTTTTGTTTTCAGTCTTACTAAATATCAAACATGGTGATATTACGGAAATAAGTTTTCTATGGAAATACCTTAACTATAAACACATAATTTTTTTAATTTTTCTTTTTTTATCTTATGGAAACTCAATTTCTTCTTGCATTAAATTGAGGTAAATCTTACTGCCCCACTTAGCTTCTTTATCAGGCTTAATTTCTACCCAGCTCATCACTTTTCCAGGCTAGACAGTGTGTTTATTGTGTGGCTCTTGATAGTACTTCAACATCTAGAATCCAGGTACTGTCTCATAATCTGGATCTATTTAGTATGGCCATTTGTTATGCACTTCTTTGGACACAATTGTGTCATAACAGGTATTGTCTCAGTCTTCTACAGATTTTAGTATAAATTAAAAACTCATTTGCAATTTAAAAGAAAAAGTACATGACACTACCAGGTCACAGAATTTGCTGGAGAATGATGCAAGTATTCAGATAAAATGTGTAGTATTTGCTCTGCAGATTGGCAATAGGTTGGCTAAATTTAGAAAAACCTGGGGCCCTGGGCTGAGACAAATGAGAGCAAACATTCTTCCTGTATCCAGGGCTGAAAAAATAAGTCCAAAGAAGCTTCCTACTACCTAACTGTCTCCTGATAGCTCTTAGCTCTCACTCAGCCCAAAACCTAGGGAGGAAAGCTTTGGTGAATGCGTATAGTTGTGTTTTCTTCTTCACTTTTTTCTTACTGTAATTTACAGCAACTGAATTCAGTCACATTCCCTCCTGTCTGGCTTCTTTTGCAATCCCAGCGTGTAAGCACCTGTGTTGGGTATTTTGTTCAAGGAGAGCATTAACTGTTTTGCTTCCAGTTATCACATGGACCAGGAAGATGGACATCCTTGTGTGCTCCCCTAGAGGTGCAGCTTGAGGGGTGCACGTGCAAGGGTGCTTCCCCTGCACACAGGTGTGCCCTCTCTTGTTTAACTCTCTCTTAATTCAGGAAGTATCATAATTCCTCTGGTGCATTTATTTTTGGTTTGTAGTTCCACCAACGTCACTGCTGTCATCTACCCATATTGCCTGAGAGGTGAATCAGATGAAGAGGATCCGAATTTCCCCACGTGCACCAAAAATACTGGGTGCCTTTGGAGGCCATTCGTGCAGACCAGACCTGCATTGATCAGGATCACTTCCCCAGCCTTTTACACAGCATTTCGGTTTTGATTCAGATTGTTGACACGCCAATTTGGAGGCTTAAAATATGTCACCTTGCTCTCATTATAGTAAAGAGAAATTTCAGGCTCTAATCAGCTGCCTGAACATGGATATCTAGTGCCATTTGAGATGTCCCTCCAACTGCCACTCTGCAACTGTGGGGAAGTCCTTTGCATAAGTTCACATTTAATTTTTCAAGAGATAACCAGGAAAGGATAGGAAATGGGACTCAGTACTGTTTTCCACCCCATGGGCTTCAGCCTCCCCTTTCCCAGCTGCAGCCTGCCCCAGCCCGCTGGCTTCTGCATGTGCTGAGAGTGAATCCTGCTGCCACCCAGGCTGTGCCCGGGCTTCTGGCAGTGAAGCAGTCAAGAGGAGGTGTCTGTGTTTGCACTGCAGGCCTGCCGGCTCTCCCACTTGCAAGAATGGCTCCAGTAGTAAATAAGCTTTTGCTAAGAGACAAGCAACAAAATCACCCAAGCAGAGACCGGAACGCAGTATACCCCATCTTAACGGGACGATTTACCTGCTAACGTCTAGTGGTGTTCTCTGTCTCTGGCTTGCTTGCCTGCTGTCCTCTATATGTCATGTCGTGTCCTTTTCTCACACTGCTCCCACGTCTGTTTTTCATGTGCATACTTCCTCTACATACTGCTTTCCGACAGTACAATCATGCTTGGCACCCCTCAGACAATTTAGTTCTCTACGTGCTCCAACTAGCCTAGTCTGGATTTTGTGTACAATCGTTCAAGGAGAGCAGAAACAATTTCCTCCCTTTTGGCTCAGTATTGACATTCACATTATTATTTTTGTATTTTATCAGTGCATAGTGTCTTTAGTATCAGGGCTGCATTGTATAAAACATGGCACAAATGTCATCAGAAAGCATATAGGTCTCTATACTAAGTTATTTAGGGATAAACTGTAAGAAAGAGAGTTCTACTGCTTTCACTTTACATATAGAGAGTGAAGAAAAGAGTGGAAATATTCAGACACCTACAGATAGTCAGTTTGTGGGACTATCAAAACCGACTCACAAGAAACTTGGGAATATCGTTTTCACAATATGACCTACTTCTCTGCTGAAGGAGCGATCTCATCACACCTCTTGTATATCTCTTGCTCCACTTCCCTTGAGGTCAAGAAGTTATTTGCTTTCCCTCTAGCCTCTGCCTGCAGAAACCATCTATACTGTTAGCACAACCAGCTGTAAATATTAATGGAAATATAAATATATCCTCTGGAATGCTAACATTACTCAAATTCAGATGACTTCTATTTTTCTGTGTCAATATGGAACAAGTAGATACCATTCACAGGAACTGTCAGCACAGGAAAGCAATAGCGTGACTGTAATAGCATTACAGCTGCCCCCTCCAAAAGTTTAAGTTTTGTCAGAAATCCACATGACAGAGTTCCCATTCTTTTTGGAGCTAAACCCAGAGCTGTGACATAATTTTCCTTAACTTGCTCACCAAAAGACCAAACCCAAATGCCAGCTAGCCTAAACTTGTTACCAGGAAAGCTACTGGAACAAATTCCTAAACCTATCAGTTTGCAAGCACTTGAAGGATAATACAGTAACAAAGACAGGTCAATATGGATTTGTCAAGAGCAGTGACATCATTTTAGTTCCCTCTTTCAGTGGAGTAACAAGGCCTAGTGGATAGGATAGAAGCAGTAGATATAGTACACAGTAGATATGACAAAGTAGATATGACTTTAGTAAAGCCTGTGGCACAGTCACTGCAACATTTTCATATGCAAATTTGGAAAATATTGTTGAAGTGGTTTTATAAAGACTTCGCTTTCAAAATGGAAGGCCCTGACAAATTGGGAGGCCCTGGAAAAATTTTCTCCCCATTAATATTCAATATAAACCTTGAATATTGACATGATGAAATAGGGGGGTAGTCCCATAAAATTTGCAGATGACAGAAAGTTGAGAAGTACAACATGCACTTCAACGGTCAGAAGAAAAATTAAGAATGAACTCGATAAATTAAAGGACTAGTCTGAAATCAATATAATGAAATTTAATAAGGTGAAGTGAAAAGTTCTCCAGGAAGGAAACAAAAATTACATTCATAAATGCAAAATGAGAAAAAAACAGAGTAACTGATTAGCTGGCAACACTGCAAGCAAGGCTCAGGGGGTTTCACATGAAATAAGTCAGTGTTTGAGATGCTGTCACAAAAGAGACAACTCTCATTCTGAAGTCTCATTACATACAAGACTTATTGCTTGTTAAATATTAACATACAAGTAATTATTAATATGCTACATAGTTATTACACTCCCTGGAACAAATGGTAGAGACTCAATGACAACATTATGTCCCATTTTGAAAACCCTCATTAAAAAAGGTTATGGATAAACCAGAGGAAAACCCCAAAAGATGAACAAAAGTGATACGTTATCTAAAAAATTTACAGGAAAAGCTGAAGAAAATGTTCGGTCCAGAAAAGAGAAGACTGAGACAAGACAGTATAATCATGTTAAGAGATTTGTGACTGCTAGAACAGTAATCAACTGTTCTCAATGGCAATGATCAACAAGGCAAGAGGAAATACACCTAATTTATAACAAGAGATTTAAATTAGATATTACAAAAACTTCTTAACTGTCAAGATATTTGAGCACTGGATTTAGTTATCTCTGAAAGTTATGGAATTCCTGGCATTGGAGATTTTGAAGAACAGATCCAGTTAGAGAATTATCTGCCAGAAGTAGCCCAGAAACTGTTTTTGACCTTGTTTTGGAGCTAGGGAATGAAGTCAATGACCTTCTGAGGTCTCCTTTTAGCTCTTTGTTTCAATGGAGTCTATGATTTCTTTCAGGGCTTAAAGAAACCTAAAAGTACTACCGGATATGTAGCTGTCATTTCATCGGCCAAACAAAAATTAAAAAAATATAAGCTACAGCCGGGAGAAACGTGCAGCGCCCACTTGCCAGTATCTATGATCTGTGTTGCTAATGTGATTGGGTTTTATTCTGGACCAGTTTACAGTATTTTCCAACTGCACATCCTGATTCCAATTCCTCAATGCACAGTCACCTGCATCTTTTAAGGACCACTGGTTCATTGATTTAAGCCTACTGTTCAAGTTTAACTGGTCACTGCATTGAATTTTTTGCCCACAGTAGTACAATTTATGCCCACAGTAGTACCATTTATTCAGATACAATTTAGAATGCATATAAGAGCCACAATAGGCATTTTTAAATCCAATACCCTAGTAAAAACATTTATCAGTCATTGTCTCTCTCTCTAGTGAAACGTGAACTTAGTAACATTTGAACTTCTGAACTCTCCATTTTCACATGAGCTTGTACTTAGCTGACTACTGAGGACTGAAAAATACTTTGTCATTCACCCCTGACATTTTTTTATATAGGTCAGAACCATGTTTCTATATATTTTGAATAATAATGACAGTGGCCTGAAGCTACTCACTTAAGTAGTGGCCCAGCTATAGCAGAAATGAAAATGGCTATACAAAGTCTCTCCTTTGGAAAAAATAAAAGAGAAATCTTGAAGAGGAAACAATGACAGAGGATCAGTGATGACAGAACATTGACTGCTCTCATCTGTAGAAGAAGCACTTGTTAAGTTGACACAGAGTGAGCACTGAAGATATGTCCTTTGGGAATGGAGCATTAAAGAGAGCTCAACTTTGAATAACTGGAAAAATCAGGGTACAGTCTATTGATATGAATAAATGCCTTGCTAATTATGGAAATTCTAGCAAATACACTATATCATAGATACAAGGTAATAATAATTTATGTTTGACAGATCATTCCAGGGGGTTATGATTCACAGGCTATTGAAATCTTCCTTCACATTTCCTTAAAAATACATTATTTTAGAGAAATCTACTGTGCCCCTAAACTTTTATTTCAGAAGCCCTTAGATGATCACTGAGATCAATGAATGTATGAAATTTTACTGATATATTAGGAGGGTTATCCACTAACCAGTTATCCCGTGCTTCACTTCAGTCAATAAGTACCATTCCCGGTGCACTACAGGGCACTACACTTCATCCCAGGATGAAGCTCCCACAAAATGTAGTTCTGCTCTTCTCATTTGTTTTATAACTACAGGGATGAGATATGCAGCCTCAGGGAAAATAGGGATGTTATTGCATACTGCAGAAGTATCTTTCTGCTACACCTTCTTGTATCTTTTCTGCAAGAAATCATTTGTATTGTCTTACATCCTGCAGTTAATGACTTCTTTGTTAAAAGTTTGAGAATTCCTGCTTTAAAGAAGATTTGTCTTCATCTGGCTTGGGTAGTAAAAGCTGGGCCAGCTCTGGGTTGCTAGGCATCATATCGGATGGTGGCACAAATCTATAAATGATGTGCAATGCGGTATGTGATTTATATTTCCCTGTATGTATTCACACTTGCTTAAATCCTAGTTTATACAAACTATGAAAAACATAAAGGAATCATTGAGTAAGAAAGCTGGCCAGATGATTTCACCGTTGTGCAAGTACATATTAACAGATCTATACAGCTCCTTTGTATTTTAAGGAATCAAATCAAAACCAAAAGCAATCATTTATTTTTAACAAGCAAGTAGAATCATAGAATGGTTTGGGTTGGAAGGGACCTTAAAGATCATCTAATTCCAACCCCCTTGCCATGGACAGGGGCACCTTCCACTAGACCTCGTTGCTCAAATCCCAGTCCAACCTGGCCTTGAACACTTCCAGGCATGGGGCGTCCACAGCTTCCCTGGGCAACCTGTTTCAGTGCCTCACCACCCTCATAGTGAAAAATTTCTTCCTGATATCTAATCTAAATATACCCTCTTCCATTCAGAAGCCATTACTATCACTACATGCCCTTGTAAAAAACTTTCTTGTTGGCACCCTTCAGATACTGGAAAGCTGCTATAAGATCTCCTCAGAGCTTTCTCTTCTCCAGGCTGGACAACCCCAACTCTCTCAGCCTGTATTCATAGCAGAGGTGCTCCAGCCCTCTGATTGTCTTTGTAGCCCTCCTCTGGACCCACTCCAACAGGTCCATGTCCTTCTTATGCTGAGGGCCCCACAGCTGGATGCAGTACTCCAGGTGGGATCTCACAAGAGCAGAGTAGAGGTGCAGAATCACCTCCCTTGACCTGCTGGCCACACTTCTCTCGATGCAGCTCAGGATGCAGTTGGCTTTCTGGGCTGCAAGTGCACATTGCTGACTCATGTTGAGCTTCTCATCTACCAACACCTCCAAGTCCTTCTCCTCAGGGCTGCCCTCAATCCATTCTCTGCCCAGTCTGTATTTGTGCATGGGATTGCCCCGACCCACATGCAGGACCTTGCCTTTGGCCTTGTTGAACTTCATGAGGTTTGCACAGGCCCACCTCTCAAGCCTGTCCAGGTCTCCCTGGATGCCATCCCTTCCCTCCAGTGTGTCAACCATTCCACACAATTTGGTGCCATTGGCAAACTCGCTGAGGGTGCATTCAATCCCACTGTCCATGTCACCAACAAAGATGTACCAGTCCCAGTACTGACCCCTGAGGAACGCCACTTGTCACTGCTTACCCCTTGGACATCAACCTCTTGACCGCAACTCTTTGAGTGTGATTGTCCAGCCAGTTCCTTATCCACCAAGTGGTCCAATTGTTGCCTAATTAGGTAATCATTGTCTAATTCAACACAACATTTAAGCACAGGCTTAACTTCCATTGCAAATTAGATTATTTTAATTTGGAAAAGTGAAGATAAATCCACTTACCTACAGACCTAATATAGGAATTCCATAAATATCCAACAGAGGACTGTTTCTCATCACAGGTGTTTATGTATAGACAAATGCCTTTAATTTTAACCAACCAAGTTTCAAAATTTAGTGTGATCGAATGTGAAACTGATTGTGAAATGTGAGTAAGAATGTGAAAATCTTAATACTGTAAAAAGAGCATAATCACTGCAATAAAAATATAAAACAATGTCTCTTAAGTTTTATCAGTAACTGAGGGCTAAGGTCTTTTGAACTTCTTTCTAAACTTCCAGTGAGATAACTATAATTCAACATTTGGCTGCTTTACAAACACTGGAAAAACAAACAAACCCTCCAAACCTCTTCCCCAATATCACCAAGAGAAAAAAAAGTTTAAAACCACACCAAAGAAAATAACAACAAGTCAGGTACATCAGGTTTTTCCTGGATGAATAGTAGGGCTTGTTATTCAAGGTGAGGGAGCAAACTGAGGTATGCAACATTGAAGACAGCAAGAAATGTTGAGAGTGAACTAGAAGTCTTGTTCTGCATAAACATCAGTGTCTGCTCAATTTCACTGACAATAAGTTACTCATTATTCCAGTTGTGTTTGCTGGGTAATGATTGGAAAGAAATTGCATCAGCAATAATAGTAATTGATAACTCCAAATTCCAACTGTGACTGCAGTTTAACAAAAACGCTTCAAAATCTTGCATATCTGAATAGAAAATCAAGTCATTTGCTGTTGCTTGTTGCCTATCTACAGCCTTCTTGCTGCACTCTCTCCCTTTGGGGTTTCAAGACACCAGGTTTTAGTAAAAACAGAACAAAATCCCCAAAAAACCCTTTACAACTCTAGAAAAAAATATATATTGTGGAGGTAATTCTGAGAGCTACAAACCATTACCCTGTTTGCACATTACATGTCTTTGCATCTACCCATATCTTTCTGTGATATCTACTCAAATACATGTTCTCCCTAGCAAAGGCTGCTCATTTCTTTAAATGCTCACTGCTGTTTGTGCAGTGTCTTGACAACAAGATACCATCTGATACCATCTGGAGGTACCAAGTGTAGAAAGGGTACCCACTGCAGCTAAAATAACTGTTTAAGTCAAGATTTTGGGGAGTTTATCTTGAGATTTGAGGTTAAATTATCTTCTTACTTTCCTGACAATCTTTTACATGCAGAGAAGACACGAAACTACAAGTTACCCTGAAGGTAAGAGTAGCTACCTGCAATTACCTACAGGCTAAAACCAAAACCCTCAACTACTGCTCCAGGAAAACTGTGGTGGCAGTGGTCCTGGTGAGAATGGACATCCTTGTCCCTGACACAGCCCTCAAGGATACTCTGGTGACTGCAGTACTGTGTGAAAGGGACCCCACCATCATGGTTTCCTTCACCTTTTCCCAAATAAATGGGCTCCAGGAGTGTTTTTTAGGGAACACATTCATGTCTGGGCATACCTGCTGTAATCCCAGAGCCCCAGTCACTCTGACACCCCAGTCACTTTGGCTCCCCAGGATGTGGGATGAGAGAAGCCCAACTGCTTTCTGGATCCCCGCTGGGAGCCATCATCTCTGCTGGGAGGAAGCTGTGGCCATGCATACCTGGCATCCAGCAAGCAAGCTGTGGAACTACCACACTGCACAGGCAGGGGGTCCTGGTTCTTCATCATGGATTTCAGTGCATGAAATGGAAACCTATAGCATATTGGCATTCAGGGCAATATTATGTCTGGCACCTGGCTGCTGAGCTTCTGCCTTCAGATGATATCCTTGAATATTACTAATTCAGGTTAGTAGGCCTTTGTTCATAGTGTTGAACAACAAAACACAAAACTGGGATTCTTGAGTGGGCAACTGAGAACAAAAAAACCCTCACTCGCATACAACGGATGAAGAACAAAGGCTTGACTTCAAAAAGCATTAATAATACCAAATGCCCACTGTGATTGACACAAAAATGCACAGAAATCAGGCACAGAGAACTTTCCTCAGCATTCAGTACGCATTTGATAAATAACAGCATACCAGATTTCCTTATTCTGTTTAACTGAAGTCATCACCTCAGCTAAGTGGATTTTCTCTACTTTCCAAGCCTGACTGTGGAAAAAAAATGTGTGAAAATTGATTAGGTTAGAAAAACTTGCATGAAATAAATAATTGACAGAAATAAATTGAGCAAGCAATGTAACATCTTAGACACTTTGTTGGGTAGAAAAATGAGGGTATCATTTATATCACATATTGTATATTGGGTATCATTTAATAAAAGGAATTATCTTTACAAACAAAATTATTATTTTCTGAAGAGCAAATGACACAATGGACACATTTCAAACTGGTATAAGAAACTGTGAAATCTATAACGGAAGCAGATGTTGTTTCAGGAAAATCAGAGATTCTTTTAAAATGTAATTAATAGTTGGCACTAAGTACTTGCTCCTTTGTAATTTTAAATAATTCATTAATATGTATTTAATAATTTATTAATGATAATTAGTGATGATGTTTATTTCCACCCAAACATAATGTATTTTTTTCTTGCTGAAGTGGAAAGACCAATTCGCTCTTTTAGGATTTTATCTAAGTTAAAATGTTATCTCATTAAAATAAAGGAATCTGATTGACTAAATGGGAATCAGAGCAGATATGTAGGAGCAGAGGCCCAGATATACAAAGCTGTTGAGGAATCAAGCTGCTATTGAAATCAGATTAAGTGAAGGCTGCATACAAAATTGGAATTGTATAGGTCACTTCGGGGAAGTTGACAAAAAGTCTAAGTTATGCTAACAACCCAGCTGAAGTGCTAAAAAAATCAAGCAGTCAAATTTTAAAAAGACATAAAAACAGACAATAACTCATTCAAGTCCTGTCAGCTCTAACTCATTTAATTGGAAAACCTCCCAGACACTAACAGAAATTTTATCCATGCCTAACATAGGTGCTACGGCAAAATGACATTTGGGAGCTGCCAAACAAGAAAATTGCCTTTCCTGCCATTGAAAAATGCATGAGACCTTGTGTATGCAAAGGCTCTTGTTAACCAGTGGGAAACCAGCGCCACTGCTTAACTAATCAGTTACTATTAACAATCTTGTATTGCAAAGAAAATAATTATGAAGAAATATAACCTTCAATATAAATTACGCTAAGAAAGCGAGCTGGCTTTTGACTGGTATGTATAAGAAAAGACTGGTGTCTTCTAACAAAATTCTAGCTCAAAGTCTGCAAGTTTTTATTTGTTAGTAAGAATACATGTGTGCCAGTTTAAGGTAAAACAGAACCAATTTTCTTGGATGTCTTTACTTTTTTTTCCTAAAATTTTTTCAGATAAATTTCCTCTTTTGTTACTGTTGTGGAACGGATGAATCTCTTTCAAAATTTTTATTTAAAAAAGTAAAACGTCCATTTTCTTCACTCTTTTACAGAAGCACCTCAACAGGCTATTCAGATCACCAGTTGTAGGTACATACTGCAGGTGTCTTGTTTACTCATTTTCATAGGAATCCAAGATCTAGCAGCCATGCAGAGCAGGCAGTTTCAGTCAGAGTGACTGTAACTGTTCCTAGGACAGACAGATATAGAAGGTCACCTGTTAGAACCCTCAGTGTCTGTCTTCTAGGAAAAGCAAGAAGAGGTGGATTAACATCTGCTAAAGTCAATGGGAGTTCTGTCTTCACCTTCATGAGAGCAGCAGAGAGGCCAGAGTGTTCTCCGTAAGAAGACTTCTGCTTTGAAACCAATAAAAATTCCCATTAAGGACTTGCTTCAGTGAATTCTTAATTACTGGCAAGAATTTGTTAATATCATGATGATAAGCCATGTCATATGGACAGTATAATTTACTAATGAAATACCACCTCTTCGCAACTTTATTACCCTCTCCTAATAATTAATCATTGGAATAGGTTACAAAGTAGCAGACTTTAATATTAATGTAATATTTAGATGCTTATCATCCACATTTAAACACTGTGATAAGGTTATAGCACAACTCCCTAATATTAATTTCCGCAAAATACGAGTTATCTCCTCATTGCACTTTAGCCATGATTTGCCTTATGTCTTTGATTATACAGTAGTTATAGTTATTGCCATATTATGCCAAATTTGTCAAGCTGGAGAAATTTTCTGACCAATCACATGTAAAAACCTCTCACTTCCTCACAGTTTGATGTACAAATGCTAATTTATCTTTTTTAAACTAAAAAAAACCCAAACCACAAACATAATGAGGACTTAGTTCGGCTAATGAAAAGAGCACAGCTGTGATAGCTCTGATGGACTTTGTTGGAAAGATTGATAAAGTTTAGGGAGGAACAGGCACATTGCAACAACTCTTGTAGAGCTTTTCTGAGGACCATGTCCGTGAGAACAGTCCAGGATGGACTTTTCCACCTGTCCCCAACTGTCTAAGTCCCACAGGCTCCTTCACTGCAGACCCTTGGATTCAGATGAACCACTTGGCCAAGTCCTCCTCCTTCCCATCCCCAACTAACCCATGCCATGCACAGGCTCAGTGCATAAACGTGAGAATCTAGTGGTGTTTGTAGACCCCTTAAGTCTCTCAACTCTAAACTATTTGGACCCCTATAGGCACAGATTTCCCTCTGCTATGTGTGATATGTGCCATTTCTCTGGGTGTCTTGGATACTCCAGAGCATCTCAAGCAGCACTAGATATGTATTTGTAGGCAACTGAGTCATGCTTATGGCCCAGCAAGCAGCCTTTCAGAGAATCCCATCTCACTCTGGTCATCATGCACCAAACCCCTCTGGAAGGAGGATGGGGAAGGACATGGGGCCATGCACAGTTAAGGTATCTACATACCAGACCTAACTGGGCAAATGGGCAACCTGCTCTCCAAGGGGAAAACCCAAAAAGAAATCAGTCATCCTTGCAGTTTTGAGGGCCTGTAGGCCTTGGCCAGTGGAATTCTCCAGCACCAGCCTGGGGTGTCAGGCCTGGGGCTTTTCTACTGCCAAATTTGGACAGAGCCCAGGTCAGTAATGGGAAAGTTTTCTCAGAATTTGTGTAGGAAATGGTCATCTCAGACACCCTTAGATGCTGAGCAAAGCTGGTGATAGGGAAGGCAGATGCAGGACTGTCTGATAATCAAATACTTCTTGTGGTCTTGTCACTGGGCCCTCACCAGAAACATTAGCTCTTTTTTCAGCAAAGCAGCCCAAGAAGTGACAAATACACCGGTTTCAAGGCAGATCTCGGTTGCCCACAAACCCCAGTGTCGATATTTAGCCAGCAGGATCAGAAGAGGAGCTCACTACAGGTGACAGCCAAATTGCTGGAGGAAGTGCTGCAACCATACATCCACCAGTACAGCCCTGTGTGGGTGCACACCACAGCTCTGGGATGCTGGGTGTCCTTAGAGCTGGAGAAACACTGAAATGTGCCACATCTCCTGACTGGCCCACGTCAGTGAAAATCAACCTGTGCGCTTACACGGAGCAACCAACATATCACCACACCCTAACCTTGGAAAGGGCAGGAGAAAATCTGCAGGACCCACCTCCACACAGAAACAGGAACCTCTCCCAGAAACCCCAGCACAGACACAGCCTGCTTTTACCGTGATGTGAGAGCTAGGTGCCGATGCTGTCTACATGTGTAATATTTCTCTAAAAAAGCAGAAAGTCCTGCAGCACTGCTGCATGGGTATGGTTCAGACATTCCTGCTGATGCAGGCATACACCCGTCACTGGATCATGAACATTGCCAGAAGGGTTTCTTGGAAGATGTTCCCAGGGCTGGATGGTACCTGAGTTTTCCTATTGTATCAACTGCAGCACTCTCATGGCTCTTAATTCCCTCAGGAATACTCTTGAGGGGCGTCACAAGACAATCCTGACCAAATTAGGCCTTCTGAGTGTTGCATCAGGCACTTTATAGTGTGATTGCAACTTCTTTGTCCTGCTCATTGTTGTATTCCCTTATAAAAATTGCTAGAAATGTTGGAGATGTAGAACCAGGCTTTACATCACCAAAGTGAGCAAAGTGAGCACCAAAGAGATTTGTGAGGCACTCTCAGAGTCACAGGAAAAACTGAGGTAAAGGGCAGGACTATTATGGCCACTCAAATGGTTTAGCCCACATGTTTGCTGCAAAATAGGAGACTTATCATCTCATGTCAAAGTCCAGTACAAGCTCTGTAACCATAAGAAAAAGTACCAGGTATATTGGGCAAGGTATATAGGGAAAACAGTCTTATTTGGTAGCATGGTGGCTGAAGCATTTCTACAAGATAGAAAAAAAAAGATCTCTGAGTCTCAAGAATTCTGTCTGTATTTTATTTTCATGACTTTTAATGTCAAATGCAGATGCTTGGTAACAAAGACAAGAATCAAGCCTCAGCCCAGTGGTCCAAGCAGCAGGTTAGACAGCCCAGGTTTTGTGTCACATTCTTACCCAGTGCAATCTTATTTTGCATCACATTGCTGAAGTAATAAAACATGTACATCTGGGTGCTTCAATCCAAAAACAGAGTTGAGTTTACTTCCTAGATGAGAGGTCTACAAACCAGCTTATTATATAAAATTTGAGGAAAGAGGAAAGGCCACGTCTCTTTCTCATGTCAGCTTTTAAAAGAAAATGGTATGGAAGCTAGTAGTGGGGTTTGATCTTCATGGAGTAGTAGGCAGCCTTTAAAAAGCTGTCACAAACTGTAGGAGAACTGGAGATGTCAGAAATTGCTGCAGTAGTCACAGTAGAGAGATGAGGACAAGGAATCTGTGGGGAACGGATGACTAGAAGGCAAAGTGGGGAAAAGAGGTTGATAAAAATAACAATAGGGAAGGGTCATGAGTTATGGATAAGTAGACTGAAGGAAAGAAACTAAAGGACTGAAAATAGCCATGCAGAAAATCTACTTTTAGGGTGTGAAGCCCAGGCAAATAGACTTAGATTAGATTAACACAGAGATTAGGACTGGGGTGGCGTATGTAGAAGGTGGGACTGAGATGTATCTAAACAGAAATGATCACATAGGTGTGAGAAAGGCAGATACGGTTCTGTGCACCCCTCTCCAGAACTGAGAGTGGAGCCCAAGGCTCCTAGCATTGGCCACTCCTTGAGTGCTGGCTGCACACTCAGTGGGAAACTCCTGTATTTTTCTTATCCCCATAAAAATGATCTCCTGCTACTGCTATCAGCTGCTTCCTGAGCTTGAGTGGTGGAGCTCTCTGCAATGATTCCTAAAGCTTTACCCTGCAGGATGCTTGTTCTCTGAAAAACATGATTCTGGGCTTCGGAAGTAAAAAACAAGCAGCGCTCATGCTGGTGTTGTTTGTGTGTTGAATACTCGACTGTGGAATTTTAATTTTCTTTTTTTCTTTTGGTGTGCAATAAATATTATATGGATGTAATTACTGTCTCTGGAGTTAATAATTGCCTTGCATATCCAAGCAAGTCAATTTGCTCAAGAAAAGGTCAGGAAACAGGCTGTAGTGTTACTTCTTCTGCCTTCTGACTTTGAACAGAAAATGCTGTAAGATATCTGTAGATCTCATTAAGCTTCCAAATTAAAATCTACGTTTTAAAAAGGTGGATTTTCACAGGCAAGGCTATGAACTTTCTGATTAACCTGCACACACATACACACAGAGAAGAAGATGGCAATGTTTACCAAAATCAATGTGATTACAGTCCAATTTGTATTTCTATTATAAAACTGCTGACCATTTTTATCATCTAAATTCCACACAAGGAAGAATCTTTTTTTTTTTCCTAACAATAAATAAGAACAGTTTTAAGAGGTCTTCAACATGTCAAGTGGCAAGTGAAGACAATCCTTATTTACTCATACTGGGTGCTTTCATTCTAGCAATAAGTAATAACGGGGAAAAAAAGATAAAGTCATATTTTAATAACTTTACAGAGTGAAAGTTGTGTGGAGAGAGTTCTCTGGGACTTGAGGTTACTCAGTATTTCATAGGACTACCAGACTTAACAAGTAAGATCACTCTTATTCTGACATGGGGATACTGCTTTATTTCTACCTCCTGCCTGACCCTTGCTTTGCTATGGCTTGCAATTCCCAGGCTCTCAGTGCTCTGAGCCACCAGCCGAGCTGTCAGGTTCCCCATCCGCTTTTAAGTGCTGCAGGGTGCCACCTGGCCAGGAGCAAAACGTCAAGTAGAGGGGAAGAGAAAGGGACAGCCTAGGTGAGGAAAATGGTGGAGCCAGTTGTTTCATAGTGGTCCTCTGCTCACAGTCCTCAACCAACGCCCCTTAACTTACCATCACACATAAAATCATCAGCCAGAGCATGAAGCTGTGGGATTACATCCTGCCCCTCTTCCTCAAACCCCTCGGATGTCACTAGAGAGGAGTAGGATGTGACCAGCCCAGTGGCAGTAGGCTGGCCCCAGCTGTGGGACTGCTATCAGCACAGACTTGCTGATATGCACTGTTTGACATACACAGCTCTGTCCCTCCTGTCACATGCTCCACGGAAGACATCATCTTCCCTGTTGGCCACAGCCAAGGAGAGGCTTCAACACTCTCCCCTGACCCTGGACAGGTACCACTCATGTTCGTAGCACATGCCATGGAAAATAGGACTAAAAAGGGACAAGAGAGGAAGGCTGCAAAAGCCTAGATATTTTCCTCTCTGTAGCAAATTTACATTTTCTTGATAATTTCACTTCTGGGAATCTTCTGGGCCTCAGTTTGACCTTGGTCTCTGAGCAATTAGTCAGCAGTGAAACAGTTTTGCCTCTTTAGTCAGCTTCACAGACACTGAAGGGGGGAAACTTAGTCACCTTCAGGAACAGCAGAAACTCAGCTGCAGATTTGGAAATGCCAGCATTTGCCTTAGGCGCCTAAATAGCTATGGGGGTCTGATCCTCAATTGTAGTTCTTTCCTCATAATAATAAATACTGCTGTAGCTTCACCCTGAGGTCACATGGAATGGCTGTCACTGCAGTGAACACACTCACAAGCTCCAAAGGGGTTGTGGATTACCAGTGACTTTAAAAAAACATTTCTTATAACCACATCCTAGTTTTCAAGATCCAAAGCTAGAGGGAAGAAAACATCCATTTCATGGTAGCATACATTTTTTCATAAAGATATAGCTCTTCTGTTTGCTTTGAGATCTTTGTCATGGAAGTCACAACATGCACTTTTCTTGCAGTAATGGCATACCATGAAATTCAGTCTAGTTTCTTGTGGAGGATCAGGTTAAAGACCTACTATCTGTGGGATTTAAGTTATATTATTATGATGATGTTAAATTTGATAACAAAGTAGATACAAAATTAAATAGCAGGGTTTGCAATAGAAAGCAAATCAGGCTTAATTACATTGCAGTTCCTTAGTGTCGGAACAGCAAAGTTATAATGCATTTACATTTTAGCCAAGGGAATTCACATTTCATGTTAAAACAGCAGCTTTATCTCCTCTGTTATGCCTTGGTTCTTCAGAGTTCAAATCACATTGCTAGTGAACTTGAATCTAGCTTTGGAGCTTCAATACATATTTTAAGTAAATAAGCTATGTGTCAGTGAAAAAATGACTGTGGAATATTGTACAGTACAATCAAAAGGCTGCATTTCTTCCCAGAAATGTAACATGGCATGAAAATGGTAACACACTTCAAAACAGATTCCAAGTAGCTTAGAAAATCATACCATGTGGGTTTATTTTTGCATACCAACTGAATATTGCTGAATTTAAATGTCCACTCTGATTTCTCTTTGATTGTTCCAGCACTATATACTCTTCATCAAGACCTAGTTGTAAAATCAACAGTGTATTTATAATTTATCAGAGTACTGAGTGAACTAGATTTCCCCATCCCAGGAAATGCAGAGTGCCTTCACTCCAACGTCTCAGTGGGAGTTGTGGAAGTTCAGTACATCGCTGTATCTTGTTCTTAATGCAATCTATTCGAGTTTTTGTTGTTGTTTGTTTTACAAGAATAAGATAACTTTCTAAATTCTTGTTCAGACACAGGAGAATGATAATTTTTGCTAATATCCTTGCTAATAGGGGTGCTGAAACAGCAGAAGCTCATGTGAAGTCAGACAGTCACACTTTCATAAATCATTCATGCAGCAAGCAGCTGGTGGTGCAAAAGTAATAGCACCCTCACTGCTACCCAGCTGATAAAACCCTTTTGTCTTCAGTGCTGAATTTCACTCAGCTCTTCATATAGTCAGATAAGATGCCTACTACCCACAGCGAAAAAGGCAAAGAGAAATAGAACAACCCTGAAATATATGGTTAAAAAGTCAATAATTAATTTATTCTTATTCCCTGCTATCTTTTATTGCAGTACAAAGCCTGAGTTGCTTCATTAGGTCAAAACACACAGCAGGAGATGGGGTGGGGGTGGAATAAGCCCCAACAAGTTCTTACAATCCACGTTGTTCATGCAAGCACGATGGCTCTCAGGTGGCAGGTGATTATTGACTCCCCTGCAGCCCTGGAGAATCTGCATCAGCTAGGCTGTATGAGCATCACACAGCCAATGCATATACCCTTTCAGGATGAACGTATGACCTAGTGGACTCTAGAACCAGCAGCAAGAATTCAAGCACAAATTTCTGTGCCCCATCCTGCTATTGAGCATGAAGGATGTGTTCCGCATCTGTGCAGGAAGGTGGTGTTAGGAGGGGATGGCCCTCACCTCTCCTTTCCTTGCTTTTTTCGTGATGGCAGAGCCTTGGCAAAGCTGTATGTTTGCAAAGACAGGGGAGAGGGAATGGGCCAGGGGATACAACAACCAGAAAAAGCAACAGAGAGGTATACATGAGTACCAGAAATGCAGAAACAGCAAATTATTTGTTAAATGGAACAAGATAGCAACAAATCTTTGGACTTCTACTTTGTTGCACATCTCTGAAAAGCACTAACAAAACACTGACAATCCTTTCTTCTTCATTTGTTTGAAACGGTCCTTAATTTCAGTTAAACATAAATGCTACTTTCAGGATATGAGAGGCCTAGATACAAGGACTGGCCAGCAGGAAGTCTGTAAGGAAACTTCTGGGGGTTATTGAAGCAAATATTGCTGATTCAGATGTCTTTTGCACTTCCTCGGGGACCTGACCCTTTTATGAAAATTAAAAGGTTCTTGTCTGTATGGAAAACACTGACATGCAGAAAGGGAGTGAATAGATGACCCAAAGCTGTAGTCACCATCCCCCCTAATTGTGGTAGTGTATCAAATGCAAGGAAAATGCACACAAACCGATAGTGCTGTGGTCAATGAAAAATCACTGTAAACCAGCAGGCAACAATAACAACCACCCTTTTTCCCCTTCCCAGGCTGTTCTTTCTTTCTTCCTGTGGTTTCACTTTCAGAAACTGCTGATTAAGAAAGCCCCCAAAAAAATCATGACCCAAATGAAAGGGAGAGGAGGACAGGGAGGGAAAAGAACAGATGATATTTATGATTAAGAATCTCAATCACTCTAGCATAAACGATGAACTTAAGATCATTGGCAATAGAAATAGTTGACTTAACAGATGGCAGGCAGCTCCTGTCAGAGGAAACCATTTTGAGCGTGAGCTTAATTGAATGGTTCAGATCTGTATAAATTAACATGTTTTAAAACTGTGCATATTCTCAGGTGGATTTTCAGAATAATTTTTTTAAAGGTTTTCGGGTCCTTTCAGTGAAATACTTGTTGTCAGAAGTCGAGTCCCAGTTTTCAGATGGTTATATGTAAGAAAAATGAATGTACTGTCATCTGTCCTCAGAAAGCAAATGCTTGCTAATGCAAGCTGTACTCTGCTTCTGGTGCTCATAATCTTAAGTGTGCTTCTTACAGAAATTCTCTAGTTTGAGCAGTTCCTAGGGGCAAACAGCTGCCTATGTGAAATTTTATTAGGTAAATAATTTGAATGTTCAGTAATTGCTTCACTTGGAGATAGTGCAGTAAAAATAAAAAATAAAAAAATAAAAATCAAGCAATGAAATTGTTCTACACCAACACTTTTCTTGAAATATTCGGTCTATCGTAGATTGCTGTGTCTATGTGGCAGGACATCAGTTCAGTCACAGAAACTGTTATGAACACCCAAATAATTCTTAACACCAGACTGAGGCTGTGCCTCAGCATAATAGCTCATGAGAGCTGTAAACAGATGCTGCACATTACGCTGACATTTGCAACAGAAGTGTGAGCAGTGAGTTTCCATATATTATCGTGCAAATGGTGTGCTATTCCTGTGAGATAAAGGGAAGGGAATCCAATACAGATAGAAGAGCATGAATGGGATTTATTTCTTAGAAAATCCAAGGTACAGAATGGTGCGAGTCTACTTAATTCATCGAGTTTATAAGAACTTGAGAAGGTAGGGGGGTAAAATGGTGAGTCCTACCCTGCACTGCTTTACACTGTGCACAAACAATCCCCAGGCTGAAAAATTCCACTGAAATGAATATATAATGCAAAAGCAGAGTCAAAATATCTGTCAAAATCCCTGAACTTCAAAAAGTTGTCTCGTTTCGGCACATCATTATCTCATTTCAGACCAAGTAAATCTGCAAAATATGTCTTTATTAAGTTTCCGTCCTGGCCTGGTCCTCTGCATATCTGTGAACCTTTTCATGAACTACATTTCCAGCTGTTCTGATGTCTATTTCTGCCACTGTTGCATCCCAAATACTCAGTTTTCTATTATTTTTGCCAAGGTCAAAATGGCTTGAGCTAGATATGACAGAGCAGGAAAATTGCCCTTCTGCCTGTAATTTGACATCAAGCAAGGAACCTTTTTGATTATGAAAACACTCTCTTATTTCAAGGTAATTCATATTAATTGCAGGTGATGGGCCAAATTCCCTACTGGCCTAAGACATTCCAGTTCCATCTCCTTCAAGGCACTTGTGTACACATCTATCAGTCATACATTTCTGAAGAAGTTATTGTGAGTTAAGTGAGAGTATTGATTTACAGCAAGTGCTTTACTCTGCAGTAGCTGCCTCTGTAGCCTATTTAGCTCTGTAGCTGCCTTATTTCAATAGCACTTTGTTTACTTTCAAATGTAACTTTACATTTGTAAAGTCAAATGGTAAACAAATTTGTCAAATAAATTGTAAATTCATGTAAAGACTCCAGGCCCAATACCCCACACAAAGGACTAAATGTTTATTGTACATGGGTCTTCACTAAAATCAGATACTGCACCCTGTGGTAGGGAGGCTCCACACATGCCAGTGTGAATAGCGTGCGAGGAAAGGGTGGTTGGGACATGACTCTGTGTGAGGCAGACGTGAAATTACCTTGCATTTTCTTAGAGCACGCACACTGAAAGACATCTAAAGATCGCAATGGTTCAAAAGCAAGATTTATCATAGTGCAAAAACAATAAATAAGAACAAAATATCTCTTTTAATGGCATACACTCAGCATTGCTGGGTGAGACAGATTAAATTAAAAGGTTGGAAGATAAATCTCCCTCCCCACCATGCCTTTCCAAGGGGCATCTTCCAATTCTGCTTTCTAGTCCAGTAATTTTCAGCATCTTTGTAGACTACTGTAACTCTCACACAGTTTCCCCTGGCTCCCCAGGAAAGCCAGAGACATTGCTTTTGGTCTGTATCCTGCTGTACAAACCAATCTTCTGCTCCTCTTGGGAATCCACGGGTTGTCCTATTGCAGCCGTCCCTTGCTGACAGTATCTCTAGCTCCTCTATTGCCCCAAGCAGCTCTCTGGGAGCTGCTTCTAGCCAAGCCTACCCAGCTGCTCATGGGAAAGGCTAGACCAGTCTCCTCATCCTTGTGGGACCAGCTACTGGACCCTCTGAGCTGTAGTCAAGATAGTGTAAGCAGTCATCATACCTCCCTGCTGCCTAGTTACACCTCCTAGTAAAACATCATATAGAGAATATTTACAGTAGACTGTGCCCCCAAATAGTTTTGCCATCTGTCACAGTTGTGAATAATGAGTTCTTCGGACTTCCACAAAGTTACACGTTCAAAGATCTCCCCATAATTGCAGATATTAATAGGTGTGGACACCTGGCATTCCACTGATGGTTGTATTAGTTCCAGTTAACAGATGGGGAAAACAAGGTGTGAAGATATTAAAGGTAGATTTTACCTCACCTAATGACAGCTATCTAAATATAAGACACCTTGTCTACTCTAGTTAGATATGCTCTGTTTTTAGCCTATAGAAAGAGACATAGGCACCTCCAGAGGGCTGCTTATCACACATTTTCTGTACTTCAACCTTTGGGATGAACCGTCCTGTGGAAATGCCTGTCTGTGTTCATTGACTGCACAGGGAGACTTGATACCAAACCTCCAACTAGACAGCTCCCTTTTAGGTGTCTAAAATCAGGTGAGATGATTTCATACCTGAGTTACCATTGGGGAGTCAGTTACCAAGCTGAAGAGGGGAACCCACTCCACAACTTCAGGCTCAAAGGGCAAGCTGGATGGCCGCAGCACCTCGGTTGGAAACCACATGGGAATGGGGCAGGTCCCAGCCACCAACACTCTGAGCAACATGCAGGGATGAAGCAACATGTATTATGAGGAGTTTGCGCTTTTAGTATAGCTGCTGACAGCTGATGGTGAAATGTAGTCTTTGAAACCTGGCATCTTCTTGGCAGGGTGTGGGAATAAAACTGAAGGGAAGAAATCAAAGAAATGGAATTAAAAGGAAACAGAGAGGACTAATAGAAACATGGCAAAGATTTCTGAGAGCACCAAACGGACAATATTTGAAAGTCACTGAAAGCTTTCCTATCTCCATATCAGATTGGCTTTGTAGAGAGGACAGGCGGCAAGTAGAGCGGTACAGATCAGTCCTTACACCTGCCTACATGGAGAGAGGCATGATCCAGCTGGGCTGGCGCAGGGCTAAAACTCAGAAGATTTGGTTTCCAGCTCTGTCAGTGACCTGAAACACCAGTGCCACTGCCAAATCCTTTCCCCTTTTTATGCTTCACTTTCCTGATTTATCAAGCAAGAGTAGTTATTCTGGAAGATTCCTTTATAAAATATTTCCAATTGACTAGAAGGAAAATCTCACCTTCTGAGCTAAAGGTTATCAACTACATCTCTAATACTGTCTGTTGTACTCACTTGAAAAAAAATTTTTTTTATTTTGAATTTTTTATTTTTAGAAATGGTAGAAACCTATAAATGTAGAGAAGATGAATGACTGAATACATACATCTATGTAAATATATATGTACAGCTAGATCTTACTACCATAGGGGAACATCATTACATGCTAAAGCAGAGTTCAGGCACTGTGCAGGTAAATTGAACAGCAAATTCCCATCAGTCTATCTAGTGCCAGATTTGAGCCAATTGTGAGCTGTGTGGTTTGTTTTTAGGGGTTACCACTGCCAAGGATAGCAATATTTTGCATTGTGATTTTCAGTAGAATTAGAGGAATTTCATGGCTAGGTAGCAAGAAAATTTACTGCATTTGGCCCTGACTTCTATCACATTCTCCCTCCAGCAATGTGCAAATGTCCCTTGGCTGTTCTGTGCACCGATTTATCAAGTAGAGATTGAATGATGGGAGCGTACCACTGAGGCGGTTTCATTCATGTAGTGGGTGTGTTTAGGCAGTTGCTATGGTTCTTAATTTGTTTACCAAGTTCATATTTCTCATCCTTCCAAGGAGTCTGTTTCAATAGGAACTTACAAACAGCAGCTTCACTTAGGCACTATAGCATCTGTCTAAGAACATATGACTCCTTAGAACAAAATCCTTTCCCCACTGAGATCAGTGAGATGTTGCTTGCCAAGGGAAAAGCCTTTACCCTTTGCTTTCGATCCTGATTTCATCTAGTTGTATATATGCCCACAGTATTTTCAGACCCCTTTGCAAACCTGAGGACAAGGGAAACAGATTTTTTTGCAGAGTGCTGTGACAAGTCTTGAAATGAAATACTATGATATGATTTATCAGTTGCCATAAGGCAGAGCAAAATACAGATGACTGACTGATTTGCATGTCCCAATTTTCAGGTTATTTTCCAGAAGTTTGTATTGATGGTTTTGCCTTTTCCTGTCTACAATGCCCCGGATTAACAAGGAAATAAATCGGTCTATATGGTCAGTTAGATACAAAGTTATGAACACTATACAAAACATCAGAAAGTTAAAAGTGGATTTCCATGCAGTAAGGGCTGTAAAGAATGGGAAGCCACATGTTCCAGCAAGTCTGGTTAGAAACCAACAGATCATCCTTACTGAGGAGGATCACTATTTTTGCTATAACCCATTACACTGTCAGTCGGTAATGCATACGTGGGACTGAAAAATAGTTATCAACATACTTTAATTGAGAATAAACACTAGAAACTTACAATTTGCCACATACTGAATCAAAAGACATTCTTGGAAGCACCTTTTCTCAGCTCTCAGATGTATGCTCACATCCATGTGTTTGCTCCCTGTGAATGCTCCAAAGCTGTGGGATATGTAGCCATTCGTATGCACAAGAGTTACGAGCTTAAGGCAGAGAGAACTTGATTTTTTAGGCATGACAATTTTCTTCATCTCTTTCAATACTAATTGTTTTGGTGAAGATAATCTGCAAAATTACAGTCACGTTTAAAAGCAATGATTTGGGTTAACCATCAGTGGAATTTGAAAAGCTACTCAGCTGACCAAATGAAGGTGTCTAACTTATGGTGAGATCAGTAGTGCTCCAGGCTACAACAGGAGCTTATACACACAGGTCACAGTACCTTTTGCAATGTGAAACAGCCTAGTGCATCCAAGATTCACAGAGGGCTGAAGGCTATGGCAGAGAACTTGGAGAAGACGTGCCCTCTGGAACTGCAGATGGAGGCCAGCTGCTATATCTCAGAGCATCCCAAATGGCTATAAAAATCTGTGAATAGTCATTGAACCAGCCCCTAAGGTTAAGAGTCTGGAGCTGAATCCTGTTCATAGTGGGTGGCATTTTTGTGGGACAATATCACAAAATCACAACCTGACCACCTTAATATTATCTGAGCCAAGACTTCTCCTTGGAGTGTCAGGAATAATGCCAATACTTCCCTTATAAACTGAAACAAAAGTGCAGATTGCACAGACAATCATCGGAGTTTTAAAAATTTCTGAAAATCCTCCAAGAACCCACCAGGAGATGGAGAAAGTTGGATCAAATTTCTGTTAGAAGCATATTTATTTCTAATTTTATCTAAAAATGGTAAAATTTCCCTCATGCTTCGAAACCTGTTTAAGTAGGTTTTTTTTATGGCAGTATATACTGTGTGCATCCATCGTTGTGGTGGGGTGGGTAGTCATCTTGTTTGTTCGAGTGAAGAAAAAGGTTGACATTACAGGCACTAAGCAGCATATCTTTGTTTAATAAGGACTTTCTGCAGTTTTTTAACTTTAGACAAATGAGAGCATCAGTACAGAATATAAGATTAAACTTCAGTTACTGTTAATGTATTTGGAATCTTTAAAAAACATGGTGAAATTGCCTTTGAAGTCATGGCATTCAGAGGTGGAAAGCCTGGCTGTGGTAAGGAATTTAGCATCCTCTAAGATACTTAATAATAAATTGAAACTAAAACTTGGTCTGAAATAGAATTCATTTGCTCAGAGTTGCTGTCAGGACAATTATTGTCCATTGACTCCCACACAGAAGTCTCAGGAAAACATGGTGGCATCTACTTCAGCACTAACTTCCCTTGGTCCCTATGCACTTGGCAGACAGTGCTCTGGAGATGGTGGGGAAATTAATGTAAGGAAAAATGTGCAAGATGGTTTACCCTGAGTGTTTGAGTTTTTAGCAGAGATATCCAAAACTTGAGGTTTCAGCCCCTTCCCCCTTGGGAAGGGTGGCCCACACAACCCACTTTAGATGTCTAGATCATCTAGAGGTTTGCAGAGAGATCTACTGCCCCCGAAAACTGACAGTGAACAGGCTGTCACATAGGGATAGCCAGAAAATCTGCAGGGATCAGAAATCTTCCCACTCTCTCTGAAACTTCAGTTTTTGATCCAGGCTGAAGTATTTTGCCTTTCTGCACAGCTGCCCAGGTGGACTGAACTCCTGCCTTTTGAAGGCTGCCAGCTGGCTGTGTGCAGACCATTTTTTATGATAGACCAATGGTATTAGGGCACTGGTCCAAGAAAGGGGTCATCTGGGTTTGACACCTCCTTCAGCTGGAAAGAGCTCGGACCCGCATTCCCAGAGACTGCTTTGTAGACCCTTCCTGTAAACTATGGTGGAAGGGAAGGAAGACAGAGAGTATTTGTGTGTCCGTACCTCAGCCTGGCATGCAATATCCACATGGTTAAAAGAAAAACAGGCGAGAAAGAGTATGACTGCAAGATTTCTGTTCAAACAACACATCCTGTGTTTCTGGTCCCTTGCCTCTGGATGATTGCTCCAGCTGCAAGACTGTCGTGCATAAGTTGTGCACTGATACCAGCTTCCCCAAGGTTTCAAGTTAGCATGTACATTGCCTAACTTCAGTGCCTGGGAAGCTTTTAGGTTAGCCACAAGGTGTCTATTGATTTTGAGCAGACAAGCATTATGCAATGCTGCACTGCTCTCGAGGCAGAGATGCTTAAATTACATTTAAATGCCATTGTAGCCAGGACTTTAAAGGTGTGAATCTAATTCTTTGTAATCAAAACTCGGTGTCACAGGAAGATTTTAACACCAGCGTTTACTTAAAAAAGAATAAGTTATTGCAAAACAGGCCTTGCTGCCTCTAGTGCAGGTAAAGCAACAGAAACAAAGAGAGGCCGGATAGCTCGTCGCCTGGCAGGAACACAGCATACTGCAAACACTGCCTGCAAATATTGAATGAAGTGAAGTACAAAGGACCATATTAATGAAGTCAAAGCAACATCACTGAACACTATGAATTAATCACTCGCAGTATTAATTACTCCTATTGAAAAACGATCAAACTTTTAAAGAGCTCCTTAAGGAAACAACCTTCATGGCAAACACCACGCTGCCACAGGGGTATTATATACATTAGATAAGGCGATGGAGCTATTATCAGTCTCACACAGGTGCCACAGGCACACTGATCTACTGATGAGCACAGTATTAGGAAAAGTTGGCTAAGTGGGGTCCAAGTTCAGACAGTATCTTTCACTCAAGCCAGTTATCATAATGCAAATCTGCCACAAAGTCTGTTTAAAATACATGGTAAGGATGCTACCAGTCTGTTAGAAACTTGGCAACAGCAGACACCAGTTTTTGAACAAAACATCAGCAAACCCCGCAATGTACAGAAAGCATTTATTAAATCTTTTAGGAAAAAAAAATGCTGTTCTGCAGTGCATAGCAGCTGCCTTGCTCCAATGTGGGGATGTGTTATTACGTTCATCATTGGCTCCATTTCTTTCCCTGTTGTCGGCAGCAACTACATCTGTCTTAGCAACTCAGGATATTATTAGGTAAACTATGAACACCCTCAGAGGCTGTAGGCTCTCAGGGCATCAATATATCTGTCACATTTCAAAATCATCAATTACATGTACAGAACCGACTCTTCTCAGTGTCACAGCAGGGACCTTGGCAGCAGCTGCTCAGTGCTGGCAGCACAGTCTTCACTGCACAAATCACCCCAGGTCACCTTCCCAGCATGGCAGGGCAGCTCACCCACCTTTCCCAGCCACCAGTACTGCTCCTGCAAGGGCTCTCCCTAACTCCAGCTCCCCGTAACCCCAGTGAGAAGGAGATGTTGCCCGGGGTCTCATATTTGCTCTGAGGGGCAAAATATAATGGAGCATCTGGTGCCATACAGGTGCAGGCAGGCAGGGCTGTGGGCAAGACTGGGGCTTAGCACAGCTCAGAAGTTGCTGAGCGTGGGGACAGGTGTCCTCAGCGTCAAGCTCCTTGCTATTCACTCACAAGCAGCAGCCTCACAAGCACAACCTCAGACATGTTGTAAGTGCCTAAGGACATTTGCCATAGTGCCTTCAGCACCAAAAAAACCTAAAAGAGTAGTTTGCAGCCCATCCCTGGGAGCCTGCTCAGGACAGTGCCCTACATGCAGTGAGGGTCCTCCTCATCCTGCCCTGTCCCTCTGCTGTGGTCTTTGAGGGCTCCTCACAGCTCCCTGCAGGATCGCAGCCTGCTGGCTCCATAGGCTGTGGGCTCCTGGGGAAGGCAACACTCAGCCTCCTGGGCCTCAGGATGGAGATGTCGGGAGCTCTCGGTGAGCTAAGACTCGCATTTGTGGTGATGACCGTGCTGAACAAACCACTGTTGTGGTCTAACCATGACAGCAGGGCTGCCTGTCTTTGGAGTCTGCCATTGCAGAAAGTGTTTTGTTTTGTTGTCTGCAAAGGCTGGCTTATCTGCTTGTTGTCAGAAGACTGTTGGGTTCTCTCTGGAGGCAGATACATGATGATAGTGGCAAACAGCACATATATTCCCCCTTTAGGCACTTTGCTTACCAGTGAAGATCATTACAGCATTTACGACTTTTAATAAGCCCAGCAAATTACATCAATTAAAAAGTTTAGATTTTCAAAGAAATACTGGGAACCTAAATGATTTCTGTAAACATCTATCACGCAATTGATGAAGGAAAGGAGTGTGCAGTGTTTTCCAAGCTTGGAAGAGGCTCTAAGTACCCATACACTTAATAAGAAAATCTTTGTCTTCTTGTCAGTCAAACTGACTCCATAATGCCTATTGGATACTACCACAAGAACATTACAGGAAAATAAGATACAATTTTAATGACTCGATTGGTTTTTGTATATATGCATAATAACATTCACTGAAAACCCATTTCGATTCCTCACACATGACTAGTAGTAGCCGTGTTGCTGAAGATGTTATGACTTTTATTGTTGAATATGATGATACTAAATAAGCAATAAGGACAAAAAATGCATGTAGCAAAGCACATGGAGGCCTGGCATTACCCCACTGATTCCTTCATATTCATAGTAAAACATGAATTTGCACTTGTATGCAAACACTGGTAATGAGGTGAAAGCTTCAATGGTTCTCCCTTGTAAAGAGGCTATCATGGACAAGATGAGATTCTTTAAGTGGCTGGACTGTCTATTATGATGGCTGCAGAACTAAAATTTAGTTCTATATGGTTTTTTCTTTTGTCACTGGACCTCACTCAGTTCTCAGCCACACTGGTAAAAACAGTGTTATTGAAGCTATTTCAGGATAAAACAAGCATAAATTAAAAGAATGAGGTCTCTTGCTTGCAAAAAGTACATATGCTCAATATGCACTGGAGTTAAGGAGAACAATATACACAAAAGAGAAATTTGAAAGTCAGTTACCTTTTTGAAAATTATAGACTACATTCAGAATAAAATGTTGAAAATATTGTTCTGTTTCCTAAACTACACTAAGATCATAAGATATTTCAGCTTTCTATGATAATCAGGATACAGAGCCCACTTATAAAAATAACCTTACTATCTGGCACCTTTTGCATAGCAAGACATTTATATTGTTGAAATACACACAGCAGGCACACATTAATTAGTCTGTTGATTCTTATTAATACTGATAGACTGGTTGCTGAGCTAGATTAGGACACATTCTTAACAGCAGGAACTACTCCAAAAAAATCATAAGTATAAAATATACAATGTAAACTAGCATCTGATTTAATCCTGGATGGGATGCTTGAAATTAGAGACATCACGGAAATCTCTGTTCATCAGGGTGAACGTCGTGCAATGTCCTTCAAAGTCTTTCCTTGTGTTAATCTATAGTCCTAGAATCAAACCATATGCATTCTAGTAAAATGTTGTTGTTTTAATTAATTAATTAGTCAATTTTTAAATGATAACTTAATGGAGTTAACTTTTTGAAATTCAAGGAATCCCACAGAAGATGGGATTCCTCATTTATCTTCCATTGTTAGGCATGTTCTTCCCTAGTTTCGTCCCATAAACTAGTTCACAGGCTTTGCAGAATCTTCTTCCAATAGTTGCATTGGTACAGACGAAGTAAAATTTTTGTTAGACCAGGGCTGTCATGAAATTGTGATCTGTGTCAGCAAAATATTCTCCTTGGATGGACATGTCTTAATTGCATTCCCTCACAGCATTGTGGGTTTTATAATTTCATTTAGGTAGGAATAAGAAGTGCAGAGATTTCACAGGAATAATAGCATATTCTGTCTTGGCTCCTAGAGCCATAGATATAGAATATGCTGAAGGCAAGCAACCAGACTTCACAGAATTATTTCATATGAGCATATTTTCAAATTCAGAAGCTGATGGAAATTGCTCAGAATCTCCTCAGATTTGGCCTTTTGGACTTAAATGATTAAGTATGCCTCAGACTGAAATGTTGTATGATTGAGCATACTGCAGATTACATCCACCAGAAAATAAATCTAAGTAACATGGTCCTGAAATTATCTGACCTGGACAGAACCATGTTCATAACTTTTGGAGGCCAGTATGTGTATAAAATCTGCCAAGTGAATAGTGGTACATAAATACAACCTTTCTCAATCTCTTGGACCAAAGTCAACTTTAAATGTTGTAATGTCTTTAGAAAAAAAGACTGTTATGACCACATGTACATTCCTTATTAACTTCCTTGAGATGGTACCTCACCAGGGAGTGTGCTGTCTTTCCAAGCCTCCCTATTTTCAATGTCTGCTTGCAAACACCATGAAGGAGTGCTGGTATGATCGTGTATTCAGGAAGGTGCACGATTGTAATACATAGAGATAAAAAGCTCTTCCTCATCTCAGCAGATTTTACAAATGTCCAAAGATGTTACTGTATTAAATTGTTTTATGTTTGACAATAAGATCAGTTTTGCTAGATGGTTTGGTTAATTTGGTTAATGATGATTTGGAGTGTTCTCTGCTCTGCTTCAAAGCATCGTAGAGTACGTTACTCTTCTGCACTTACTGTAATGACTTCCTTGATGGCCTCAGCTCTTCTGTATATGCTACCTAGACTCACTGACAATGTCTACACAGTTAAATAAAAGAGGGCTGGGAGCTGATTGAGCTGTCACCTTGTGAGCATCTGAGACTAACTGTCTTGCATTGGCAATGCTTAGTATAAAACTCCCCTACAGTAAATATGTCTTGGACAGGGAAAGTGAGCAAAAAACTGAGCTGGAGAGTGAGTTAACAAATAAACAGAGAGTTGTTGGGGTAGCCCTCTTTCATTTGTCAGTCTGGACTTACAAACTGATGGTATTCATAGTCCTGCATAGGGTATTACACTACTTTGTTATTGATCTCAATATCCCATGGTTTGCAACCTACCTAACAAGGTTGTAATGGTGCCTAATCTGTGTGCTACGTACGTCTTAAGTTTCAGGATCTCTTACACCGGGGATGGGTGAATTTTAGAGTGACTAGTGCAGACATGCTAAAACACATCAGATCTGTATCAAAACATAGCCAGGCAGTGCTACAGAGAATGAGGGAGACATCTGTATTATTTTTCAATGGCTGTTTTACCTGTCTCAGTTTATGTGCTTGATACCTTTCTGTTTAAGTGGGTGAATTTAAATTTGGAGCATCTGTTAGGAGGAGCATTCACTTTAGTCAAATAGAAGTTATTGAACTTACTACAAGGATAAATGGGTGAAATTAAAGGGCCTCTGATCAGAATAGCTCTTCTAATGGTCCCTTCTGGGCTTACACTTTATGAATCTATGTTTCATTTCCTGCTTGCTCAGTGATAGAGATAAGATATCTTCAGGGGAGATACCAAGAGTCCTTCAGAGAGCAATGGGTAGGCTATTAATCTGAAAGTGCCTACCTGCCTGGTTCAGGCTAAGGTTAACAAGCTTATTGTCCCACTTCCGCAGCTTGAGATCAAAGGACATCTATCTGTTTAAAAATCTTCCTAGAGAGGAGAACCGGAGAGGAAAGAAGCATGGGGGAAGGCAATGTGGGGAGTCAGAGGGGCAGTAACTGTACGAGATCCTGTTCATCTCAGTCAAAACGTCATAGGTGCCTAAACTAAACAAAATGTAATAAAACCTAGAAAATAAGCTGAGGTGTGGGTAAACCTGAGTGCTAGTTTAACTGTGTTGCCCACTTAGTTAAACTTGCAGAAATGAAAGTACTAAACTGCGCTTTAGAAGGTTGTTTTGGATCACTGTTAACAGCTGCTGCTGGCAGCTTTGAAAGGATAATCGCCTCCAGAGACCAAGCCCACTTGGATCTGCCAAAAACCAGAAGCCAGCACTAGTAAAAAGAGAGTTTGAAACACAGTCAGTACAAGAGTGATTGAACTGCAGGGTTTCACTGAGGACCTATAGGGCCAGCGCAGCCCAAGGCTTGTTAACCTGTAGTTGGGACCCTCAAAGGCTGCAAAGAAGATACTCATGTTGTAGCAATGCCTTACAAGTCACAGTGAATGGCAGACCAATGTATTCAGAGCCTTAATAACCTGTTCCCTGTCACCATAACTCACAATACTTTGCAACCCTCTTGGTCCTACTGCTTAGCGACATATCTTTTTCTTGTTCTAATAGTTATGTCCATTTGAAATTACTAAGATAGTTGCTACAACAGCTAAAATATAAAACCGGAAATCAGGAGGTAAGGTTCAGTCTGTGTCTTTGCTGGAAGAGGCTCTATGGCATGGTATGGTGTTAGCTACCAGGCCCTGAACCCTCATAAACAGAAAAATATTTGTAGCACTCAAGTTAAATATTCAAGATATATAGGTTACCCAAGATACGTAGGCTGAGTACCTTGTTAGTATACATATTGACAATACTTAACTGCAGCAACAGCATTCAGCACAGATTATAAATCTTGCCCTGGACTCTGCATTGCTGTAATTGCTGATCAAATTCACTGTTCTCAGGACATGGATTAGTTAATTTGCAGCTGACTTGTGTATGCCTAGATTAGCTACCATCAGCTTTTCATTATAGCACCGACATATGCTAACAGAAACCATGCCTTACCCCTCCTTTGATTTCACTTGTGGACCTCATAGCCACCTGGGTGATCTTTCCGGGCAACATCCTCTCTTCGTGATTTGTCTTTACTTCTTATGTGTTTGTGCCTCTCCCTGAGGAAGAACTGCACAAGTCCCATGCTATCTTCTTTAATATCATCAGGGACCACTCCTGCTCTTAGTTTGGTTAAGTGTCTGTCCATCATTTTACCTGGAGCCATTTCACATCCCCTCCCCTTTCTCTTGTTCCTTAGAAGAGGGCAATGAGACGTAGCCTTAAAAGTACAGCCTCAGCAACCTCCACATGTTCACAGCGGTTCCCTTCCTCATGGTATACATGAGCCCTGCTCCCTTAAAAGAGTGCAAGGTAAGGAATAGCTGCACTTTTTCAGCAATAAAACTTTTTATAGTATTTGCAGGGATGCCTGCCAAGCTGGGTTATACTGATATGTCAGCAGCTCTGTTATGATAGCAGGCTGTGGATATTTCAGTTCAAAGGTCACAATATCCTGCCAAAAAATGAGAGATAAACTTACATTACGTATGGAGTGTATTTGAACAATCTATCTGTAAAAGAGAATGGAGGCAGAGAGGACACTAGGTAAGTACTGCCAAATTATTTGAACTTTGATTTAACCCTTGGCAAGAGGCAGGGACTGCTTGGAGGAGGTAATGAGGCTGACTTGGGCAGCTCCTTGCTTCTGTTTAGCTTTGTGCCGTTGCTTCACTACTCCATCCTTGGCGTCCAGTTATGTCCCCACATAAGGCTGATGATAATCAGCCACATAAATGACAACACTAAAAAAAGCATAGCAGACACTTATTCTGTGTCATACCCTAGATTAAGTGCTCCGCTGCTGTTGCCTAGGACATACTGATGGCCTCAAGTGTGGCAGTGGGAAGCTTAGAAACACCATCACAGGGGCCAATATTAGATCTGTCGAACCTTCCAGACTCCAAGAAGAATATCAAGTTTTGATAATTTTTGCCAGCGCGCCAAGCATTTCCACAGATGATTCATTTTTATGAGTAGCATGAGCCAAAATTAAGTTCAAATTCTGCACTTATACCAATAAAGAGTGTAGGAGGTTGTGGATTTTTTAGGATCCTGCCTAAGTGATGTCTTATGTAGTTTGAAAGAGATGAATTTTTAAGTGTTTCAAGTAGCTCTTATCTTTCTTATCTACAACCTGTCCCTAAAACACCACTATCCCCTGGGGCGGTCAGCCCTGCACCGGCTTCTTCAAGTCCAAATGTCAACAGCTACACTCAGCCAGTGAGGGAAAAGAGACAGAATCATGTTACTTGTATAATCAGTTGTCACTTAAAGACATTGAAAATTGTATTATACACCTCTCAATAAACCCATAATCCCACACGTGTACACTTATAAAATGGGATTAGTTTTGGATAATTACAGTATGGAAGGAAATTTTCATGAGATTGGAAATAAATAATTAGGAAAAAGTTGATTTAAGCCATTAAACTATTCACTTCAATTGTCAGCTCAGTTCTAAATGTGGATATCTTCCAAGCCACCAAGTGACTAAGAAAACAGTGCTGCTGGTGCAGGATTAGTCACTATGTTGGGATGTGTTTCTGTACATGCCTTATGGATAGATTTCTGTGGGTTGAGATAAACTGCATGTTGCTGACACACTCTTCAGCATGAATATGTGTGAAGTAAGAGAATATATTTGGGTCTTCTTGTGTCTCTACCCAAAGGGCTTGGGACTAATCTCTGAAACTGGTTTTGTAATGGTGTAATGCCATTATCTACATCAGAATGATTTAATGTGTGAGCCTTAATTTACTTATGCCTGTTTTGGTCCATAGCCAATGGCTTTCAGATAATAGGACACCTGGATATGGACGACTGCCTCTGTGGATGTAGCTCTGGAGTTCACAATCTCAGCCATGTCTTTGCCTTTACCTGGGGAACCTGATCTCCTTGAATTACCTGATGACTCCTAAGAATTAACGCAAGAACTGCCTTTCTGCATGAAAGCAGCATGACTCAAGATTGGCCAGGTTATCCTTCTTCACAGTAAAATGTGTCATAATTATTTTGTCAGCTTTCCTGTGACTCATTCTTTCAGTGCAAAGAATGTCCCAATTTGTAATGGCAAAGGGGGTCCACTCTGCCTCCAAGGTCTCCAGCACCTATACCCCAGCAAGGGCTCCCTACCTTGACTCATGTGCAGGAATTGTATATTTTGGTAATCTTCCAGACAAGATGCTTTCATTGCCAAATATGCCGACTCTCATCTCGAACGCAGCCTTGTTCCTACATCGTGGCTTTTGTGCAATGCTCACTACATCTTTCAACAGGAGCTAGAGCTCGGCAACAGTATCCCTTGACTAGAGGTAACTTTGAATGTCTTTTGCACCTTTCTTGTTTGGACATCAAAGCATTTAATAGTCCCTGCAGAGTTCAGCTCACCTACAATTGCAATTCAGGCTTACTCTGAACTCTAAGCCCATAACAATAGCTTCATATTTTCTCAATGATTCCCAACACAAATATGATAGATGAGAGCATCAGCTTTGTTTTCCCCAATGCCACCTTTGCAAAATCAGTCTGTGGTAGCACAGTGAATTTGACTCTTTCCATTTTGTGCAGCGGAAAGTGTAGCACAAATCCTTTAGGACCATGCTAGGACCTGAGTTATCCTGCCTGATTTACTGGCTTCACCTACAGTTGTCAGTGACTATTCTTTTGTTTTTGCCGCACTGATGGGTCCCTAGAAATGCAGTGTGTGACCTGTACCGGCATTTTATAAGCAAGAATGGACTCCAGCCTACATTCATTTATCTGTGTTGGCTCAGAGGAGTTAACACCAGAAACATGTTTTTCCCTCTAACACAAGCAGATCTAATTATGAATACATATAGGAAACTGATACGTTAAGTAAGACTGGGCTGATATTATTTTTCAGGGTTGAGTAATACACTAAGTGATTTACTCAAAGTCACATGTAACCTGTAAAAGGGAATCTCCAGCTTCCAGAATCTCAGTATGGTATTTTTATCACATGAGACCTTCACTAGGTTAATAAGAGATTATGGCTGCTATTCTTGGGTTTTTATTGGTTAATGTCCTGGTTTGAGGTAAAACAGGACCAATTTTGTTCAGTAACTTTACTTTTTAGCTAGGCCTCTTCAAACTGCTGAAATATAGGTATGTCTTGACATCTCAGTTACATTTGAAATGCCAGAGTAATACTGAGATGAAAAAAATCAGTTTGATCAGGTTAATATGGGGTTGAAGACTAGGTTGATATGATCAGTCTATTATTTTGGAAAAGAAAGGATAACTTGAAAAAATTAATTTCTACTAAATTATCATTCTGTAATATTATACCTACAAACAATAATCTTTACTTTTTTCTGCTCCTGAAAAAAATGTAGGTGAGGTTTTTTTCTTACAATCTTCAGTGTTTCAGTGGATTAAGAGTAAATAATTTTTTAGGAAATCAAATGTCTAATGTTTAATGATTAAACGGATTTAATATGAAAACCCCACCATATGGCTTCTCAAGTGCTTTCCAAAATAATCTTGATGGAAGCCCTCTATTGTTACATCCATCACAAGGCAGTTAAAAGTGGAGTAAGAATTGGAGGCATTGATCTCCCAGACTAAGCCACATAATTGAGCTGAAGGGATTTTATGTTATTTGTGCTATGGTTGATAATTTAGCCTAAAGTTCTGAGTGAAACTGATGATCTTTACACAGTCCTGTAGGACTTAAGTCTATCATTATGTCGTTACAAAGTGCCACATTCTGTCTCTGTGGAGTCCAAAATGCCTGTTTTTCAGATAAGAGTTAGTTCATAGTACATCAGAATACAATGCAATATTGTCACAAGTGTTATTTCAAAGTCCTGAGGGTGTTGTAACTCAGATTTCTTTTTCACTGGACCTGCTAATGCTTTTCAGGCACAAAATAACTATTCTTTCTGCACTCCTTTAGTTTGGATACCATCAGCTTACCTCCAAGCAATTGGCAGTGAACTCTAGCATTCCTGCTGGGAGGAAAAATAGAGGCTATTGATATCAAAGGCGGTGCACAGCATTGACTCAGGCCCCGGTTATTCTATAATGTAGGTTTGCAAGTTTGGAAATGGAAGTCTGGAGGTTTCAGAATGGAGAATAATCTATGGAAACTTTCGTTGGTAATGTGCAAAATAAAATACATGTGCATGCACATATAGTTTTGGTCCTAAGAAAACTTTTTTTCCCCAACTGTGCAAACTGTCCCTATACCTTTATATCACAGACAGGCTGCATAGAGGCAGTCCAGCTCACGTATGCGCTAGTAGTATATCTTTCAGGCTGATAAGTGTGAGTAAATATAGGACTACTACACTTACAAGATGAAAGATTTCTCTTTATTCTTGATATTGCTGTTGCAAATTAAGATCAAAGCAATGCAGTTACCTCAAGGGCAACTAAATAGAAGTTAGTTGTTTGCTAGTGTGCTTATTATTTGCCCTGTGCAACGTGCCTTGATCTACCCACCATTCCTCCAGTCCTGCCCTGGGTGCTGTTCTCCAACACATTTCTGTTACTGTTAGATTATTTTGAATCTTCACATGGTAGGAAAAGCCATTCTTTAATACATCCAGGCTACCTTTTCAAGTAGATCACGATTGGCCTGAACACTGAAGAAAGAAGCAGGAAAGAAGAGGCAGACAGGCTGAAAATGCTGAAGGGGAAGAGAAAGGTCCTGAGAGAATGTGTTTAAAACAGCCTGTTAACCCAGATATTGCTTCCCTCAGATTCCCTAGTGGCTGGCTCACATGGAAATTTCATTTTCTATCATAGAAGATCAACTGAAAATAACTTTTTAATAGAAAAAGAAAGTTTTACATTTGCAAGCTGCCGGAGAATTGCACAATTAAAAATAACCTGACACAATCTAGATGAGAAAATGCCAAAAAATACCACTGAATGGGCTCAGAATTTTAATGAAAAAGGAGACAACCTCAGCCTATCCAAAGATGCTGTTTTTTACTGCCCTAAATCCTTCAGTGTTTGGCATCTGTTTTTCTCTACCAGTTTCCCTGCCTTTCTGCAGGTTTTTGTAGCATATTTTCCTCCTTCCACATCAGTCAATTATGTTCAAAATGACAAACTTACCATCCCCAAAAACAAAACAGAGTTTCACTGAAGGAGTCGGCTGTAATATAGGAAAGATTAATTGCATGAGTTTAGAGGTATGGAAAGATTAATTGCATGAGTTTAGAGGTCACGTGGTCATATCACTCATGTCAGTAGTAAGGCAGATTTAGAGCTCCAAACAGGAGTATGAGGTGTTTGCTTTAGGAAAAGAGTCGCTCTCAACCTCCTTTATTAAATCAGTAACAGTAGAGGACGTCGAAGGATGGCCCTGAGTCCCTACTTGCAACCTTCACAAGGGCTACATCTGTGCCATTAAATGCATCCACTCCAGCAAATGGCTCGTCACTCTATGGTCAAGTGGTGGAGAGAGTAGAAAGGGCCTTTGCACCATTCAGGGCTAGCCTGACCTAGAGCGGGCTGGCCACATTGATGTTGCATAGCTGCAGATCTTCAGATAACACTTATATCATAGCACATCAGAATGCAACATTGTCATGAGTGTCATAGCAACTGGTCCAGGATCTAGGATATAATTATTACTGCATGTGTTTTTTTCTCAGCTCTAAGTTCAGAAATAATGTAAGTGCCATGTTGCAGCCCATCAATAAGAAACTGAGGCTTTTGTTGCCTGCACTGAGACGCAAACATGTGGGTGTTTGTGAGAATGAAATGAAGAGCTTTCTGGGATCCTTAGGACTGTGCAGGATGGAGGGAGCTAGATCTGGTACAGCCTCATCAATATTGGCTTTTGGGATTGGTCCCTGCACTGAGGTATTCACCTACTTGTACCTGAGTATTGGATTTGAGAAAGTTGGTTGGGGTGGTCCAAAACAAAACCACCAAGCAAAGTAGCAATTTTCAGGTGTGGACAATTTGCCTGGTCCCCTCATTGTTTATCAGTGTAGCTGTATCAACATGACCCCTTTGTAGAACTGTACTAGGGTGCCTCATTACATTGGCTTACATCCCCAAAGAAGCAAAATGACTTAAGAAAGCAGTGAGAGGCATTAGAGTTTGGCCTAGTGCCTCCCTTGTTTTGATGTAAAAGTGTGAAACAATTTGCTCCTTTCTAACACTGGAACAGATGGCACCCTTGTACAAAGTGGCTGCCCCTCCATAGGCAATGTAGATTCGTACCATATCAGGCTGACTAGGACAGAAGGGAAGACAGAAATAGTTTGATAAGTTTATTGGGAAATCTTCTGTAGAACTGGACTTACTGTGTATAAAAAAGATCACAGTGACTCATATTTTTGATTCTTCATCCAAAAAGCCCTTGAATGCCAGCTAACTGATGAGATCAAAATAGTCAGTGATGATACAGGTCTAAGATATTCTCCAAAAGGTAGATGAAACAAACAAGTGCCTATAGATACAGCTAATGAAGAAGATGGAATATGCAGCAACAGAGGAAGCAGAAGGAAAGGGAAGATGAGGTTAACACAATGATTTCAGCTAATTGCACAGGTCATGGCTTGTTGTGTTGGTAAGGGGAGACTCTCAGGTCCAAACGAGGATGAGAAATTTTGACATATAAAGCATTCACTGTGCTATGCATATGTGACAACAACTTCTTTCTATTGTAGCAACCATTGTTTTTAACCACTTAATTAAAAAAAAAAAAGGAAAAAAGAATGATGAGAACTGCACTTAAAGCTTTTCTTAACTTTCATTGATTTTACCTTTCTCTTTGGCAGTGGAAAGTTTCATGGTGGGGAAACATCAGCCTTTCTTGAGCCATCCTCTTAACTGTTCTAAGACAAACATCATTAAATTTGTTTACATGGCCTGTGCTTGGAGGATCATGAAATTAGTTTCATAATTTTTCACAAGAAAGAAACAGAACACAGGAAAAGGAAATTCTTGTCTCTCTAGTGGACTTCCAGAAGAGTATAACATCATATTTTTGGTTACTTTAACATGCAGAAAGCTTTTACCAAAGTCATGCCATCCTTAAAGCCGAAGTTCGCAATGTCTTCTAGTATCTATATGTTGTCACCAAGGACTTTATCAGCAGCTGCCACATGAAAACTTATTATTATACAGTTGTATTTTGACTGTGATTGTCAAAACTGCTGCCACTGGGAATTTGGCAACCACAGCAAAAATGTGTTTTGAGAACTATGAGGATATGTCTAAACGAGCACAAGCAGAGAGATTTGAGTTCACTTTGCCCATGCTCAAAGCTGGTCCTGAAGTGCTGTGCTGTGCCTGAGCTAATACACCTGCTGGAAAGGCAAGTTATGGTTTTGTAAGTGGGACCTGAAACCACACAAACATGCTTTCCAAGTATCCAGGCTGATAGATCTGGTACAAACTGTGCCCGGGCTGTGTGCTTGCCTATGTGGATGGCCCATGGATGCTGAACCTGGAATTCCACCACACTGATGAACTGAGGTGATGGCTTCTGTGCATGGGGAATCCCCTCTTTAGTTCTTAGGCAGATTTTAGTATCACTCTGTGGATTTCAAGAATTTCAAAACTTTGTCCTTATTTTTCCCCCTTTTTCAGTACATTTCAGGTATTTGTCTCCAAGGCAACTTTTTTTTTTTTTTTAAGGTTCCTTACAGCAGTCATAATTTTTTCCAGTCAGTCGTAATTATTTCTATACGCTTTGGTCCCAGGCATGCAAGGATTTGTTACTGGCAATTTAATGTCCCTACTGGACAGCACTATGCTAATAATTAGCCCTTTATGAAATATACTTAATATACTTACTATATTACTTACTATATATTGACTTGAAAGGAAACAAAGAAACTTCATCCTTTAACCTCTTACAAAGTCGTCCAAGCTGTTTTCGTTTTCTGTTTTCACAGTGCACTTATTTAAAACCTTGGACATCTTCTGCCACACAAAGTAAAAGACTTATTAAAAGGCAATGAGATTTGTTCTACTATGTGTTACGCTACAGACTGTGCATAGTGCACATGTGTGCAACCGGAATTGTCAGTAGTGGACACCCAGTGGGATGAGCGGTAATTATCCATGACCTCATGCATCCTTCTGCCGCTGGCAATGAAGGGCACTCAGCAAAGCTATTGTTCATAGCAAGACTGTTCATCGCAGTGTGCTTGCAAGCACATTGTTTGCAGAACAGAATAATCCCTCTGAATGTACATTACTCGAAGAATGTTTTTAAAGCCACTTATCCTTGCCAGAGATGACTGTTGTTGTCATTGTCCCATGTTTTCTTCTTCTTACTATGTGGTGCTGCCAGCAAAGAAACAGTCATGAAGCCTATGCCAAAGTACATGACAAAAAAGATTTGACATTGTCATTGACATTATCTCTTCTGACAACAGCCAAATTATGTTAGCATGTATATTTATCAATAGCTTACAGTCTTTGGTACAATCACTAAAACATGAGAAAAAGAGAAGAAAAAGACCGTAGGCCTAGACTAAAAGTACTGTTGGCTGCTAGAGCAGCTCTCCACGTGAACAATAAGCTTTTTATACGTGCCAACTAATGACGCCATGCCAACAGCCCAAATGGTGACAACCTGTGCTTCTGGTTCTGGAGAAAGGGTTTCTTACCCCAGGGCAAACTCTGTTGGGAAGAAAAGCTGCTTATAATGGCTTCATAGCCAACGTACATCTGACATGGAGTCCTTGGACTAAGAAATTAAAACTCTTCCATCATATCCTACTCCTCATATGATAATGTCACATTTCTACAGTTCTGCTCCCCGCTGTGAATTAGTCAACCTGTGGCAGAAAAATTGAAGTTGGCATTGGATTTCAGTAAGGATGGAAAACTGAGAACTTCCTGAAGTCTTGAAATCTGATTTTTTTCTAATACTGAATGAAACTGAGCCAAAAAATGCCCAAACAAACAAACCAACCAACCAAAAACCAACCAAACCTCCCCTCCCCCCAAAAAAAAAAACCAACAAAAAAAAAAACAAGCAAATAAAAATTATGGAAAAGTAAAAGAGAGTTATTCAATATTAACCAATAGTCTGGGATCATAGCACTCACCTGAGATGGGAAAGATCCCTTTCTAATCTCACCTCTTAATGCAACCCTAGAGCTAGTGAGGCTGTTGATTACGGGCTCTTCGCTGTGCTGGGAGCAGATGCTTCTGTAGACACTGGTGCAATTGTCTGCATGAATCACAGTATAGTCCCTAAGCAGGAAATGAGCAGCACAATCAAGGTCATTTTATTGCATTGACTCTTTTTCTTAATTTAATTTTCATTGCCCTCCATTACCAAACCATTCTGCACTGAGCAATGCTGCTCTCAGCCTTATGGGACACAAGATGGTAGGTCTTCAAGCGCTACCTCCTTAAAGTCTCGCTGTAGGACAAAGGCTCTTTTTCACTGTTAAGCTGCATCAAGCCACTGTACATCAAACACTTTTGTTCCTTCAAGTCCCATTTATAAACTTACTTATTTTTTTAACCTGCCTAGATTTGCACCTTTGTGGGTCCAAATCCCACTCACAGTCCTTCTTTGGCTCCCCATCTAATTCTTACCAACTACGCACCAACTCCAGTCCTGCAGTGAGTATAGTCACTGTTACACTCAAAATCTTGCTATGGGCAGAAAAATACACAATTTTTAAACAAAGCCAAGGTTTTCTTTTTAGTTAATTGAAATCTTGACTATCTAAACAGAGAGTTATTATTAATCTCGATCTAATTATTACATAAAAAATAAGAGTATGGCATATTATTATAAAATGGATTTCAATAATGACACAGTTTAAAATTTTTTACCCTCACTTCCTAATGACTGCCCTCTTTTCCACTGCAGTGCTCCCCCTGCATGCAAAGGTTCTGTGCTTCCGTGTTGCAGGTCATCAGCATCCCAGGTCCTCTGCCAAGAGGAGTACGGTTCTGATGATGGGCATTTCTTTCTCCTTGCTCACCACATAGGACTATTGTTATATATCTTCTATCACACTGTACTACTTGCTCTTTTTTCCATTGGAAATGTGAGATTTCATAAACATGAGAATTTATATATGCTGGATACTTCTTCCTTGCTCTCTTTGTTAACCCTAAAACCAGTTTACCCAGTTCTCACAACTGCATTTCTTTAACTACTGTGGCTGACCACTGATGACCTCTTTACAGTAGTTTACTTCTGTTATCACCCCATGCCTGCACTCCTCCACACTGCACTCTCCACCATACTTGGTAAAGGCTTTTGCTATGATGCCATTCCTTTACACCATATCATTTTGCTAGGGTCGAAAATATTTAGTTCTACACAAAATAACAGCTTGCTCAACGTTACTCATATTAAAATTATGGTTATACCAGATGATTATACAAAGGTAAGCAAAGTAAAACCAATCAGGCAATAGCCACCTGGTCATTAGGAACTGCTGTTAACAGCTAAAACAAGCTAAAACAAAGCTGTGGGCAGCCCAGGACAAACCCACTCAAAGCCTGACAAGTCTGGAGGCCTCACAGAGTTAGTGTGAAGCTTCTGGTATTTTACTAGCAACGACAATTCATATCTGTTGGGTTACAGGGCTCCTTTTAGCTGCTCAGGAGGCTGTCTTTCAGTTGTCTGTATGGAAACTCTTACAAACTGCACCAGGGTGCATAAGACAGATTTGAAACTTCCAGTGGTGCTTAAGATCAGGAGTGACTTGTGATTAGCGACTTGGCAGTCCCGCTGCCCCAGGTTCCCATCGGCTCTTCAGTGGAGAGAAGTGGGTACTGCACTTTGTCTGCCACGGCTGAGCTCCGCCGCTGGAAAAACCCTCTCTCTCCCTGCCATGGCACAGTGATGAACCAGACACCGCGAGTTTCATGGTTTGCTTCCATGCAAGTACTCGGTTTCTGCTTGACACCTGCTTAACTTTTGCAGTCCTTCTCCTTGGGATCCTTTGTGGCTGCTCAGCAGCACCATTAGAGGGCTTACTAGCAAGGCACCTAACTCAGGGTATTGTTCTCGGCTTGACTGAAGTCAGCTGGTATCTGAGAAATTTATCACAGAGAAATACTTGACAAATGATAGCCCTGTCCCATTTCTGCAGCAATGCCTTCAAAACCCTACGGGATCTGGATGCAAATTCCTAGTGAGGATACTCTATAGGGTAATCTCAGCGATACTGTTCAGTTTTAGCACTGATTTGTGCCTTCTTTTTCCAGCAACTGTGGATGGAAGAGGGATTAAATAGATTTTACCTTCAAATAGTATTCTGGTTTGCTATTATATATACAAAAAATGTTTTTCTTTTTTCTTCTGTGTGCACGCTTTTATCTTTTTTGCAGAACTACCTGCAACTGGCTATACTTTTTGCTATAGAAGTGAGATAGTTTCTGTTTATTTCTCTTATTTTCTTCAATGAGAAAATACAAAATCAAATTGAAACAGCAGGCAAAATAGTATATATATGCACAAAGCAACATGCAGTCATGCCTCCTCCAGGCTGGAGCTGTCGTCAGTTACAATAAAGCCAACAGACAGCCTGTGCAAAATATGCCAATAAGCCATCTCTCCCTTCAGTTCATACAGAGCTTCGCATGAGGTGTGATCCAAGGGAAGTACTGTTTTTGGGAGAGAGCCAGTATCTGGGAATATTTTCCTCTCCATCTGATGTGAAAGAGCCTCAGTATGGTGCTGCAAACACTAAAGGTTCTGGCTGACAGCTAGTCCAGATGTCTGAGGTCACACGTACCACCACACCACCAACTGTATCTCAGAGACACGTGGAATCTAAAAGCCAGTGCTTCATACACATCAGAAGCCCATAAGGCTGAAAAAATATTCTCTGGGTGGCACGAGGTGACTTGGTGCCAAGTAGTTTAAAAGCCTTCCCAAACATATGTGTTTACTTTGCTCTGAGGCACCAAGTCCACTCCGATCACCGCAAAATCAGAGCTATAAAGGCAATTGGTTCAGGGGGTTGGAAACAATTTTCTTTTTTTCATATGTCTTTGAAATGGCTAGTCGTCATCTGGCAGATTATTTTGGCATCATGGAAGCTTGGGGGGCTGCTGAGAAAGACAGTGGAGCAGAAGCACTTTAAAGTAGGAAGCTGCTGGAAGTGGCAGATTAGTGGAGGAATTGGACAATGGCAGAGATGCTGCTGTGGCCATTTCTTCCCAAATTGCCCCACTTACATATATTGGTTGCTGCTGTTCCATGCGATTAGAGCTGTGGAAAAGCAAGTTCTTAATCTAAAACAGTTTTTTGCAAGCAGAACATGTTTTTCATAATGTATTTTCAGCATTTATATGGAAAAAAAAGATAACACAGAAGGTATCGCTCTTGAGCTATATCACCAGTTGCAGATAAGGTGAATGCCTGCTGGCAGATTCCTGTTTACCTTGGTGAGATTCTGTTTTTATTGATACCTAAGCAGACTTCTGTCTGTCAAAAGCATCACCCTTTGTAGTACCAGTTAGACCTCTCAAGCCCTTGTGGAATTTAGCACTGATGCTTTGTTGTCCCTGTCAGAGTGATTTTGGAGGCACAGGGACACAGGAAAATCAATCAGGTTTTTGGGAGGTAGGATGAGGAGAGGCAGAGAGTGTGGATGCTGCTCCAGGGGCAGGAGCATGGTGTTGCCAGGGCCTTTCTTCCCATGGCAAGTGAGGATTTATGAACCTGGGCTGGAGGAGGAATGGGGAAGAAATTAAGAAGTTGTTCACTAGGCCATGTGGCATGATGCAGCTCCTCAAACATCCCCAGGGAGCAGAAGTGGCCAGGGACTGCCTTACAGGCTGTTTGGGAAATGCACACGGTTTCAGCACCAGGCTTTACTGCATGGGTCCAAGACCTCCTCAGAACCCCATGACTACCCTTCAGAAACATCTTGCCCCTGTGTCACTGTGCAGCTATGCATCAGGCAACGCTCCCTGTTGCCCTGCCATCACTCCCATCTCTGGCCCTTCACAGATCCCCAAGCATCGCTTGGCTCATATCAGTGCTGGGAATGAGCAGAGAATGGTGCCCTGGAGCTCCTGGCTGAGAGTCCCAGGGAGCAGGTTTGCACCTTTCAGCACGCATGGAGGTCCTCCTCTGGTTACCCATTTTGATTTTGTAGAAAAGCTCTTTAATACTCAAGATCTCTCAGTGACTAAGCCTGCTCCTCGTCCCTCACCCACTCATTATACATTTGGCATCGTTAGTTACACTGGTGCTAACCATACTGAGGATCTGGAGGAGCTGGACAGCTGTGAGCTCTTGCATAATGTATGATATGCCTCCAGCAGCGCCTTTCTCCTTTGCTCTCTCACAGCAACAGAAAGGATGTCTGGGTATAATTTTCCCCCCCCCTTTCCCTCTCTTCACCTGGTCTTATTAGCCTCTCTGGGGGTCACCGTTCCTAGGTATGACTGCCTTAAAGCACAGACACCCACACACCTCACCCATTGCTGTTTGTCTGTACTGCTAGTGCCAGAGGCTATCCTGAGGACTATTTCTCTCACAGAGTCTCTAATGCAATTCTATGTATTTAATTTGCATTTAAAAAAAGAAACCCTGCCATCTACTTCCTTTTTTCCAGGCGTACCATGACCTCTTTCTGCTATTTTCATGTTAAACTGACCCTTTTAAGAGTCTGGCTTTTAAGCAAGAACTTCAAGAAAGAATGTTTTAATATTTTTTTTTAGCACCAGTGGTACCACCGCTGCCTGTGGCCACCTCTGGGGCTGCCTTCTTTCTGAGCTTGGTCATGGTCAGTGCAGCTACCTTGCACTTTCAAAAACACACTGTTGCTGCTCTGTGGCACTGGCAGTGACATTTTTCTCTGTTTTTACAACTGTTCAGCCTTTCAAAGGTTATTTTTAGGATGATAACCTTTGAGATGAACCTTCCCACTTAATCTCACCAGGCCTCCCAGGTACATAAATGACTGTTGGGAATAATGAGGTCTATGAAAGTTTAAAGAGAACCTTCATCTCTCATCTTCGTCTCTCAACTTCATCTCTCGTGCACATATGCATATCCACATGAGTGCATGTCTATGCATACATTTCCATAGATGGGAAGGTGTTGATGGGGCAAGAAATATATCCTTGAACATCTGAAAGTCTATTACTTTTTTGTACTAAAGCAGCCACATACAAGCAGTCACCTCAAGTCCTGTCAAGCCAAGGAAAATCATCGAAAGCAAATAAATTAAATGAGGAAATAAGAGTTAAAATGGGTTAACAACAAAACTCAAGCTGGTCTTACACTGGGGTAGTGCTGCTGGCTTCAGACACTCTCAAATTTATATTACTATGAATTCAAAACAGATGAAAAATAGAATTAAAATATTAATCAAAATTTATTCCATCTTGTGCCATTGGGAGATATTTTAAAACTTCCTTTGTTGTTCAAAGAGGCAGGCTCTGGTTCTCATTGGTACAGCGGAAGACTTTATTGTGCTATCTGACACTATATTTACATTTAAGAAGGGTGTAGCATTCCAAACCAGGTACCTCACAATACATTTCTGCAGCACAAATGACTCCCTGAATGCCATTGAAAGTTTGAAGCACTCAAAAAATATTATGCAAGTTCTGCAAGGTGACCTTGTGCATCCAGTTTTGAAAAAACAACTCTAAATGTCAATAATAATCTATTGTTATTTGCTGTATTTTTGTTGTCATAGGTATCCATTTCTTGTGTCATATTTCCATGTAAATCCCTGTGATACCCAGCATTAAGCACACTTTTGTCCTTCTACCTTAGCAGAGCTGTACAATATGTTAGTTGAGGTATCCTTAAAAATTACAAGAATGACCATAGTGTAGTATTTTTTTAAATTAATTTTGTTTTAGAATTGTGTTCCCATACTTGTTTTTATTTGTTCCTGCAGCCTGCAGCTGATGTAAAACTTCCTTCCTGGTATTGCCACTAACTACTTATATTAGTCATTTCACATTTCTGCAGAGCATGTTTGTGTAACATAAACAGTAAGGACAATGTGAAAAACTAAGGAGAATGGAGAAATAAATGAATACAAATAAATAAAATGGCATTCATTCTGCTCTGTCATAATACTGGTAACTCACAAGTTTAGGCATTCACCTTTTTTCATGAAAATGTTTGCAAAACATAAAAAATTAAGAAATCTAATGTAAAATGTTTTTGTCGATATTGTGTATTAGTTACTTCCCTCTTAATAGTTTTTTTTTGTTTAATCTGAAAATAGAGATAGTATGCAGTAACTCATCTAGCCAATGAGTTACCAATTCAGGTGAAAGAAAAACAAATCCAGCTTAAAGTTAAGAATCCGAATGTGAAAATGTCTCTGTGTTGCTGCAGCATATAATTGTTGATGATAAATTAGTTCTGAAATAAAGTGTAGTTTCACAGTTTGAGACTATTTTCCCAGTCAAGGGGTTGTGCATTCCCACATTCTCCCTTTTCTCCACCCGCAACCACAAAGCTGCTCAGTGTATATTTTGTAGAACTGCTTCTGAGCAGGATCAAGGAACTGAGTGGAGCTGATTGACCACTGACAGCGTGATGTGGTGCAGGTATGAGGAAGTATGGGGGTGGAGGAAAGTAGAATATCCCTTTCAGTAGCAGCATAAGCTTCAGTAGTTTTGCATAATCTAACCATAAAACCTCACACTGAATTAAAAGAAATCAGGCCCATATTACAATCCGAGCATTACTCCATTTCTAAGCAATCATTTCGACATCAAGTGAGGTTACGGTTTTGATTGCACTCTCTTGTCTTTTTTTTTCCAAGTCTGAAGTCTACCCACATCTCTTCTAATAGAGTTTACCACTATGCCCATTACATAGAGTTTACAAGGCTGTGTAACCCAGCTTTGCCCCTGCTCTTTTACATGACAGCAAAACCGGACATGAGTCCATTTAGTATCACTGATTCTTTACAAATTCCTTTCATCCTTCCTTTAAAACCTTTTGTCTTGTTTAGATATTCCAGTTCAAAGATCATGCAGCTATTTTATCAAAATGCATTATTTGTCTGGGGTGTTTTGTTGACAGGAAGTTTAAGCTTCACCATCTCCTCTTACAAAGATTTCGCTAAGCTTTGAAATTGTTATTCAGTGAAGTGAAGTGGTAAATCTGTCCTCATCCATGGTGTTCAGACTACTGACTGGAACATTTTTGACTGACATTATTAAAAAGAAATATAACCCCAATCTCTTTTATTTTCAGTTTGCTTTGTCTTCAGTGATGTATGAAATTTCTTTTAGGTTATTACAAATCTTCATCAATTTTTTTTTCACTTGTCATAGTAATGCAGACCTCTCTTGTATTGCTATTTTTACTAGTGAAAGAGCATGACTTGAAGTCCAAACAGGCAGAAATCTTTGCCTGAATTTGGAAGCAATATATATTATGTGCAGTGGGACTTCACCTACTCGGTCACGCTAAACTCAACAGGGTGGGTTGTAGTGGGGATTTAGCTTCTGAGGTCTTTGAGATGACATGTCAGCTACTGTAGTCTGAATTCTATGGAACTATGTTTGCCAGCAGTTTTTCCATGTTTTCTGAACACATGGTCTCTATTCTAATTTAGGATGGCAAAGTAGCATGCTAGCCTGAGAAAAATCCTAAAACTGCTGCTCTCAGCTGGGCGAGAGGCATGACCTCCTTGCTCTAACTCAAGGAGAGGTCTTCCAACAAATGTGAAAAATGGAACAGGGATTTGTAACTACTTTTGGGAAAGGTAACAGAAGCTTGATATGAGCAGTGCTGCGAAGCAGTGTTGTAAGCACACATTCCTCTTTTTCCTTGTTATTCAGCCGCTTCTGCCAGGCTCCACATGACTGACCATGTCCGTGTGCCACATGACTGACCATGTCCGAAGCCCATGGTCTGTGTGCTTTTGAAACTCTAGCAAAGTTTGTTCTAAAAGTTCAAACATTGCATACGGCATGGCAGCTAACTAGTGGTCCAGAAGATTACCAAATACAGTAACTACCAAATGATTACGTTGGTGTGAAAGGCAAATGTTGTTCATTGCATGGATCTAAGAAAAATGAGAATGTAGTCAAAGGGTACATTATTTCTCAGAAGACAGTGTATGAATGAATACTATTATCCATGATTGAATTATTTGAATATTCTTTGATGGAGTATTTAACTAGTCATGTTCCTTTCCTTTTTATTTTCCATAGATAAATGTACATTTAATTGTGTACTGCTGAAGGTCACTTTACAATGTAACTAGGTTCTTTTCCTCCTCTATTCACTCCATTATTTCATGCCTGTCAAGATTTTTATAAACTTTCTAATTTTTCCTAAGTGTCACTCCACATATTAACTTAAAGATTTAGTGAGGACAAAATATGTATGACCAAGTTGCCATTTTCAAGCAGAACTTTGCACACCAGCTTCAGCAGATGCTACGAAAAGAGACCACAACACCAGTAAGGGGGTCTAGAGCACTTAACATGATGGGAATAAAAGGCATTACAGCTACATCTCCCAGGAGGAACAGTGACAGTGAATGCAGCTGTACTCTGAACTGCACAAAAAACCCCAAAAATAAAAACTGTGTACAGTTCAGTATACTGAAAGGAACCTTGTGATAATTTTTTAGGAATTTTTTTATATTCTGTATTATTTTATATGGTCTTTTTCATGAAGATGTTTATGTTCTAATTCAGAGCAAGAAAAGATGTTAAAACATCCATATTTCCCAGACATAGATATTTCAGATGTCACTCAGCTTTGCCCTCCATAATTCTGGTACTTGTGGGCGTAGCTAAGGCCATTGTGTCATTTTAACCATGTCTTATGGCACTAGGTTATAAGACAGCCTTTAAGATACTGGGAACTTTATGGCTTCTCCCAGAGCTACTAGAAAAGAGGGTTTGATGCAGTTGCTTATACTGAAGTATCCACTGCCATTTGAGAGACCCTAGGGTGTCTGGAAGACATCCACCACAACATAGGACCCATGAGAGACTGATGATCATCTCGAACAGTACCTGGAGGCATGATGTATGACATTGACATAAAGTTACCTCTGGGCAGCAGAACTGAGTCCATGGGATTTGTACCACCTAGTTTTAGACACCCATCAGAAATGCCTATGGTAAGACTAGTCTCATTAGACTCTCTAGGGCAGCATTAGATTGACTAAACATAAGTTTCTAATGGGTTTTCAGATATCTTGTGGAAACTGAGACATCTTCCTGGGACTTACAGACTTGACAAAGGCTCTGTGGGACACCCATGTTCCTCCATGGGAACTAGAGGTTAGGCAGGTTGCTTCAGGGCAGATAAAATGGTAAAAGCTGCTACATTAGGCAGCTGAATCCCACCTCTTGTGCAGCAAATGAAAGAAGACTTGGCTTGATTCTAGACATGAAAGTTGAGAAACGATTTAAGATGTCTTCCAGGATCTCAGTTGGCCTCCAGCTTCTGATCCTGAAGGCATATTTTTCCTGTAAGTCTACTGTCAGATCTACTTGTGCTCTCTAGATAGCTTGGCTGTACTATGGCATTGGGAAGTCCACATCTATGTAAGGGCAACCAAGCTAAGCCCCTAGGCTCTGAGGATGGTATTCGGTTGCCTTAATATAGGTGATTAGCATCACATTAGGTCAACTACTTCCTATTCTGAATAATTCTCTTGTAGAGCCCAACTGGCTTTCTTGTGAGGTTACGTGAAAGCCATAAGGAATGTAAACTCAGGGAAGAGGTAAATTACTTGGATCCTTTTATGATTTTCCCTGTTTCTTTTAACTTCTTTCCTCTTTTGATATGTGACAGAGAAGGAAAAATGGCTAGCTTGTCCTTCAGTTTGTATCCAGGACTTTCTCTGATTTTGATAGGTTATGGATCAGACGCTTAAATAAAATGAAGATAAAATAAATCATGAGAAGTAATGAATAAAAAAAAAGGAGCAAGGAGGTGGGGCATAATTAAGGCTTAGAATCCAGTATTTATGGAATAAGCCGTAAAATAAAATTTAAGTCTTTTACATTTTGTGAATCTGTTTCTTCCCTAACTGGATGTTTCTGATGGTCACTGAAAACTTAAAGCTGTTTAAATTGGATGCCAAATGTATCCAAGTGAGAATTCATAATGTACTTAGCCTTGGTGACATGCGTGACACCCAGTTTGTACAGATTCAAATATGATTGCCAAATTGGAAGTCTAGAAGTCCTGAAGCCTATTTATCTTGCAACCCATGCCCGGAAAACTTCAATAGGTACCTTTGATGTTTGGAGAAATGTCGTTATGACATACAGCCCGTATGACATATCAGCCCATTTTGACCGCTGCTTAAATACTATACAAGATGTGAAAGAGTGTAAGATCAAGTCTTCCATGTCTATAGCCCTGGCACATTCAAATTAACCTAGGGACATCGCAGAAAAATGAAAAACTGCATAGAATCTCATATTTTATTATCCTAACTGCTAGGAGTGTGCCCTGAAACATTCTATCTCCTGACTAATAAATGCCCTCAGGAAATATTATTTATTTATGTGGTATTGCAAAGAAAAATATTCTGAAAGTTTATGTGAGATAATTCTGAATATAAGGAAATGAATCAACAAACTTCTAATTAGGGCATTGACATTTTCCCATTGGAGTGATAGAAATCTATCCACCAGTATCCGCCAGTATTTCAAAACTCATACTTGTGTCATTAGGATCTCATATAAAATGGGAAAATGGGTAATTAAATGGATGAGAAAACAGAAGCTAGGAAACCTTTTTTTTTTTTTCCTTCCTAGTGGTAAAATGCTCTTTTGCATTGCAGCATGGGGCTCCAGAGGGAAAAAAAAAAAAAAAAAAAAAAAAAAAAAAAAGTAAAAAATGGGTGGAGAGGCAGATCTAATCCAGGAAATTCTTCCTTTGATTGGCATATCAGCACACAAGAGATCACAATGGTAAATTTCTACCACTGTACCTTGCCTTGAGAGTAAACTGTCTACAATATATGAAGCATGATAATCATGTAAAGTACAACAGACAATACAAGAATATCATGAGCAAAAAGTCTTTGGAGAATATCCTTAGGCAGCAAATGAGTATTTAGGCAGAAAACATTCGGAGACTAGCTATGAGCATAGTCAAGGGGGATTTTAAAAAGGTTGCTAAGGGTGTCCCAAATGCTAAGTTTCTTGTTTCTGATAAGCTACCACCCTGAAGTGGGAAGATGCAGATGGTAGGAGACACTTCCATAAGTTTTTCAAAAGTGGAGAATGTGAAAATGATCGTTAATGGGCTAAATAAGTACAAAGGGGAAAACAATGGGTTTGAATAATGAGATCCTCAGCCTAAAGCAGATTGCACTGAAACAATTTCCAAGTTAGAAACTATCTTCCCCCACCATCCACACTCAATGTATTACAAGGATCAGAAACTAAGACAAAATGCTACCAAATATTTTCCTGTTATTTAACATATATTCATTTTACCATTAGGGTGAAGACTTTGGGGGTATATTGCTGCACTTCATTATTATGATGTAGGTAGTGACCTTGTCATTTTTTCAATAAAGTGCTGCTTTGTTCTCAGAATACTCATAAGACAAAAGAGAAAGCTGTCTTCAGGAGTACAGTAAGTTGTCTTCAGGAGTAGAGTGCAAGCTTTAGAAGGTCTCCTCTTTCTTTTGTTCACTTGGCTTCCTCCAAGTATCAGAGGGGGCATTCTTCTGGCTTGCCATTTTTAAAAATAGACCTGAAGCTATAACTTATTACTTGTCTTTATTTTTCCATTCATTTTCAAGCCAATAAGCCTGAAGGTCCACATCTCACTGTCCTTGATCCCCACAAAATGCTTCTCAAGAATTAAAGATTAGCATGAATATTTATGATAGTTTAATAGTTTCTCATCCCTACTTGAAGATATACAATATATCGATCGTGTCTTTCTCAGAGTGGAGAGGCAAAGCTAATTACTGTTCTCTGCTTTCTTTTTCAGCCATTACCTCTGTTGTTGACAGACAGCTTCTTCTGGAGTAACTTATGACTTGGTTGTTGCTGTGACTCCTTCAGGATAAAGAACTTTTGAGTCCTGACCATATTGTGTCCCACTCAAGTAGCCTTTTGAAACAAATGCTTTATCTCAGACACTGAGTAGAGTCAGAATCTTTCCCTTGTCTCTGAGTTTCATTACCCCCCAATAATTCCTTGTCAGTTTTTGCAGCCTTCACTGCACTGCTTTGAACATGCCTGTGGTTCCCAAGGCTCAAAGCCATACTTGTACCAATCATTTCCTATCTTCATGAGTCAGTGGAGCCCCAAGAGTCATTCAGTTGCCCAAATGCAGGTTTCTAGTCAATAGTGTCAAGACTCGAATATAGTGGCTAGATCTTCATTCACTATAATGGAAGCTTAGATAAATGGCTTACATGTAGACATTTACATTTCACTGAATCTGGAGCTAAACACCATTCATTGTACAATGCCTCTGAATACATAAGCCAAAATCACACATGCCAATTGCTGCCACATTGCACAGGAAGCCAGTATCTCATTTGCTATGGGAACAAGGGATGGGAAATACCTCAGCTGGATGGGATTCAACAGCCTAAACACAGGCATGAACTATGTCTTTTAGTACTGCAGTGTATCTTGCCTACCCTCTGGTTGCCAGGCCAGCATGGTGTGTCTTTCCTGTAAGGCCACTGTCAAGTGGATATCTTGGATATGCTAGGGCATGTTGCATGGCAGTAGGTACTTATTCATGGCAACTGTCTTTCTGAACACTCTAGAATAGAATAGAATAGAATAGAATAGAATAGAATAGAATAGAATAGAATAGAATAGAATAGAATATTCCAGTTGGAAGGGACCTACAATGATCATCTAGTCCAACTGCCTGACCACTTCAGGGCTGACCAAAAGTTAAAGTATGTTATTGAGGACATTGTCCAAATGTCTCTTAAACACTGACAGGTTTGGGGCATTGACCACCTCTCCAGGAAGCCTGTTCCAGTGTTTGACCACCCTCTCAGTAAAGAAATTTTTCCTAATATCAAGTCTGAACCTCCTCTGATGTAGCTTTGAACCATTCCCATGCATCCTGTCACTGGATACCCAGGAGAAGAGACCAGCACCTCCCTCTCCACTTCCCCTCCTCAGTAAGCTGTAGCCTCTCAGCCTCCTTTGCTCCAGACTAGACAAAGCCAGTGTCCATAGCCATTCCTCATAGGACATGTCTTCCAGCTCTTTCATCAGCTTTGTTGCCCTCTTCTGGACAACGTGACATGCACCAATCCCTTCATAATCTTTGTGGCCTTTCCAGCATGTCCACATCCTTCTGCTACTGGGGAGCTTAACACTGGACACAGCACTTCAGGTGTGGTTGAACTAGTGCTGGGTAAAGGGGAAGGATCAACTCCCTTGACCTGCTGGCATGACTTTGCCTGATGCTGCCCAGGTTAACGTTCAGCTTCCATACTGCAAGGCCACATTGCTGGCTCATGTTTAACTTGGTGTCCACCAGAACCTCCAGGCCCTTTTCTGAAAAGCTGCTTTCCAGCCAGGTGGCCCCCAGTGTATACTGGTGCCTCTGATTTTTCCTCCTCAGGTGCAGAACTTTGGACTTCTCCTTGTTGAACTTCATGGTGTTGCTGTCAACCAAGTTCTCCAGACTCTTGAGGTCCCTCTGGATGGCAGCATAACCTTCTGGAGTATCAGCCACTCCTCCTGGTTTTGTGTCATCAGCAAACTTGTTGAGGGTACACTCTGTCCCATCCTCCAGGTCATTAATGAAGATGTTAAATAGGACTGGCCCCAGTACTGACCCCTGGGGTACACTGCTAGTTACTGGCCTCTAACTAGACTTTGTGCAGCTGATCATTCCACTCAGATAAGCATTTTAGGAAGAGATGAAATGTCCCCTGAAGTGACCAGTCTCTCTTCACAGACCATGGTAGGAAGGTAGAGTGACAGCAAAAATACCACAGAGTAAATAGCTACAACATGGATCAGGACAGATGAGCAAGTCCTGTGTCTTTGTGTCCAAAATGATGTTGTCATGTGGGTGTACGTGTCTTCAAGATCATCAGTGACTGACTAAATACACTGGTTTAGTACAATGAAGAATACATTGCTGGAGGCCAGCTAATAAATAGGTAATGATAAATCATTCCTAACCTAATTTTACTGCTATTATTTTCCAGATTTCTTCTCTCAGATTGAAATCTCTATCTGAAGTTGATCCCATATTACTATATTCTACTTTTGTTCTGAACTCTTCCAGAAATGATTTTTCCGTTCACCCAAGTGTGCTGAAGTCCTTATACAGTATCATCTGTTAGTTCCATTAGTGCTGTTTATTTTCTCTTCCAGCTCTTACCTCACCAAATAATTAGCCCTCAAGATACTGTGCTACTTAACATTCCTTTATCAAATTGTGTTTAGTTAGCTTTCTTTCTACATGATAGCACAATCACATGCATTGTGAGTCCTGAGAGTGTGAATACATTTTAAAGAATAAAGTTTAATGAAATGCAGTAGAAAGTGTGCATGACTCAGATCCACATATCTACTGCTTTTCCCTACTTAGATTTTTCAGTTTGTCCAAAAAAACAAGTCTGCCTGGTAAATGTGCTTATAAAGTCATGCTCTGCACTGTAGCATGCTTCAAGGGCCTCATTCACCTCCATGTTAGTGCACATTGGCCAACTGAAGCAACATAATGAGAAATCAGGCCTGCTAGTGCTCATTTAGTTTCAGTAATTTGTTAGGTACTGTTTCTATTTTGAAATATCAATTTGGCATTTGGGAGAATGAGAATCTGGAGCTCCAGTGGCAGACAATAGTTCTGAAGGTTGCAGACATCCCACAGTATCCTTGCCTGGTCTAAATTGGTCTTGCCCCAGGAGAGCCTATGAAGCTAAAGTGATTTGTTTCAGATGAAGTTTGGCCTATGAAATACATTTCTGATCTGATAATGAACAGGCACAGTACCCAAGAGCACACGACATTAGGCCTCTTTCTCCTGCAGATATATCAGGTATGCAGTAAGCAGTTTCTAAGAAAAACATATTTCTTGCTGTATGTTGATTTACAGTCCCTATCAACAGGATTATTGTCATGAAGATGGCAAACTGGATTTTTCCCCATGGGTATTTACTGGCGATTCTGTTTTCTACATCCTTAGCTACCTTTACAACTGCCACACATAAACTGTGCTCAGCTTTTCTGTTCCTGATTTTCTGCAAATGTTGCATGTGAGATGTTAAAATGAATTTTATTCTTAGTTCTGTTCAACTTGTCTGGATACTTCTGAGGTGGGACAGAAGATATAATGAGTTCCTTCAAGGAGAGAGATATTTTAGCTGGTGAAAACACTCAACTTTTCCCTTCATCTTCTCCAAAATGAAATTTAAAGTATTCATGTGATTTCAAAGCATTATTTCGATGACTTTTATTGTGACCTTCAATTCTTTACTCCATTTGTGTGCTAAGTGGGGACATATGTAAATTCTCCTGTGGGAAAACAATTTTAACAGATGGGAAGGCTGTTTGAAAATTAGGAGGCCGGAGGACTGGATGCAGCTACAATACGTGGCATAGGAAGGGGGGGATCTCTCGTCAACATTTCCTTGAATGTACATTAGGCTCAGGATGAAGCAAGGCAACAGGGACTAATTGGGAGGGCAGAGGGGTACAATACAACCCCAGACATCCACACGTGGGCATGCATTTACAGCATAACACACATTCACTGTAAATTCACAGCACTAAGCTTGCTCCCTCATGAGAAAATGCCATCCATCAATCACATGCAAACAATTATTCCATAATACTTCTGGGTATTACAGTTTCTCTGGATGGTACAGTCCTGCCCGGATAAAGGAAGGGGGAAATGTCACTGCCTGGGATGTTTTTAGAGAGAGATGCTGGTGATCTCACACCAAAACAGGGAAGGGCTCCTAAAGGCCGTCAGCTCAATGATGCTGGTTGACTCCCCTCATCCCCTTTGCACTGTGATTGTGGCCCCATCTTCTCCTTGGGTGGAGTATGTTCCCGATCAGCACAAGCAACCTTCACTTTTAACATCACATTTTAAAGTGCAGCTCTATTCTGAAAAGTAACTATGTAAAAATGTCACCTTCTAACTCATCATATTTGTCACTTTAATGTGTTCAGAAGCAGATCTGTTCACTTTAATGACAAAAGTAAGTTTTTACTACTTTTTGCCTGTATTAACTCTATGGAGCCAATACAGCTAAAACATTGGACTAGATTTCATTTGTTCTTAGCTGTGCAAGAAATATTTATTAACATTCAGTCACGAAACCAATTGCCAATTCTAATTTGCATTTTCTAATTACAATCTCAGATCCACAATGCCACCGGAGGCAGTAGATGAACAAATTTCAGGGCAAGTTTTATTTACAGACAATGTTCTCAATGAAGTCATGATTTAAACAGTGGCAGTTTTGATACAGTGGTAAAAAGGAGACTAGCTTTCCAGAATTAAGTTACATCTACAAGGCTGAAACTGTCATATTTTTTTATCGGTATAACATTGGGAAGATCTTAAGATATAGGATGGAGCAGTATCATAACACTTCACACTTCTAGTCATTTTCTTTTCAGAAGAATTGAAACAGTCTTGTATTTTAAGTAAGTGACACACTGAAAAGTCCATGTGAACAGGAAATGCGAACTGGTGCTTTCCTCTGAGCACTAGAGTTGGGATAAAGTTTCATTTTTCAACATCAGGTTGAGTCTTCCCATCTCTGTGCAACACGACTTCTTGTTTTCTGAAGGTCTTTCCAAACCTCTCTTTCTTCCCTGCTCCTTTTGGTGAGCTCACAAAGATATACACAGTCATGGAGCAGTTGGAAATCAGTGACATCTCAGGCACTGGTTTTGCTGCTCTGCCCGTAGTCCTAGCAACTTTCCTTCAATTAATGCAGTAGGAAAATCTGAGGGGCTCAGCGTAGATGAATGATGATGCAAGTTTGCAAGACATAAATACAGGGAAGAATTCCTTTAATGGGGCAGGAAGCTTGAAAACTCTCAGGAGATTACAAGGTATAATGGGTGAGAGAGGGATGGCTGAATGCAACAAACCCCAGATTCACATAGCCTAATCTCTTTTAAATCTCTGTGCTTTTTGCCTAGTACCCACTGGCCAGCTTTGGGCTTTAAGAGGCCTTTGGATTTTGAAACAAAGCTGCCAAAATACCGTGTTCATACTCTTTCCTTTTAATGCCTATGGACATTCATAATAAAAGGTACTATAAACATTTCACAGTGTCGAGATACTTCTGTCCATTCCATAAAGATGTAAAAAACCCCTTCTTTGGGAAGATCAGGATTTTGAGTAGTAAACTAATGCTTTAATTGACAACTTTGGGCCCACTAATACTCTCCTGATGCTGGCATGGTTGTATTTTGTTGTAAAACAGAAGTCTGAGCAAAACTGTATTTACAATGGGGAGAAATCTTTCTTCTTACATGCAATATGGCTCTCCTTTCTCCATTCAACATTTTTCCTGGCACTAAGATGTGATCACCCTTTGAATCATATCAGCAGATAAAGATACGAACATTGCAAAGTAACTCAGTGTTATTAAAAAAAATCCTAGGGTCTGAAAGTCCCATTTATTTTCATCATACATTTTTATATCCAATATTATTTTAATGCTACTTTTATTAAAGTGTCAACCAAGTGATGCTGTAATCAAGTGATTGTCAGGTCCTTTTTTATGATACTGTCTGTTTGTCATTTTAACAGTAAGAAAGCTATTGTCTACAAAAAGTCAGCGTATGGGAAGATCTTCATTTTGCAGAGAGAGTTATTTTCCCCCACTTAGAAAAGGGACTCTGTTCCGAGGTTTTGGAGCGCTAAGCAACCCCAAAGGTGTCACAATTACAATGATCTTCTGTACTTGTAGAATATAAAAGTGATTTGATTCATAATCCCTTTCACTTTGATGAAACCACTGGGAAGTGCTGTTCAGTGCGAATCGTAACTCAGGTAGTTAAAGGCAGAGAATATGGGAGACTGAACTAACACAAAGAAAAGAAAAGTGGGCATAAAAGTCTCATACTGAATGAGAAAGGGCCCTTTGCTGAATTTGATTCTCGATGTGACTTGGGGTTAAGCATCTGCTTAGTCTTGCGGTGGGATGGCTTGAAGCAGAGCCCCGTAGACCATCGGTATCTTTCCATTTAATTCTATGGGTGATGGATTACATTCTTATCAAGCACAGGGTATGATTTATTGGGGGCTACAGAATTTTTACAACCGCAGGTTTGTACATTCATTACTTGAACTACATGAGCAAGGAAAATAACACTGCTCTGTTTACAGCTATTACAAAGTAGAAATGGGCAAACCTTGAAAAACTGTCTCATATCTCCCTCTTTGTCCACGTAAAGCAAGTTTCTTCCAGGTTTCTAGACAGAATTCTCCTTTCCATGTATTATAGCTGACTGGGAAGAGTTTCCAGGGCATACAAATTAAACCCTTCATTCCTGAATGTTTTTTGCTGATTATGTGATTTTGGTGTTAATGGTTTCTCTCAGCTAAAATGTAGAAATAATTTTAAACCAATCTGAGAAACATTTTTATTTTAAAAAAAGGAAATACAAATATCATGCAATTGTTCACAAATGTTGAGTCAGGAATGATGGAAGTCAAGGCCTTTCTTTTTGCTCTCTGGGCACACTTATGACCAGGCTATAAAATGAATTTTCACTTGTCTTTTCTTCTGGCCCAGAGCTCTTACACTTGTAACTGAAATCGGCCCAGCTTTACCAGTGAAGAGGGCTGGTGCCTCACTCTATGCTGCCCTGGAAATTGTGGATTTCTTTGAGGTGGAAAACTTCCGCAAGTTGTGAGGTCTACATATGAGCTGTCTTGGTTACTTTTCTAGAATTCTTACAAGTCCATGACTTTGCAACATGGACATTCAGAATGGCCAAAAGGGACGATGAGCAACAGCAGCAAAAAAGAAGTGTTTGAACTCTTGCACTATTTCTAATCCCTGTCCCCTTGGCAGCACAGTCATTTCATGCAGGATTTTGACACTGGTATAAGGACTGTGACAGTGTTTATAGAGACACAAGGGAGCCAGTCTTCAAAACTACTCAATAAAACTCCAATTAAATTTCTTGACAGCTGTTAAACCAGCTCAGAACAATTTTGAATACACTTCTCATTCATTTGGGAATCAACTGATATAATGATGAAGAAAATGTAACAATGCATTTGTTTTCCAAGACATGTTTTTAACACCAAATGACAAAGTCAGGCAACAGTGTTCCTGTTGCATGAATTGATGAGAGTTAGGTGTTTATGGCAGGTGACAAAGCAGAAAGAGTACAAGCTTCATTTCCCACAGACTTGGCTAGGCCTGCAAGGCTAAATATCAAATTGTTTTCATTCAATCAACATCCAGCAGCAGTCAGAAATTGAATTCTACAAAAGATTTCTTCGGGGTACGTAAGCTTTAGGCACCCTCAAGAGCCACATTTAGAAGGTAACCACAGGAAGAAAGCCTGCCAAAAAAAGAGAAGCATAAGGCAAGTCATCTCCTTAGGCTGAAGATATTTATATTTATTGGCTTAATTGGATACATTCTTATTATGGTAATTAATGTAACATCATTAAGAAGTTCTATCAATTCTAATGGAAGCTTTGCACCTTCAGAAAAAAAACCCAACACGCTTTTACATACGTAATGCTACATGTACCCAGATTTTTGGCTGAGTCCTTCTCCACTACCTCATCTGCCAACTATCTCTTTATTAGCATCAGACCATTTAAACAATTTTTATGGTCACAACCAAAAGGCCATAGGGTGACAAGTGGATTGGGTAGGTGAGTGTATCACTTTCATGGAGATGAGAAGACCAAAGGAAACATTTGTTTCTGGCATAGACCACAACATGAAATGTTTGGCTGCATCATTCATTCTAACACCCCAACAAATGCTCTACTTCATTTAGAAGAAAAGGAAAGAAATCTACCCTTATAACTCTCTCTGCCATAAGGCTTTCTTGTCCTTCTCATAACCCCCTCTGTCAGTTGCTCTACCTGAGGCTGGGAGACCAGCTGGGACTTCATCTGGGGATGGGGTGTGCAAAGATCTGGCTTCCTGTTCTGTTGCTAATCCAGGAGGCAAACCTGTCCCTGCAGTTTCAGATACAGTAAGGCTGCCAAAGCCTGAAATTAATCCACTATCCAGGCCCCTACTCAATGACCTTCTTCTGAAACACCCTCCTTAGGCAAAGCAGCAGCCAGTTGATGGGGTAAGACGTGAGCATTAGTGGGACTCTGGAGGTGCTACCTTCTGTGACTGCAGGGAGGTGAATTAAGGAGTGGGGATGCAGTTCTCTATGCTGATTTTGCTTTGGAAAAGCTCTTGTGCAAGAAAATGGTTTGAGAATAACACTAGGTAAAGCAGAAGTTGTGATGAAATGAACTTCAGAAAGGCAGTTTTATTGGAAGGTAATCTTTATGTGGCCTGCTGTTCAATGTGATTTTTTAAATAAATTTAAAGGGTAGGAAACTATTTATCTTGGTAGATTATAAGTAAATTGTATATATATGTGTGTGTGTGTATATATATATATATACACATACAGAGGCCATGAATATTTTCTGGTGATGCATCCATCTTATTCTAGTACTCCATTTCTATTCTGAAAAAGTCTTCAGGAGTCATGCACAGTTGAATATTTGCCTCTCTACTGTGATTCTCAATAAAGACACAAATTAGTGATTATGTTTTTTCATAGTATAGACACGTGTCCACTAGAAACTGGACTGAAACCAGCAGATAGTAGTGATGATTTCCAACCACTTCAGTGCTGGGCAGTATTCAAGTCAGTGACACAAAATGAAAAGCTCAGTCACCCATTACCAATCACCCAAAACGTACAGTCTCCCTGAATATATTTAATTCTTCAACACTGATTAAAATAGCTTCATTAAAAAATGTATTCAAGGGCCCTTGGAGTTTTAGCCTCTGATGCTTTTTATGTAGGCCAAAGAGTGCTTGTTTTACAGGATTGAAGGAGGATTAATCAGCAAATTGGCTGCAACTTCCTTCAGAAACAGAATGCTGATTTTTAACTACTGTATTTTAATGGTATCTCCGAGCCTGAGACCTGATTTTGTGGCATTCAGCATGTGACTCATGTTCTCTTATAACTTTGAGTTATGCATTTTATCTTTCCTTCTGATTTTAGTTTTTACCCACAAAGAGCTCAGTCACTCCCAAATAAAACCCAACTGGCATGTTTCTAAGGTTCTTTTGGTTTAATTTCTTTTCTTATTATTCATCAGGACTCAGAGACCCACGGTCCATCCCTCGACTGAGTACTTGTGCCTGCATGAACACCTCTCATAGCCCTTCCAACTGCCCTGCCAAGTCAACTGTGTCAGTTGCTCACTTTCTCTCTCTAGTTTTTTGCTTCACTTTTGAGACTTCAAAAGCCTTGCTTTCCTCATGGTGTGGAATGGCAGCATTTTTTGAATGCTTGTCCACCAGGAAACCTATCTGCTGATCTCCTACGCTGCCTCTTTGTGCTTCCACACCAGTGCATAAAAAGCAATTGTGATTCAGATTAGGAAAGACCTTTCTACATGCGAATCTCTGGCAGACAAATTGCTCCAATATTTTAGTTGCCTGACTTATTCCCCTTTCTTACTATTTATAGGACCACAGGATAATTCAGTTTGCAAGAGACTGTACTTCTAGCGCAACCTCCTGCCCCTAGCTGGATCAGCTACAAGTTCAGTGTCCTCCCACCACATACCACTTTGAAGAGTCTGGCTCCATCCTCATTGTTGGTGTCGGGGAGCTGCTGTTGGGTGTCCCCAAAGCTGTCTCCTCTCCAGCCTGAATAGGTCCAGGTCCCTCAGCTTCTCCTCATGGGGCAAGTGCTCTTCCCCCTCCCATTGTAGTGGCCTTCAGTTTATTGATGTCTTTCTTGAACTGGGAAGCCCAAAACTGGATCCAGTAACCTAGATGTGGTGTAACAAGTGCTGAGCAGAGGCAGTTATCACTTCCCTTTCTTTGCTGGCTCTGCTTCTATTCATACAGCCTGGGATACTGTTGTCCCTCATTGCTGCCAGGCCCACTGCTGGCTCATGCCCAGCTCAATGTCTACCAAACCCAAAGAGCACCTAAAGCAGAGCTGCCCCACAGCAGAGCCAGTCCATCCCCAGCCTGTGTTGCTGCCATTGGTTCCATTCCTAGGGGCAGGACTTTGCATTTTTTCTTACCGAATTTCATGAGGTTGATGTTGGCTGTTCCTCCAGGCTGCCCAGGTCCCTCTGAATGCAGCCCTGCCCTTGGGCATGTTGGCTGCCCCCACACTTGGGTGTTGGCTGTAAAACTTCCTCCAGGTTCTCTAGGCAGCCTCCTCTCTTTTTACCACCTCTTTTTTCCTAGATTCCATTTGTTTTTATCTTAACTGCTTACTAAGCACAAGGTAAATTGCGCTCTGCTGTTGGAGCTGGCAGGCAGAAGTCTCCCTGCTTTAATCCAGTTCACACTCCTTCTGACCCAATCCTTTCTCATTCACAACATCCAACCACATGGGCCTGGAGAATGTAAATTTTCTCACTGCTGCATCAAGGCGTTTTTCTAACAGCAGTGCAAAAGCTTAATCAAAGCTTACAGGAGCAGGGAATGCAACAGTGTACTTTTGTAATGCATCGGTAAGACCAAATGCCAGCTCTTTCAGTGCCAGCTGATTAGTCTAATCGCAGGCAAACCAGTTAGTAAACTGTGCAATGAGAGTATTTCCAAACTGGATTCCTTTCTCCGATATTCAAATAGTTCTTAAAAACTTCCAAAATGCTATTTTTATTTTAATGAATAGATTTTTTTTGTCATAAGCAGGCTTTTGTAATATTCATTAATATGTATTTTAAATGTTGATAGTTCTCAGATTAGTATGGTTCACAGGTTCTGACAATTTTAAAGGAAGAGTTGGTCATCCTTTATTTGCTTTAGTTTTCTGGTTTATCATACTAATTAAAGAAACATTAATTTTAAACACATTAATATATGCAAAGCTCCCTGTAAATACAAAACTCAAAGCTCTATTACTCTTCCACATTTTGCTGTTCCCCTGTGGAAAAAATAGGGTAGGGGTCACTTTGTTCTAAAAATACACACAGAGTATATTTTGCAGCTCAAATATGTGTCAGCAAGTATTTATGAATCGAAATAGGATAACACCAAATAGATGATACTAAAAATGTCAATGAAAACACTAGAATGGAAATACACCTCCTATTTGTTTGTCAGCCAAATACTAAACCTGGACTAATGCTTTTCCTTTGCCAATCCTGTCTGTTCTTTTCAAGCCTGTGATTAGCATTAAAGAGGAAATCATGTGTTCTATGTGCCTGTAAATATTCACGTATCCCATTTCCCTCAGCTGCTCTTTTGTCCCCTGACTGAGATATATGGATGTTCACCTGAAAAGCAAATGCCTGACTGTCATTAGTCATGTCTGAATGCCAGTTCCAGAGCAAGGAGAAGCCAAAGCTCTTGAAAAAAGCAACAGTCAGGGAAAGTTTCAACAAGCATCCAGGAATTGTGCTTCTGACAGTGGCTTCTTGATGACAAGTCTGTTCCCTTCCAAAAGGCACCAACTGATGAGGTAGATCAGTGTCAGGCCGAGAATCTGTCTGTGTCCTTTCTCCAGACACCACTTATTAGATGTATTGGCAATGTCCAAAATAAAACTGAAAAGATAATAATACCAACCAAAGGATACTAAGGACAGCAGTGAAAGTATTATACAGAAATACAATTCCTATTTATTTGTCAGCCTCATCAGAACCAGATCTACTGCCTTCTTTTTCCAAGTATCACTCAACATCATAGATGTTTGGAGATGTTTGGGGCAATTAAATGTTTGAATGTTCTCTCCCTGTGTTCTCTAGAGGGTAAGGAATTGCAGGCTGACAATTTTTTTGAGCTGAGTACGTCTTATTTGAGCATATTTAGCTTCCCAACTCTTCATTTACTACCTGAAATTGGAATAATTTAGAATTATTGGCCCTCAGTGCCTGTAGGACTCCCAGGCAGTTCCACTAGCTAGAGACAGGTTGGGAAATGGGATGGCAGCAGCCATCACCTTTCTCTCTGAACTTTGTCTTTGCTGTAGTTGGTTGTGCCATTTACCTAGCAGATGTCTTTGATGGTAATAATTCTCCATGCTTTTCTTTTTTACAGAACAAGTGGTGAAATCCATCAAACAGCTTTATTTCAATATGCAAATGTCTGTCTCATTTGTGCGTTGCTACAGCACATACCTAGAGTGATAAAACACAGTTTGCACTGAAAGCGAACACACCTAAATTAAGGTGAAGATCCTCAGATGCTATCCTGATTGATATTGCAGCAGTACATGTACAGGTAAATAAAAGTAAATATGTAAGCTAGGTTTTGTACAGAAACAACCCTACAGAAAGAAAGAAGAGACCCCAAGCTCCTAGCAGCTCAGAATAGAACTATTTCATATGCTGACTAGATTTGTTCTTGCTGTGAGTAGTTAGTTCACTATAGAGCAAAACAGTGTGATTAGCGTGAGAAAACTTACTTTGGATGGTGTAAAAACTACCTGTAAGATCTGACACAGTCACATGCAAGCACAGATATAATGTACCCAGAAAACATGTTTTTCAGCTCCCTGGGTTTTTCAAATAGAAAATGCAAGACACTTATCAGATCCTTTTCCATTTACAGCATGAATTCTTCCCCTCAGCTGATAGTCCTCTGCTGATCTTTAATTTTTTCAAAAGCAATTCACTGCAAACACTCTTTCTGTTTCGAGAGAAAAACAAAGGGAAGATGGAGAAAAAAGGACAGGCTGAGGATGCCACACTGCTTTTTGCACTAGGATGTTCTCTCACCACACTGGGTGGAACAAGCATTCTAACCAGTAATGGCTTTTATAATCAGGATGCCCCACATTGCATTGTAGTCTGGCCTCTCTCTAACAAAGTCATTTAAAGCCCTGTGAGTTAGTTAACCCTCGTGTAAAATCAGCCCAAAGATATAGATTTTTCAGTACTCACAGAAAAGCTATTAGGTGTAATCTATGTTTGCCAGACTTTTTAAGACATTTACAAGAACATATTTGAGAAATGATTGTCACTGAATTATCAAAATCATGTTTTTATTGTAGGGTCATATGAGATGTGAAAACACTTTCAATTATGTAATTCATAATGACAATTTTTAGGATTTTTTAGGATCTTCTGTCTCTAATATCAAAGAAACTGATCACTAACAATATTTATTGAAGTTAACTGCAAAAATGGTTCTGTGGGGTAGAGAAGATATTTTATCTCCATTTTATAAATGGGAGTCTGTCTTGCAGACAAATGGACATAAATCTTGCTGTGTCACACCGGGGAGGAGAAGGCAGAACAGGGAATGGAAATTTAGGGTGGAAATCATCTCAGCACTTCAAACACTAAATATCCAGTCTAAAGTCATCTCTAAGAGAGCAAGAGAGACATCTCCCAAGCACAGTATATCACATGCAAAGATAGATGTCCAGGGCATGCTGCTCTCTGAAGATGTGTCTCCCCACTGGTCCTGACAGGAGCTCAGCCAGCCTGGTCAGGCAGCCTTCTGACAGCTGAAGCCTGAAGTCTTACCTTAAGTACTGCTGCTTCCAATGTGACCATGGGGTACCTGCCCATTGAGCTGCCCTTGCTTGTGCAACCTAGGTCATTTCTCGAGGCAATTTATTTCCAAAAAAAGAAGCAGTAACATCAGAACTGACCATTGCGTTCCATTTTTAAACCAAAACTATTTTTCTAATGAGGATACAATACACCATTTCACAGAAGAAGCAAATGTTCTTGACCGTAACCAAAATAAAATGGCTTGCCCTAGCAGAAGAGCTAGCAGGTTAGACCACTCTGCTCTGTAGTCTCCTCTGGCGAGACCTACAGTGTTCAGTCTGCATTTATTTTTAGGGGTCAGGCTGTGCTAGCTGCAAGAGAAGACCAGCACTGAATTTGCAAACCACATAGATCAGAGATCTCTGTTCCCACACAGAGAGGACTCTTCAGTAAAGTCAAAATATTGTTGGTTCAGTTGCACCAGCCTTTCTCTAGCTTATGCCCTGAGTCCTGAAGGGAGACAAGGAGTCATGCTGTTCTGCTTACTCATGCAAAGGAAAGTAAAATCTGTTATGAAAGAATAAATGCAGTATGAAAGACCTAATGCCAGTCTAATCGCTCTGCAAATCTTGATCTTAAGTGGCAAAAATGCCTGTGCTGCTCAGTGACAAAACCCAAGACTGAAGCCAAGTGGGAATGAGAAATAGAAATGCTTTAATACGCCTTGTTTTTCCCTTCCATTCCAAAGGCTTGGTTCCAAAAACTGGTTCATGTCTGCGTTATTAAGAAGTGACATGCAATAGCAGCGAATCTGCAGAGTGGGACAGCTGGTGCTGAGGATTTGCAGGTCACACCATTCCTGTTTCAGGAAACAGTAGCTCTAGTCTCGTCTCATGGACTGAATGCCCACTGCTGGCTGGAACACACTAAAGGCTCTCCTGAAGCCCATCATTTTGTTTAGTTTAACCTAGAGCAGTCCATGCTCAAAGCTTGCATGCTCAGTGACTGCTCCATGACCCAGCACAGGGTGAACAGGGACAAATGGGAGATTTTCTTCAAAACATATCCTCAGTCTGCACTAAAGCACTGATCTAGATTCACTAGGCATTGTTTTCAAGGACTTCCTGGCAAACAAAAACTGTATGGCTGGGCAATTGACTCTCTGTGGCTTATTCTATACTACTGAAATTAGATTGTCAAAGCCACCTAACAAACATACAGCTCATACCTGAAAGAAGAACTATATTATAGGCAGCATTACACCATATCTCTAAACACCAGCCTTTATATTGGCACCTTTTACCAGAATAAACTGCCTACAAGACTGCATTTTCCACACTCCTCACTAATGTAGCTACTTCAGCAAGAATTTTTCATTTAGACATTTCATAAACTCTGTGAAGTCTACACCATTCTGAACCAAGAAAACAAATCCCAGGAAGAAATCAAAGTACCTCAACCTTCCCCTGGCAGCCCAGAATGCTTTTCATAATCACATTTGATTCCAGCAAAACAAATCTGACCTCACACACTGAACGCTTGCTCCACGCCAGTCTTAGCTGCACTAATCGGATATTTGTGTGAGCTAGAATGTGCTTCAAGTAATGCCTAAATAATCATGGAAAGAATGTGACCCAACTGTGAGAAAACTTTAATTTCCTTTCACCCCCAAATGCATGTGCATACAATAAGACTGTGCAAAATTTTAAGCACATCTTTCCTTTGACCTTTTGTGGTCTTCAGCCCCATTTGGTATACAACTGATACCCTGTGTCACATTATATATGAATTAACTTCATATTCTTCATAGTGGCAGGTTACCAGAGAAGCAGACAACAAGTCTGTTTTGATATCTGAGGTCTGGATCCAATAAAAGATATGGGTACATCTCCATCTTTAGTAGATGGGTGTGGAAACAGAGTGACAAAGGATGAGGAAAAGGCTGAGGTACTTAATGCCTTCTTTGCCTCAGTCTTTAACAGTAAGACCAGTTGTTCCCTGAGTACCCAGGCCCCTGAGCTAATAGACAGGGGGCGGGGAGCAGAACGAACCCCCATAATCCAAGGGGAAATGGTGAGGGACCTGCTACAGCACTTAGACATACACAAGTCTATGGGACTGGATGGGATCCACCCAAGGGTACTGAGGGAGCTGGTGGAAGTGCTCACCAAGCCACTTGCCATCACTTATCAGCAGTCCTGGCTAACTGGGGGGTCCCAGTTGACTTGAGGTTAGCAAATGTGACAACCATCCACAAGAAGGGCCACGAGGAGGATGCAGGGAACTACAAGCCTGTCACTCTGGCCTCGGTGCCAGAGAAGGTTATGGAGCAGATCATCCCGAGTGCCATTACACAGCACATGCAGGACAATGAGGTGATCAGGCCCAGTCAGCATGGGTTCATGAATGGCAGGTCCTGCTTGACAAACCTGATCTTCTTTATGACAAGGTGACCCACTTGGTAGATGAGGGAGAGCCTATGGATGTTTTCTACCTGGACTTTAGTAAAGCCTTCGACACAGTTTCCCACAGCATTCTCCTAGAGAAACCGGCTGCTCGTGGCTAGGATGGGTGTACTCTTTGCTGGGTAAAAAACTGGCTGGAGGCTGGGCCCAAAGAGTGGTTGTGAATGGAGTTAAATCCAGTTGGCAGTCAGTCACAAGTGGTGTTCTCCAGGGCTCAGTATTGGGGCCAGTTCTCTTTAATATCTTTATCAACGACCTGGATGAGGGAATCAACTGCACCCTCAGTAAGTTTGCAGATGACACCAAGTTGGGCAGGAGTGTCGACCTGCTTGAGGGTAGCAAGGCTCTAAAGATGGACAGGCTGGATCAATGTGCCAAGGCCAATGCTATGAAGTTTAACAAGGCCAAGTGCCAGGTCCTGCACTTGGGTCACAACAACGCCATGCAGCGCTACAGGCTTGGGGAAGAGCAGCTGGAAAGCTGCCCAGCAGAAAAGGACCTGGGGGCGTCGGTCGACAGTGGGCTGAATATGAGCCATCAGTGTGCCCAGGTGGCCAAGAAAGCCATAGCATCCTGACTTGTATCAGGAATAGTGTGGCCAGCAGGACTAGGGAAGTGATCATCCGCCTGTGCTCAGCACTGGTAAGGCCCCACCTTGAATACTGTGTTCAGTTTTGGGCCCCTTGCTACAAGAAGGACATTGAGATTCTGGAGCGAGTCCAGAGAAGGGCAACAAAGCTGGTGAGGGGTCTAGAGCACAAGTCTTATGAGGAGCGGCTGAGGGAACTGGGGTTGTTTAGTCTGGAGAAAAGAAGGCTCAGGGGAGACCTTATCACTCTCTATAACTACCTGAAAAGGAGGTTGTAGAGAGGTGGGGGTCGGTCTCTTTTCCAAAGTAACAAGCGATAGGACAAGAGGAAATGGCCTCAAGTTGCACCAGAAGAGGTTTAGATTGGATATAGGAAAAAATTTCTTCACAGAAAGGGTCATCAAACATTGGAACAGGCCACCCAGGGAAGTGGTGTAATTGCCATCCATGGAGGTATTTAAAAGACAGGTAGACATGGTGCTTAGGGACATGGTTTAGTGGTGGTTTTGGCAGTGTTAGGTTTCCAGTCGGACTCGATGATCTTAAAGGTCCCTTCCAACCTAGACAATTCTCTGATTCTATGATTCTACTTGAAAACAAAGCTCTGCAAGGCCTCTGCCAGAGCTCCTGGCTCTTGGGGTGAAATCCAAAGCTGAGATTTGGCTTCAAAAGGGCGGTTATAAAAGAGGCATGACACCTTCAGTAGTTGCCAACTAAGTCTTGCCATTATGAAACACTAAGCACAATGGAAGGTCTTAAACCTGTTCTTCAACAGATTTTAACTGAGGCAAGAGTTCAGGAATATACCTTCATATATATTTTCATATACATACATGCATACACACATATATATGTATGGATACACTCTGGACACACAGTGTCCTGTTCACTGGACAGAAAGCTACAGTCAGTCTTTGCAAGGGTGGAGACAGTCTCGTCTTTGCAGTAAGCAGAGTTGGAGGTGCTAAGGTGGCGATGTAGAAAGTAGGAAACCAAGCCCACTTCTTCAGCTTGTGTGGTTGCAAACAACACCTTCTAGTAGCTTATTCTAAGTCTACAGGCAAGAAGCCTAATCTGGATGTGGTCGGCATCCATGCCTCTTCTTAACTTGGTCACACTATATAGCAAAGCTCTTCAGTCTCTGGGCAAAATCAGAGAGCATGTGCATTTCGGGATGTGTGGTAGTCAGGGCACTTACCTGCAAAACAGAAGACTCAGACTCTGATATTAATATCCAGGATCCTTTCTGAGGTTTTATCCAAATGAGTAAACAGCCAGATAACTGGTACCACGTCTGCCTTGCCTTCCAGAAGGTAACATCATTACAGAGGAAAACTGATCTCTGTTCCTGTCATGGCTCATGAAGTTTGCATTTTTGTCCCTACAGGTCCTGGCACAATGTCCCTGCCCACCACCTGCAGAGCCACACAGTGCTCTGCTGGAGTTAAGGTAGAGCCAAACTTAATGAATGAGAGCACTGGTGTCCCTGGTCTCCTGAGAGGCTGTGCCAGATGTCACTGTGCAGAGGGGGATCTCCTTCATCAGCTGTATGCTTGAAAGTGAATTGTCAAGAGTTCTGAGAGAAATAAACAGCTGGATGCTCAGTTCAGACTAAATGGTAAGATTTCCAGCCTTGCACTGGAGCATAACTTTGGGCATTTGGGAACATTTTGTCACTAAAACTCAGGTCTTTCATCTGCTTTAGCAAGCTAGGCACCATGGGGAGGGCAAGGAGAAGTGCTCTCTTGTATCAAATTACATGTAACCTGCATCCAAAGCTCTTAAATACTGTTTTGTTCTCAAAGTCCTTGAAAGTGAAACTGGGCAGAGAGCAGCAGAATGAGGCTTTTGCAATCACTGTTCATAAATTTCTCAGCTGTGCCTTGATCCTGTTTTACACAATGACATCCTGTTCCAGACCCAGACTAATTTCTGATGAGACAAATCCATAGCAGGAAGGCCACAAAAAATTGATCCCAGGCTGTGATCACCAGCCATTGACTTTTGGAATATATGGATGCAGCTCATACAGGTTCCAGGTGTTTCCAATGTAGTGACACATGAGCACATCTGGATATGGGGACAAAAGCTCTCTAGTTACTGCATGAAGGCTGGGTGGCTGGTTACTTGCACAGAATAAAAGTGTGATGTTGGTAATGGAATAAAATGTTTTAAATCTGGAGTTGAGTGTAGAGCTATAGAGGTGATTCTTTGCTTGCTGCCTTACCTTCACTACATTTTTATTTTCTCCAGATGGCTCTAGTTTTGGCCCTGAGTCCAGTTCCTCTTCTGGCTGTCACTGCAACAGTTGAACTACACTCAGGAGGTCAGGCTAGACTGCCAGACTGTCTGGCAGTGATGCTCCTTGGAGAACTGTATCTGGCACCTTTCTCCGTTGGAGGGACTAAGATGCTCTTCAAAATGCTGTAGTACTGCATTTTCAGAGAGGGAATCCCCGCGTGGCCTCTGAACAGTTCCACTTAATGATGCACCACACAGCAACTCGATGACAAGCTTAATAAGTTGCTCCAGGGCCAAAAGTCCAGTGGTACTGAGCACATCCGAAAGTTTATTTGAAATCTTGGATCTTTGTACAACGCAGAAAGCAAACACGTAGGCAGTTACTCATATTTTTCATCCTGTTGATCTTAGAGCAATCCTTGGGTTTGGCAGAGATATCAGCCCAAACAGCTTCACTTAGGATTTCTGCAGTAGTCTGTTACTGATTGAGCAGCTTGGAGAATGGGGTTTCATATTTGGAAGGGTCAAGACCTGAACTGGCAGCACAGACTTGACTTCAGCTCCAGGGACTGCTTTATGGAAGAAGAGTGCACCTTGCATTTTGTTCCAGTTCTTTTAAAAGAGGAGAGGAAGAAAGGGGGTGATTCAGGCCACGGCACTCTCCTTTTTCCTCCCTTAAAACCAAGGGCTGGTTGATGCATGGTGGAATCCCTGCTTGTTCGACAGGAGTGCTTGCATCATTTCTGGGGCACGTGTGGTAACTGGGCAGCAGAGGCCACTTTCACATGGGAGTTTCCATAGTCCTCCACAAGCAAGGGGCAAGACCATTCCAGCTGTCTTCTGCAAAGCTTTTTGCAAAAATTGTGGAAGAGAGACAGATTAATATGAAGGTATCTTTGAACAACCCTCTGGTATGTCCAGTGGGAGACAGCCTGGCCTGCGTACCTCACATAAACACACTGTTAAAAAAGGTGAGTGAAGTGCATTTAAGCAGCTAGATGGAATAAGCTAGTTTTAAAATACCTGGTATTGTTCATTCTACTAATTTTATAGGCAAAGTAAAGTGATTTTAAATGAGTTTCTGATGAAAAAATAAAGTGGTTATAAATAAAGCTTAGAACCAAATGGTGAATTATAATGATCTACTGAATGAAGAAATCTGCTCGGTACATTTTATTAATAAAGCAGCTAGAGAAAAACCATTTACCTTGGGTCTGTGAAAGTAAAGTTTTGTTCATCAGAATATTAAAGTTCCTGAGGTAGTTTGTACTGAGAAAGCAAACAGACAGAACAGGCACAAATGAAACCTGTTTTCTCTCTCCCCATCTTCCCTTTTCATGGAGACAATAGCAAGTTACCCAGATTTCCCTAAATGTGACATTGGTCATTAACATACTTCTAACTGAAAACAACAGCACCTTTTTTGGCATGACTTTTCTCAGAAACGCACCTGTCCACCTTGGACAGAGAAAGCATTTACATTGCCAGAGGACAGGAACTGCACTCTAATATCCTTCTGAGTCTCTGGGAAGACAAAACTGATCTCTCTGAACTCTAGATATCCAAGCAATAGACACCAGCATCTGACCTAGCCGAGAGCTTCTTTGGTGAGGAGGGAAAGAGATACTTTTAGAGCACGACTTGGTAGCTACTTCAGGATGAGATGAAGAGCACTCTTGTTTCTTTCCATTGACCGTAAAGAAGCTCTAGATGTTAAACTCGCATATCAATGTCAACCCTGTAGATGTCTACGGCTTGTCACTGAAGTGACACATGAGAGGAATTGTGGCATACATCCCCGGGTGAAGGTGAAAAAAAGATTGTTGCTTTTTACACCCTTATAAGCTCAGAAGTGGATAAGCAACAGAGTTATTAGGTCTCTCCTGGGGCCATTTCCTGCTTTGCCCTTCAAGGCCAATATCTTGTGAATATTAGCACAGGTGTTTGGCTGCCATACTTTGAGTAATCCACTGATTTCAAAGGTAAAAGTGCACAAGAGCACACGTTTTAGCGTGATGAAGACCTACACTGCAAGTTATTTCAATATTCCCATGACAGTTTAATTACAGAAAATGGACACTGAATCTGCAGTCTGTTGAAAGGCTGAAATAAGGGTTGGGAAACAAGGAAGAATTTACATAATCTAAAGGGCTTTTCTCTAGTCTCTACCTTCTCCCATGTAATTACTATCATCTTTCTCAGTAAAGTTAATCTAAATAGCTGTAAAACCAGACTAAACCTCTTATATGGGCACTGTTATTCAGAAAGAAACAAGGCTAAATTCAATTTCATTTACATCACTTCTGAAGTCCAAAGGGAAGTAAATTATAGTGACTGAAAGTAAGTTTCATTTTGCATAATAGTTTCCACTGGCATGGGGGATTAATGTAACTTTAATAATCAATTTCAAAATCACTATGCTTAATTCAGATCATTTTCTATCAGCATCAAAACGTCGACAGTCTCTAAATGGGAGTTATTTGCTACAGTGCATAAGCCCTTAAGAATGGATTAAGAATACACTTCAAAAAATAAAAAAGAGTCCACTACAGTTGCCAGAGAACCAAAAAATGAAATGTAGCAGTTCTCAATCAGCTACTAATGATGGCCAGTATCATTAAGCACGCTGTGCTTCACCAGTGGTCTGCTGACACAATGCACTGTCGTGCGATAACGGAGTGGTGGAAAACATAATTTTTAAAGCAGCATGATCACACTGAATTTGGCTGACCTGATTCTGTAGGGCTTGAAAAGGCCAGTTTGCTGAGCTCTTCCCCAAACACATCCTATCCTGTAGGTCACAGATTAGACTTTGATACAGGCTTAGGTTTTAGAACAGCTTTTGCATTCCAAAAATACTGTCGCAGACATGGGATTGAACCGTTAATTTGGCAGGATATCATTCTTTTCAGTAGCACTGTGACATATGGGGGTGGAGGAGGAGGAGAGATGGGAGAGAAAGGTGGTTGGTTTGCATCCTTCCTCAGCTCGCTCCCTTTTTTTTTTAATGCAGTCATCCATTGCAATCACTCATTGAATAAACTTGGCAGTCACAGGGGCCAGATGTCAAAGCCTGGCTTTGACTGTAACTCTCCAACATTGGCATTTGGCTGTGCCATTGGCTTATTCATGGGCAGTCCATTACTTATTTTAAAATGGTAAAGCTGTTGAGTTAGCTTCATTGTCTCCCTGCATTCAACTCAATTATTTGTAAAATAGCCATCTCCTAGCCACAGAAAATTCCAAGAAGTAGCCAAGAATCTGCAACTCCATCCTTATTTTTTCATACTAGGAGGGATCAAATAATATATGGTTAATTAGCTACCTCCTTAGTAATCTAAAATCACTAATCCTGTTATTGAATCCAAATACCTCAATCTGCAAGGAACTCAGAGAGCTCATCCTAGTCTGCCTTTGTGTTTGCAAATCTATTGTGGATGCCTGTAAATAGTACAGAAATGTCACAGTAACTTGTGCATTAATAGGGTCAGGCTCAGAGATGGCTATATATCAAAGTTAATTAAAAAAAAAAATTCTTGGAGGATATGAAAACACTTCTCCGAAGTGCTTCTGTATTCGACAGCTGCAGACGTGTACCAGAGCTTGCCACCTTCTGCAGGGAGTCTCAGGTTTCGTACACAAACTCTTCAGCGTGAACAGGGACAGCTGATCTGGGCACATAATAAAAGGGTTTGAAGTCAGGTTTCTTTTGTGGAAAGCGCAATGTGCTGCCCAATATGTCTGAGATGTATCTATGGAGCTATATATTGCTGCACAGTGATGGGAGAGGGATGTGGGAGATGTGCCATCATTTCAGCTCTTGTAAAAGAAATATGAAATGTATTAGTTGGAGAAAAAATTCTGCTATTACAAAGAAGAATGAAGATTGCAAGGAAAAAAAAAGAAATGGAAAGCAACTGCATTATGGTATTGTTTTTAAATATTCATTTCTATGAACTAAAGCTACTGTTCATTTTTATTGACTGAAGGTGCTTTGCATTAATATTGGAAACCTCTATATGGAATCTACTATATTTTAATTATTTCTTGCCCTGTCTGGGATATTAATGTTGTGATTACCCTTGAAAGAGTATTACCAGTGATGATTTATGCAAAACTCAGCTGGTTCTATGACTCTATCAGTTTGAATTAAAACAAGCAATGGAGGAAGTATGCTGCTATCATGTAAGCTGTAGATTATCATTATTTTCAGTAGTTGGTGTGGTCAGTGTACTTAAAGCATTACCTTCAGTCAGTGTTGTGTAACCCTTCCTTTCCTTGAGCAACAAATCATTAAGGGAGAAGAAACTTAGAGATTTGGCTCTGTGGTCTTAGATTTAGGACTATAATAATCCCATAAAGTAATGTGTTTCATCTCCTGCGCTTTGTTTAGATTCAGCATTTCAGGCCAACGCTTTTATAGTTTAACTGTTAATGGCTGAGCTGGCTAGAAAGTGTGTTTAATAGATACAATTTTCTGATTGTGTTAAGCTCTATATGATCCATCTCCTGGCACTCTGTGCTGCTGGATTTAATCATAAAGTATTTGTACCCACTGAAACTGAGTTACTGAAAATGCTCAATAGGCTCATTTATCTCAAGGACTTAAGATATCTGGAGGTCAGAGAGTGTCGCGGTGAATCCCGAGGATCTTGTTCCTCTAATTACTAATTTGGCTATGGTTGTTTTAAATCTCCTCTAGAGTTGGCAGCTCCTTCCTAATCCTATTCCAGAGCCTGTCAGAGCTTGCTTTCCTGGTTGACAAGGGGCTGTTCTGCTTTCCTGGACAATGAGAGGCCAGACCATGATGTCTGGTCTTACTGGCAGCTTTGCTTTAGTCTATCCAAAACATTCAGCTACTTCAGTGTCTTAAACTGGCATCACTGAATCTGTATTCTGATCTAACTAACTTGTCAGGGAGCCTATGGCTACCACACAGTATTGGCCATTTGATCCTCAGAACTGGAACATTTTTGAGAGAGAGGCAGAGGCTGTGGAGGCAGCAGCTGGTAAAAAGTGAAGCTTTCACATGGCAGAGCTCTTGACAGCATTAAGCAGATGTTTGTCATTTGTAAAAAGAACATTTCTCTGTTCTCCTCCTGGCTGTGGTCAGTCCCACTGGAAGCCACATGAAAGCTGTAGTATAACATCAGAGCAGTGATGCCAAGGGATAAAGTGAGGAAGTTTACTTTATTCTGTTTTTCTTACTGTCCAAGCATAAATAAGATAGATACTGAGATACTCCACAGCAAATCTCACTCCAGGTTTCCTCCACAGGGAATGCAGTAAGCAAAGGATAATATGAGGCCACATTTGTCATCAGTGATGGCCCAGCCCCTGGGACATGTCCCTTCCCCTCAGTCCTGTTTTTACTCCACATTATAGCTACTGAGGCACCCAGGTGTGAAAATGCTAATTACAAATCCAAGTTAAAAATCCAGATTCCTGTATGAAAAAGAGAGTCACAGAAGCGAGCACACTGTGTGCAGGACATCTAGTCCAACCAGAAGGAAACGTAGAAACAAAGTGGCTGAAGTCTCGTCCTCTTGCCTTTAAGGTACATACAGCACAAGTCTTATGAGGAGCAGCTGAGGGAACTGGAGTTGTTTAGTCTGGAGAAAAGGAGGCTCAGGGGAGACCTTATTGCTCTCTACAACTACCTGAAAGGAGAGGTGGGGGTCGGTCTCTTCTCCCAAGTAACAGGCAATAAGATGAGAGGAAATGGCCTCAAGTTGTGCCAGGGGAGGTTTGGATTGGATATAGGGAAAAAATTTTTCACTGAAAGGGTTGTCAAACATTGGAACAGGCCACCCAGGGAAGTGGTGGAGCCACCATCCCTGGAGGTATTTAAAAGGCATGTAGATGCAGTGCTTATGGACATGGTTTAGTGGTGGACTTGGCAGTGTTAGGTTAACAGACTCAATGCTTTCCAACCTAAATGATTCTATGATTCTATACTTGCATTTTAACTTACTAACTTGGTTGAGAATTGGTTTTACAGTCTAAAATCATTGTGAAAACCATGCTTTCTCTTAAAATATGACTGATAAGTCATATAAGCCATATGATGACTGCTTTGTCATATAAGCCAAGGCAGCATTGTTCATTCCTTGTACAGAAATAAAAGAAATAGATGTTCTGTTCACCAAGGAAATGGCCTAGGTTCCCTGCAGCATGCGAGGGTCCAAACTCACCATCCCAGGAAAGAACCCAGACTCTGAGATAGGATCACTTTCTGCACCACCTTCTGAAACCAGGGAAATAACAAGGAGGAATATGAGATTCGTTTGTCCAGCTTTCTGAAGCCTTGGGCAGAGTGAAGACCCTCTGTTGTGAGAAAGGATATCACGGAGCTCCCTCAAGGCAAAGAACAACTTGGCCCAGGACTCCGGTTCCATGGGTGGGTACCAGCATTTAGACTGCTGTATAAAAGGCATTGTGTTGCACATCTATTATTCACTTGAATGAGTTTTGGTTCTTCAGAAGAACACTTACAGTAACATATGTTCAGGAATACATTTTGCAGCCACAGTGAATAAAGGTGCTTCCCTGCAACCCTCACTTCAGTTTCTGGCATCTGGAAATGGACAAGAGTTTTGACTCAGCCCATCTTAGTGTTTCTCGTTGGCTAGGTCTACGGTGTTCTGCTCAGTGTGAGGTTTTGAGACCTCAGACACCATTGAGGGTACGCATGGGGTGTGCTGCGTATGCCTTTTAGCTTCCACTCTGGGATCAAAGCATCCACTCCATGCCTCTTCTCTCCTACACCTTCTCTTTTCACTACAGAAAAAGTCAGATGCTGTCTTATATGACATGTGGTTTACAAAAGCACTTCTTCATTTCCTGTACTGACAGGGAAATTTTATGAGGTAACCTAGAAAAAACTATCTGAAGACACAGTACAAAAAAGATAAGGCATGAGGAAAACATGTAAAGAGAACGCATGGAAAGCTACTAGTTTAACCACTATTATCATTACTCAGATAGTGTTGGTGAAACACTGAGGAGGCCATCACAATTATCTGGAGTTAAAATTACAGGATCTTCCATGAAAACCCACCCATGAGTGTATGCCAGTATGTAAACTCAGGAACATATCTACTGATGGTTACTGAAGAGAAGTTTTAGTTGTCTTTCAAAGCACCTGGATGTGCGCTTGCTGTGCTCCATTCAAACAAGTATGTGAAGTCATCTAAAACATCCTGCTTCTCTGCTTGATCATCATTACAGAGTTTTTCACGATATGGTTTCCTTGACAGAGCCATAAGTTATCATCCTCCTCTGTGTACAACTCTTACTGTGAGCAGGAGCCACAAGGAACAACTTATCACCTCCTCATTAGGCAGATTATTGCTATCAAGAGACCACTCCACGGGCACTGTGACCAGACCCAGGGAATGTGCTCACACCACCTGGGAGTGCATAGGTTGGCACCCTCTCCTCGCCACTGGAAAGAAACACCAAACATCTTTTTCCATCTGCACTGTAGGTGATAGTACCTACCTCCTGCTGGCTGGGATGACACAGTATTTGCCATAAAAAGTTGAATAATGGCCTCAGCACTAACTATTTAATGAAGGAACATATGTACTTTTGAATGGCTGTCATCAAGATAGGTACCCTCAGTGTGGACACTGAGAGCATCCCAAGTGCTGTCAGAATAGCTGCGCTTTGAATCACAGCTTCTGGAAACTTTTTTTTTTGGCACAGCAAAAGAGGTGCCTCTGGATCGTTATCCTCCATCCTGACACCACTGCGGGCAGTAGGCACCCTTACAGAGTGAGGGAATGTTCTCAGTGGAGCATGTGATTTACTGCATAAAGGCAAGCTGCAATATGCTCTGAAAGGCAAGTGGCCAGTCCTTGAATCCTCCCCCACTGTACTGGCTCTAGCTTAACCCCACACAGCTCACGGCTCGACTAGGGACCTCTGGAGCCTGGCCCAGTGGGGTGACCATGCCAGGCCACCGCTGTGAGTCATGAGTACAGTTGAGCTGTTCTGGCCCCCATGGAAAAAGGGCAAGGGGGAAGAACATGTACGGAAGTTGAAGAGCTTCCACAGTTTACTAGAATGCATTTTATTTCTGTGAAGCTTTTTATTTATGATTAAAAAGGCCTTTAAAAAAAAGAAAAGCAACAAACAGCAAAATGCTATGTTTGAGATTTCAGTCCAATCCCCTCCAAAACAGCCACCCAGAGAACCTACTGATTCCTCTCCTCACACAACTCATAGCATGGGTTTTATGCTACATGTGAACCAGTAGTTAATGGTGTCCTCCTGGACCTGGGCCAGAAGTTGAGGTTATTGCTGCTAAAGCTGCTTTGTATACACTACATGTTCTCTAGGGCTTTCTGGGCTTTAGCCTGGCTGCTTACTGCTCTTAGGTCCAGGACTGGAGGAAGTTTGAAAGCAGAGGCTATTGATGGCTCTCCGTCAGAAACAGCTTTTAACAGTGCATGGTTAAGGGTACAACGTGTATTTGAGGAGGGAAGAGGATAAGTGGTGTGAAGGTTGGAGAGATCACAAGGGTGTCCTTGGAGATCTCTATGTGGGCAGGGAGTACTGGGTTGAAACCACACACACACTTCAGATCAGCTCATACCAGTTAGCAGTAAGTGTGCTCCAGATGACAACTTCCAAACATGCAACATCTTGCAAGCAGATGAGGATTGGGAATGAAATCCAGTTGTGCCCCAATGGGAAAACATGGACGTACCTTCAGAGACTTATGTTTTAAATTTTATGTTTTAAAAAGAAGAAATAATTTTGAGTAGTTTTCTATTTAAAAGGCAGAGGGGCAGAATTAAAGTTTCTGCCAAAGGAAGGGGAGTGACAAAAGCCTTCTTGGGCCATATGAAATTAAAAACTCATCAAAGAAGGTTAAATATGAATGAATACTCATCAATATACAAACTACTATTTAACCGGTTGTCAAACTGGTTCCTGAAATATGTCTTTGAAGTCTAATCATGTATGAAGCATATTGTGCATTTGTATGTGCATTTGTATGTGTGTGTATGTATATATATATGTACAAATAAAATATTAAGAAATGTTATATATGTTCATGTATAATATATGAATTAAGAATAATTTATTTTCCCATTCCATTTCCCATTTCCCATTTTTTTTAAGTTCCAGGTTATCATATTATTGTTTAAAAACATATAAGACCACCTTTCAAACACAGAACAACACATTTTTTTCTTGATTTGAATGATGTGCCATTCAAAAACCCTACATCAAATTTTAATTCAATCTACCCTATTACACGGGGTAAAACATATAGCCTTAGGGATGAAACACATCTTCCAACTTCCAACATTTTTGTATTACATGTGGTGGGCAATATTGTTCCTCTGCAATACGAATGGTAAAAATGTGAATGGGGATATCAGTAAAAGTACAGTGGTTCCTTTGCACATACTGGAGGAAAACCCAGTTGATTCTAACATGAGAATAAGGATCACCGGTTAAGAAAACTGAAACTGCATTTCAAACTACCTTTTCTCTTTTAAACTTCTACAATAAAGAGAAGAGTATTGTTCTCATTTTAAGGCTCTACTTTCAGCACTTTACAATAAGCATTTTAAAACATTTTGCACTTCATCTTTTTCTTAAGAAAAAAAGACCCAAAAAACAAAGGCTGTTGATGGAATGAGTAACAATGGGATTCATTAACATTCCTAAGAGATTCTTGAAGAATCACAAGACATCCAATGCTTTCAATCTGTGTGCAGTACCTCTTTACATGATAACTTACTACAATTATGTCAACATGTCAATGGAAAACATGAGGCTATTGCAGAAAGTGTGATTGAAGAATAATCCAAGAAGATGGAATTTATTCCAGGAAGAAAAGGCCCCCTGAGGAGCTTGCTAAAATCCTGAATGAGCATGCTCTTGACTGAGGGTATGTTTTCCAAATGGCAGTACAGGAGGAAGCCTTTAGGTCTAATCAGCTTCATGATAAGACATTGAAACTCCAGCAGTACCAGAGCCTCTTTTTACAGCCTTTCAGCAGAGGCACAGCACCCATGTCTTTAGTATAATGCCCTAAGGAATGTATTGCATTTACACATCACCTCAGGATTACAGCCATATAAATACTGTTGTCCTTCTTTTACTTGGGCCTATGAGTTTCTCAGAAATGCTTGTGCAACTTGTTGCCTGCTGAAGCAACAGTGCTTTACTGTACCGCACTAACAACTTCCCTTCAGTCAGGTCTGACTTCAGATCAATTTGGTAATCAGAAAGGGTCTTTACCCAAAAATGTCATGTGTCCCAAGAGCCACCTAATAAGAAAACACTCATGCAAATGTGAAATAACCAGTAAGGAAGCAGGGATTTTGTCACAGTCCATAGCTATTTAAGAGGCAGAGTGAACAAGACTAAGGCTGAATGTGGCTAATTATGTTTGCTATCTGTGGACCTTGATGACTAAGAACAAAATAGCCAGAATAAGGCGAATGGAACCTCTTGGCTGACTCAGCAAAGTCTTCTTTCCTGTTGTTCTGCACGTCCCACTGGTCTGTTCCCCAGTCACAAATCCCTTTTCTGGGATGTATGCATCTTAGTGTCCCTATTCACATCTCCTGGGGACCCATCACATTTCATAGATATTTAGCACTCCAGTCAAACTGCTGAGACAAACCTTCACTGGCAGGCACACACATAAGCAAGAAGTCAAACAGAATACATTTTGATCCATCGTTTGATCAGAGAATGCTTTCCAAGGGTCACCCCATGTTAGAATCCTCATTAACTACAACATTCGGAAACTAAGTGGCCTACTTGCCTAACTGGCCTCCCTAGACTGGACCTCTTGAGAATAAGTACAGTAACCTTCCACACAATTGTCTAAAAATACAAAAAAATCTAGGAGTACATGCCTTACTCTTCAGCTGAATGTGAGGAGTGAAGCTCAACCATTCCCATTCACAGATATTTCCCCATTTTCCCCACATGATTTTTGCTAGCTCAGTGTCTTCTAAAGGAGTCATCCTATCAGTTCCCTTCCCTAGGCTCTATCTTTCAGAAGGATACTCCCCCCAGCAACCATCATCAGGTGACCTAAACCAAATGGAAGTCTAAACCCATTTGCCAGCTTCGGTATAAGTAACCAAGAACACCATGGGGATAATAGCTAAAAGGCAATCTACTCCATGACGGAGCAAGTCAGCTCTTGGAGAGATTCTAGGAATCTCTTTCCGACAGCTGAAATATAAAATGCCCCAAACCTTCTTGCCAGGGCATTTCTTCATTTTTCAAAATTAGCCACACTTTGAAAGCTTTGATGAACCTGTAACTCAAAGCTCATTAACCTACTTCCTCTGCCTTTCTGCAGGAAATTAATAGAAAGGTGTCTTCCAATATCTTACACATGTATGGCTTTTCAATGGCGTAAAAGGATTTCCTCTACAGCACCTACTAAAATAAGGTTTCACTCCTCAGCTGAGACTCTTCTTGCCAGATGATAGCTCAGAATGACATTTTTTTTTATGGTTCAATATGTAGGCATCTCTGAAAACTATGAGTTTAGTGCCAACAATAGCTTGCATTTAATGAGAAAAGCATTTACCAACATCCCAGTAATTCACTTATCACATACTGTCATTAACGTACCAGTAATTGTAAACTGCTGCTCCCTACAGAAGCTCTGCTCATAGGGTCCTGTGAAGTCAGCATCTTTGTCTTTATGTAGACTGTAGCATCTTGCTTGGCTAGTGAATCTAATGTGTCATTTATTTTTACTGCCTCATTTGTACATCGTTCCCATTTCTTTCAGAGGCTATATTCTGCTTTCCATGACCAAGCTATCCATCTTTATAAAGGAATAAGAATCCTTTTAAGGAGGATGAGTGCCAAATGCTGTACTTTACTGAGGCTGAAATACAGGCTGCCACACTGTATTCTTAAAAGCAAACAAAAGAACAAATTGAAGAGCCGTAAGATTTCAAAAGACCTGTTCAGCAGATAAAACGTCTCTCTCTATCAGAAACACTGAGATTATTAAAGGCAAATGCATATGGCTTCATTCCCCCATGTACAATTAGAAACTCCTTTTCTGAACTGTATATAGAGTACAACATGCACAAGCTCCCCAACATCTCAGGACAGTACTTAGGTGCTATAATAATTAATCAAAAATAGAAAGAGGAAAAATTATTACTACATAGTTCATGAGAAAGACTGTGCAAACACAATTTCATTGTTTAAAGTATGTCAGGAAAAAAGAAGAATGTAGTCTTCTGAACAGCCACAGATAAATGTGCTTGCCATGTCTTTGTCTTTCATCAATCAGGAAAGAAGCCAGATTTTTTTTGGAACTGAGGCTCAAAGACAAAGCTCTGGGAAGAGGGGGAAAATACAACATTCTGCAGTTTCCACTGATCTTTCTATGGCTATTACTAATTCTTTTCAGGGATTCTTTGCAAAATTAATTTTATTAACTAATTAGCAACAATAGTAATACAGAAATGACCAATCACAAGATGAAAATTCTACAAATTTCCAGTGATAACTGAATAAAACTCTCAGCAAACAACAAATTACCTCTATCCTTTCTCCCCAACAAGAAATAACACAATGTTTAAATAATCACAGTGTGTTTTTGATATCATATTTGCTCATAGAAGAGTTGCATCTGCAGTCTGGAAGCAAGCAGTAGGTAGACTTAAATTACCATTTATTTTAGAATAGCCTTACTTGGCCTCAATCTAGGTTTGTTGGGCAAAAACTGGAGGGGAAAACACAACCATTACAGAGGAACTACAGTAATTTGCAAATAGAAAAGTGGGTCAAATCTTCTATATAAATGATTCATAATGAATTGTTCGTTCAGATTTATATTGGATAGATTTGAAAACACACTGAAATTGAGATCAGAATTGCTGTAAAGGTAAAATTACTTTAGTGTATTACTGAAAACAGCTATAGTATTTTACTTTATGAAATATCAAGTTGACATTTATTTATTCATTAGTGTTACTTGCATTACAGAACAGTCCATCCATCCAGGAAACTCTAAGCACAAAATGCCACAAAGAGAATGTACATTGCATTAATGGGTAGCATTTAAGGAGAGCGAACACGAGAGAAAACTTGACTAAAAATATCCACTAGTACTAGAAAATCACACTACAGGCTCGAGTCTCCCCAGTAATAGGGTGCAGGGCAGGTTGGCAGATGTAGAAGCTGAATGCAAGATGCATCTGTCTTTAGAACTGATTCATCCTTTCTGCTGGCAGAGTCTGTTTTCCCTAGCATGCAAACATTTAATCCAGCCCCCCGGGGATGTTTATGCTGATAAATAAAACAGGGTCTGTTTTAACCTCACTAACTAGCTGTCTCTCATTCACATCCACTCTAAGCGGTACTAGCCATAAGCATGGTCAACACAAGCCTGCTGGGGCTATCAGGCCCAGATGTGTGCTCCTACCTTATTTAGAGGTACAGCTGTGGAAGAGCTAGGGAGGTCTCTTCCAGCTCCCCCCTGCACTTGTCTGTTCCCACTCCACAGTGGAGACCTGTCAAGGAGGAGACCCAGGCCAAGCGTTTTGGGTACCGGATCAGAGCAGTCTCTGCAGCCCAACCACTTGGGCAAAGACTGGGCACAAGAGCCCTGCAGCAGCACCCTGCTGTAGGAAGTCATCCTCCAACAATGACTTTTTAGATCCCAGCAGGAAAGTAGGGATTTGGCTAAGATGTGCTTTTTCTGGGAGAGCTGCTTTATTTTTCCTAATTTATTTTTGGCAACTGCTTTGGTTTAACAGGCACATCGTGGGGAATTCTCCTTCTCTTGAGACAAATTTGTCCTTGATAGAACTTCAGTGATTGGAACAGTTACATCAGGGATGAATCTGGCTAATTATCTTTTCAATTTGGGTAAACATCACTTAGCTGCTTTAGCATCATTTGCTCAGATAATCAATACACACAGCAGACATATGGAAATGAAGGCAAATCCATTGCATAGCTCCACTGGACACAGCTGAGGATATATGCTATAACACTTGGGCAAGATTACAGAAGCGCTGCAACTTGGAAATGTATGGTATATCTCTCTCAGTGAAGGACTGTTTCTGACTTTGATCACGTATATGCTCAACAGAACACTTTCTAAATCCTTATGACTTCCACTCTTGTTTTTTCAGTACAATTGATACAAAAGAGAAGTACCTTTGGTACTTAATAGTGTGCAGGATTACACAGCATTAGAAAGATGACCTTTTTACTCTTCTCCACAAGTTACATAAAGTGCTTGTAAAACATGCTGAGCATTGCTCTCTGGGCTGCTGAGTGGCAGAGAAATTATAGCAGCTGAAAGGAAAAGGTACAGGTTAGATAACTATTTTAAGAGAACTTTTTTCAGCCTTTTCTAGCAGCAGTTGGCATTTTATTTATTGTACATTTGGAAAAAGTGGTACATTGAATCTTCCTCACTTCATGCATCAGTTGAGGGGACAGAGAGATTCTGCTTGAGAAACATGCTCTGTTTTGTAAATGTTAAAAACTTGCATACGATTTTTGCGTATCTTCACTCAGTACTACAGCTACCATCGAGGCAGAACTCTTCTTTAGAAATGCTACTTGTCCTTATATCCCCTGGCCACACATGGCTCGGGTCAGAGTGGTCACCCTCCCTGGTCTCGGACGATTTCTGGGCCTCTCCTAAAGGACGGCACTCCCGTGCCCAGCTGTCCTGGGATCAGTGCTGAACACCTTCCTCTCTCCCCTGGCTCTCTTGCTGAAGTAACCGAGGTAATCTTTTTCAAAAAAAACCCCACTCTGTTAGAGCTGACACCTGCAGAAACACATGAGGGTAGATGCAAATTTTCCACTGATATGTCTGGAATGTCCAAACCCATGTAGACATAGCTCGATCACAAGAGACAGGCAAACCTGTGGCTAAAAGGATTGAAATCGGCACAGAGAAGTCCTACCTATGATCCCTGTCAAAAAGGGATCTTGCCCTCTAGCAGTTTCCAGGAACTCTTCATGAGGTCCCAGGACGCAGTGGTTCTTGAGGTTTCCATCTGGAGAAAAGTAGCTTTGTTATTTCTCCCCTATCACTTTAACTGCAGTTCAACCCATAGAAAAGCAGTTTCTTGGCTGATTTGGTGACACCATTTCCCAAGTTATCACCAAGAACAAGTCACTGGTTGCTAACAGATCTTCTTTGCTTAGCCATATGCTTCTCCTTTGAAACTTTGGCCCAGGGTGGAGGTAAAATAAAAAGCAGAGAAGTCACAGGGCAGACTTACAAACAACTAAATGGTCTTTTACTCATGGGAACAGTCAGGGAAACAGCGTGTTGTTTGACATGGATGTGGGCAGACAGCACTGCATAGTCACAACTAGGTTACCCTCTCAGCAGAAAGAAAATAGCACTATCAGCATTTTACCTTCCTCAGGTCCTCATCCTGGAAAGTACTCCTGGCCTCTCACTTCTGCCTGCTAAAGCTGCTCTGGCCATGCAAGACCCTCCAGGAATTTGGATTGAAGTCCAGCATTATGTTGTCAAAGAGGATGCAAGTGTTGCATTGAACTTGGGTCTCCTCTCACCTCACAGAGTGTCCCCATCCTTGTGGATAAGGAATAGGTGAGAGGGAAGGTAGCAATATTTCCTCCTGGGAGTTTTCCCTCCCCATTACCTCCCTTCCTGCTTAAAATCTCACATGAATTTTCCCAAGATAACTGCATTTCTCAAGGAATATAGTCCTTGAAAAAATCAGCTCTCCTTTTTAGAGTGATCCTGGACTGAAATAAAGAGCCGTCTTCTTGTCAGAAAATGAAGATCCTCACACTCTGACCCTAGAGCAACCTTCAGGAATTCCCTCTTCACCCTGCCTTCTCAATGCCTTTTCATTATTTGTTCTCCTTTATGAATTTATCCTTGTAGAGAGCTGCTTCTCCAGCACCCCAGAGAAGCCAGTAAGCGAGGAATTTTGACAGGAAAGGTGAAAGGGAAAGGGGATCAGTGACAGGGCTTAGTGGAGAGTCGGGGGGTGACAGATTGCTGTAGCAAGGTGGTCCATGCTATAATCTGAGTACTGCATCAGCTTTTGCAGTGCATCCTTTGAGTGCACATAAGTGGGGCAGTAGGTCATGGGACTGGTGATGGATACAGCTTTCCACAATAACTTGTACTCCAGTGCTATAATCGCACAGGATGGGGTCCTACACACTGTTTCATATTCTTACTTAAATTTGGAAAGGTTGTCCCAGTTGTCAGCACTCTCATGACCCAGTGTCCCAATTACCATGGCTTTCAAAGCCTGTACCTCAGGGACCAACAGTCTTAATTTAGTGCACGATTCACAGCCTTCCCTGTTACCAGAAGAAAATGTTAGGAACCACAAATGGATGCATAGTCTTTGTTCAGCTGCTGCACGTTTGCTGCAGTACACTTGCATCACCACAGCACAGAAGTGGCAGCCAGAAGAGCAGAGCAAGGGAGGCTGCTGCCTGCACCAGCCCTATCCAGCCCAGGACCTGGTGAGGGAATGGCTTTTTATTCCATCACTAAATAGGATGAGTAAAATGGAAAAAGAAAATCCCTGTTGGCCCTTCAGAGGCATCACAAAATTGACTAAGCATGCTATCTTATTCTTGTCAAATTTAGTTGGCACAATAATTTTATTTGCATTTGATTCACAGACACAATAAAGGGGAAGATATAACACTAGACAGAGGCAAGTGTTATGTGACAGGAGTATTAATCTCACAAAACAATCACCTGCATCAAGTGAGTGGGGCAAGAAATAACAGTCTCTTAGTAGCACTTTGGTGTGTCACACACTTATTACAAATTACATCACATCATTCCATAAAGAGCTGTTGAAATATTTATATGAACCATAAATCTTTTTTTTTGCAAGATAAATACAATCTAAGTTGATGTCAAAGGTTACTTCCTAATATTTCTCTTTCTATATTGGATCCAGTATTCTTCACATAACAAACGTCTCTCAGTCAGAAACAGTATTTCATGTGTTAATAATTTTAATTATTACCATTGAATATGCATTCATTATCTGTGAGCTGTATTTGAAACTCAGATGTTCTTATCTAAACTGCAATCTGCTGGTCACAAAAAATGTGTGCAAATGTGGTTTGATTTGATTTACTAACCAAGGAAGAACCCACAATTTCATTAAGAAATAGCTGAGGGAGGGAAGCTTTCTTCATTAATAAAAACAATTAACGAGTTGCCCAGCTGTGTTACAAAGCAGCCTGCTACTTCTAGGCTGGCACCCCAGCTGACTAATAATCCAATGCTAATTGGGATATACTAGGTGGGACGTTCAGCTTTTGGTTCTTATTTACACTGATCTCCATTCACAAGCAGATTTATTTCAAATTTTTACTTAAAGATAAAATAAAAGCTTGATTTATTCTGAAGCATCAGCCATTCAAACCCTTGTGATATGAATGTTTCTGAGGACTCTGAGGAAGATTTGCCAAGGAAGAATGCAGTCTCTTGCTGCTGGTGGGGCTGTCACAAAAAGCACGTACCAGCAGGGGAAGAGGGCTGTAATTCCTGTTCCTCCATCCTCACTCTCCGAACAAACTTGGCAAGAAAATAAAAGCATTGCTCAGAGCAAGGAACAGTAAGTGGGGCTCAGGGATCTGATCCTGCAGTAGCTGTGGGCCAGAATTCTTGCAGGATCTTCAGAGAAGCATTAGGGCTTGCTAAGCACCTCTGCCTCTTTCTTCCCACCTTGATGGTGCACTGCCTACAAAAGAGAAAAGTATTGATGCGAAATGCTTCCCCACAGGGTAAAACCCCCTCGCAGCAGATGCTTCTTGTGTTCCCCGAGGGAGCCTCTCACCTTAAAGATTTAAAAAAATAAAGAATAAAAAAAAATAGCAAATCAAAAACAAAACAGAAAAAACAAGTGAAACACAGACATACATACAAAATCCAAAATCCCAGGTTATATGCTTAATCCTAGTTGTTAAGAGTCACCGTGGCTCCCTAGCCATGTGTGTAGCACAGCTGCTTCTTTTCACACCCAGAAAGCTCCTCCAGGCAGACCATTTTGATTTGAGTCAGCTGCTGCTGCGAGGCAATTGGATTCCCTAGTATCCTTCTGCAAACACAGTGCCCACATGGGTTTGGTACCCTCTGCCTAACTCCAGCTACTTGCACTGGTCTGCATCCTCAGAGCATGCCCAACAGACACCAGCAAAACCTGGGTCATCCCAGAATGCCACTACTGAGCTTGAAAATATTATATTACCTAACTTGCAGCCATCTTATTTATTTGCTTGACTCTAGCTTTCAACCCTAGGTGATTAACTAAGCCTTTCGTTCACATTTGGGAAATTAAAGTATAAAGCTTTAGATTCCTAGAAGTTCTTAGTGGTTGATGGAACATGATTTCTAGTGGGGAGTTCAGAAATACATCCTTTCCTGACTTACGTACTACCTATAGAGGCATCTCCTCTGATGCACCATCCCAACAAACAAGTCAGGAAAAGAGGTGCTACGGGGCAGGGTGCAGTGGTGCAGACATAGTACAACTTAGTCTAAGTCAATTAACTCAAACTGGGTGTAAGAGAGTAAAAAGAAGACATTATGTCAACTCTGGCATAATTTTCCACTTCTGACTTGTAAATTATTGGCCATACTCTATCAGACAGCATCCACCCGCTCATGTGAGGCATTCTTTCGATTGGCAAACAAACCAGCCTGGGGCAAACAAACAAAATTACTCCTTGCTTAGTGAAATCATATTTGCCAAGCCACGCAACTGAGTAAACATCCTGAAGGGAAACCATTTGTCATAACCAAAGCTATCACAATGTAAATATTATATAAAGAATGTAAATATCCTTTGAAGGTGCCCCATAAATAAAATGATAGCAAAATTAGTTTATTTGTTCAGTTACTACATGTATAGTATGGTAGTCATCAATCTGTACAGGTAAAACCCAAGCAAAAAGCAATGTAATCGATCAAATCTGAAGCTTTCCTGAAAATGGAGGGAAAATTGCCTTTTAGATGATATACAGTACAGCACGACTGCATGACCATTGACTTTTAATCAGCTGGGACACAAGCAAAGCCCACCAATCATGAATAACTTACCTGTTACTGGTGGGAATTTTTTTAAGATTTATTATTTTGCATATGTCTGACCACAGTGTTTCAGCACATGGTTTCTTTTCAAGATATTTTTTGCTTAATGGCTATAGTTTTACACAGTCTGCCCATGCAGCTGTGTAACTGTGCTCAACACTTCTGAATTACTTCCAAGGTCACTGCTAACCGGCAAAAATATTTCATTCATTGTCTTTTTTTATAGAATAAAGCATGTTATACCACAGCTGGTGAAATATATAGATTAAAATGGAAATTCTAAAGGGCTATCTCTGACCTTCATAGATTCAGGTCAAACCTAGCTGTGAAAGTTAGCGACTTCATCTCCAAGAAAAAAATTCAGATCTATCAAAGACTGAACCGAAGGTATCAAGGCTTCATATTTCACATCCCTCATATGGAAAAATGGATTACAATTGCAGAAATACACTTTCAAATGGCAAACACAGTGGGGAAAAACTAATGTGATGTGGCACAGTGAAGAAGGCCTTATAAGATAGCTCCATTATAACACAGTTTCCTCAATGTAATTACTCATGCACAACCTCTGCATATAATGAAAGACAGTACTTTTCCTATTTGTCCTTGTTATAGATGCCACAAACCATGACCGATCTGCCAAAACAGCCCCGCTGGGTACATGACCAATTGGTTTGTACTGGAAGGCATGGTGATTTGCTTTTGGGGCTACAGCTGAGAAAGTCTAATTCCTTCTCCTACTCAAAGGACAGGTATGAAGGAGGCACCTAGGACAACGTCCTCTCTGCTCTTCGAGCTCAGTTCCCATGTCCAGGGACGTAACTCCTTCGCTCCCCACAAATTCCTGGCCTTTGTCATTACTCACTACACAGGCCAAATAGTCCCATTTGATGGTCCCTTTTGTCTTCACTCTGCTGTGCCAGGGCCATGGACAATGAGTCTGGCTGTGCCAGGCAAAGCTTCTCAGAAGGGCTGTTATGGCATGGGGATGCAAAACTCTCCTTACTGCCAAACAGAGGAAGCCTTATCCCATGCTGACAGCAGCAAGTGGTCTTACCCGGTGGCTCTGGGCACATCATACCATCTCCTGGTGCCCAGGGCTGTGCCAAAAGAGACACAGTCTCTTTTGGGGAAACTTGCTGTTAGAACCACAGCCAAACCTTGACTCATCTGTAAATCTCACCTACCTGAAACATAGCAGGTGCAGCAGTGCAGCTTGGTATGCATCCCCTACCCTGTACCCCACGTCCTTCTTTGTGACAGCTCGGTGGGCTCAGCACAGGGAAGGGGGCTGCAGTTTCCCTGTGCTCTCACAATGATGGGAGGCTGGGACCTGGGTGAGGGAGCATCTCCCCTTCAGCCTGGAAATGCCTGCTACAAGTCACCAGTGATTCCTCCCAGGGCAAGCTGATAGTGGAGGTACAGCACTTCCCTGAAATGCCATATTTTCTGCCCACTGTGCCCAAACATGAGGTAAAGACTGCCTTTACAGCATGGCTATACCTTGCCCTAGATTGATGGAGTCTTGATCTCAGCTAGGGGCTCCAAACTCAACCACAGTTTAAATATAATAAATGACTTAACAACAGGCTTTGTGGGCTTCTGACAGCTGCTGCTTTGGAAAACAAGCCTGGGAAATGCCTATGCAACTCTGAGAGTGACTGGGAGGTTGCGTTTTTCTTAGTAAGTAGAAGAAAAGCAAACCCTGTTGCACTATTTCATGATCCCTGGAACGTGTAAAGAGCTAGCACACAGGATAGCATACTAACATGCCAGTAAAATTAAAGCACAGATCACAGCTGGAAAAAGCAGGCATTTGGTCACAATCTGTAGTCACCTTCTATAGTGACAGAAAGATGACAGGTTTATGGTCTTTAAGTGATAGGTTAACTAATGTACTTTACCTTGTATTTCAAATAAGTTTAATAGTAAAAGAGGGGAATTGTGTCTCTACCTTTTTTGTAGCTGAATGACATCAATCATATGTAATTTTGAAATGCTTTTTTTTTTTAAATGAATTGGAGCTTAAACCACTGCAATAAGAAGCTGGCATCTTTTCACTGAGGCACTGTTATAATTTTGTTATATAGCAATGTGAGTTAGAAAATGAAATGTTAAAATTACACAGACCAGTAGATAAAGCATTTACTGAACATCTGGCAAAGAGGGCATGATTTGTTTCAAACACTGTCTGAACAGATGCAGCAAACACAAAATGATATATCTTCAGCCCACCTTCAATGTACTACTTCAGTTTAATTAATTTTCTTCACCTCCTTATGTAAAACAGTGTCCGTGAAGATACTGGCAGCCTTAGAGAATGAAATTGTCTACCTGCTGTGGTACGGTGGATTGAAGAGATCAGGTCTCAGTCTTCTCTATGTTGCCCTACCACTGTGATACAGAAAATGGCAGAGTCTCATTCACAGTACCTTAGTTGGGGTGTGTGTGTCCCAAGAATAAACAGCATAGCATAGCGTAGCACAGCGTAGCGTAGCATAGCGTAGCATAGTGTAGCATAGATGCATACCATAGAACAGGATAGGTCAGGAAGCAGAAGGCAAAGGTGACATTTTTCTGCCATGCTGTGTAAACCAGGGCAACCATAGACCTGTCTTTTCTATAAATACCAGCTATCACTTTCACTGGTACAGCTCATACCAGCCCAGGCTTGCAGGCATCCACACTCAATACTGAGTTATACTGTCAAAACTGAAGACACTAAGTCTTGGGTTAAGTTCCCTAGCAGCCTCAGCATTGGTACCAGTATATTTCCCTGGGCCAATGTCTAGGCAGACACCCCACAACCAGGGCAAGCCCTCCCCCACAGATGACTTAGAAAAAAAAGGATCTTTCTACACATTGATCCCTGACTTGAATAATTTGAATAACCTGATGCTTGACAGGCAGAAGCAGCAATGCCTGCTGAAGCAGGAGCTGTATGCTGGCTGCTGATTTCCCTCTTATTTTCTCTGTCCTGGCATAGCAGTGCCGGCTCCAACACTGCATGAGTCTTTCTGTGGAGGATTTGGGACAAAATGAGACCTGTGCTACTCGGAGCTGCCTTAAGCCTTCTCTGCACAGCTGGCATCCTTACGAGAGGTAGATTAAGCCAGGTTCACCACCATTTGTAACAGTAATGTCTATTAGCAGTACTCTTACCGCTTTTACAATAGATACTACATGGTCTCCTTCTCTCCCTTCCCCAAACTCACAAGTTTTACAAATTGCCCCTATGCAGCAGATGGGAAAATACAGCAGCTCTCTGAAAGAAGAGGCCCAGATCACAGCCTGAGTGACTTCATATTTTTATGAGGATCTTCACTGGAAAAGTGCACAGCATTTATCTTACTTATCTTTGAGGTCTGCCAACACTTCACTGCCATATGCTGCTGGATTTATCAGGGCCATGGCAGGATGCAATTGAGATGCTCTTCCCCCACATATGCTAATAGCCTAACTTTTCATGGGTAAGAAGAAGAAATAGATAAGGGAGGACACTTGATCTTGTCAAGAGTTTAAATCCAGATCCACAAAAGAAAGAAATCTGGGAACACATGCTAGATAACAAACAGAAAGTCTGACAGGTGCACAGCTTCTGAGATGGCAAACATAGGCAGTACAAACCTAATGGAAGAAAATATCTATTAATTTAGGAAATTGCACCAGCTCACACAAATGGTACATGGAAAACATAGGTTTTTAAAATTTCCCCCAGCCAAAGAACACTTCAGGCTGCTTGCAGGGTCGTGGTTTGCTTGGCATAGGCACACTTTTCCTTCTTTCCCTCACCCCACACTGTAATATTTTTCTTCTTTCCTTTACACCTGTTGTGTAGAGCAATATCAACCCTTGGTTTAAGCAAGCCTCTGTGTGACACATCTCTGAAGAAGCACCCTGCATGCTTGCCCTGTTTTTACACTCCCTTCTGGACAGATGCTATTGGCTACTTCTGGACACAAGATGCTGGGCTACACAAACTTTTCACAAGCTGTCCTGACCTCAGGATGAATTTCAGCTCGTTGCAATACAGAGTAGCCATAAGATTTCCATGACGCCACTTGGTCTCCATATTAGTAGAATCATAGAATCACCTAGGTTGGAAGAGACCTTTAAGATCATCTAGTCCAACCATTAACTAACACTGCCAAAACCACCACTAAACCATGTCCCTCAGCACCACGTCTACCTGTCTTTTAAATACCTCCAGGGATGGTGACTCCACCACTTCCTTGGACAGCCTGTTCCAATGTTTGACAACCCTTTCAGTGAAGAAACTTTTCCTAATATCCAATCCAAACCTCCCCTGGCGCAACTTGAGGCCATTTCCTCTCATCCTATTGCTTGTTACTTGGGAGAAGAGATCGACCCCCACCTCTCTACAACCTCCTTTCAGGTAGTTGTAGAGAGCGATAAGGTCTCGCCTCAACCACCTTTTCTCCAGACTAAACAACCCCAGTTCCCTCAGCTGCTCCTCATAAGACTTGTTCTCTAGACCCCTCACCAGCTTTGTTGCCCTTCTCTGGACACACTCCAGCACCTCAATGGCCTTCTTTAAACCTCTCTTTGCAGATGTACAGCATCAGCTACTCGAGTGACATCCACTAACACATGACTGACACTGCCGCCAGGGCCAGCCCATGCCCCAGGGAAGCCACTTTCAGCTCAGGCTCAGCCGTGGGACCCAGCTGGAGCTGCAACCCCTGCCACCTCACAGCCCTGCCTGTGCCAGCCAAGGGGCCCTGGATCAGGGCCTTTCCTTAACCCTGTTGAGACTTTTGTTGAAGCATGATCAAAAGTAGCTACTTCATTATTATTTATTGCTCGCTTTCCTCCTTCCATATTAAGGTAAAAGCAATGGCAGTGTAAGTATAAACTATTGTCTTGCATCACTTCGGCATACCTCAAGGTACTAATTCCTAGCAAAGGAGAAGAGTTTAATACCTTCCAGGAATTTCACTGCTATGATATACAGTCCACAGTCACGTAAAAAGCCCAAGTGCCCCTCTCTCACACATGTTTAGGAAAGAGTTTCCCAGAGGACAGGAGAACATTTTCCTCTAAATCTCCGTCTTCATAAACATTTTCCTCCCTCTGTTGATAGTTGGTTGTAAAATATTGTTTTCCCTGTTTCTGTTAGCAATAAATGTCTAGCAAATGTATAGAGCTACACCATATAAGAACTTGTCATTCTTTCTGTTTCTTTCTTAAAAATACAAAGAAAATCCATTTTCAAATATCCAGAAATTACAGGAACATAAATACGCTGGACACGTTTGTCTCATGGATAAGGTCTCATACATACTGAGTGAGGTTCTGGTTCAAGGCATAACATATCAGGAGCATTAAATTGGTTGCACATAAACACATATTTTTGATGATATGCTTTATACAACATTAGGGATTCAGCTTACATTTTCTGTAACTGTTAATTAAGAATGAGCCACAGATGTGTTCTCAGATACGAATTTCTCTGAGATAGGAATGCTGAAATCTAATATGCATAAGGTATGGTCTTCTGTCTAACAAAAACACGCTCAGCCAAAATTAGTCTTGTTAAAAAAAATCTAAGACTCTAGATCTAAATCTAGCTTTACGGTTATTCATTATTCTACAATTTCATTCAGCTAATTGTTAGGCCTGTACTTAGTAACACAACTGTGCAACAGCATACATATTTTGTCCATGCACTTTTGCCTTCTATTCTGTAAATATATCACTTGCAGGAGTTACCACCTAGAAAGAGAAGAGACCTGCATTCATATAGGCTACCTAGTGCTTGTTGGCTCCATAGCCCAAACCACAAATTTTTGAAACCTTGCTTGTCTGCAGAGGTGTATAAGCCACTGGACTACAGGTTGCCTAAAATATGACTGCTACTGTTCATGTTTTTAGAGTGAGAGAAAGAGGTCTTTTGTAAATAGCAGAAATGGATAGATACATGTGTCCAACCTGCAGTTACACAGGTTTTTTTGAGGGTATGGCTTAAGAAGCATTTCAGTCCTCATTATTTCCAACTCATTTGGTGACCTGCAGCTGGCAGTGAGATCTGCATCACCATTGAACTGCAGCCAGGCTCATTTCTGAACAGTGGTACATGTACCAAATACATCTTGACATGCCTTTGAGGAGCAAGTGGGAAAACACCAATTTGATAAACTGGAGATAACCTTCCATTGATGTTAAACTGCCAAGGACTTGAGAAGACACATTTTATCTCTGGTTCCTGGGCAGTCCTGTCCCATAGAGCTCTCCTGGAAGGACTTGCTGGAATCAAGGATGTACAATCCTGTCTCCTCTGGACTGCAGTGGAGTAGCATAAAATGCCATGAGAGCAAAACCAAAAATAAAAACAAAGAAAAGAGAAGATTAAAGGAAAAAAAAATTATATGGTAGTCAGGAAAAAAAAATATGTTAATTTATTTACAATGGACATGCTACACAAAGGACAGCTGTATTATCAGTATGCAGAGAATACTATTTCCCTAAAAGAATGTGAAAAAAACCTTAAAGATCAAACACCAGCAAACTGGAAACACAAGACTTGTCTGTAAAACAGAAGCCAAGCAGTTAAAGAGAGTCAGTACGGTTGCATTCCAACAGAAGGGTTTCCCCTGGCTTTGGTTGGTTTTGCTTCAAATCCTGTTATTTTGAGTCAGTTTACCCTTGGAAAAAATTAAGACCTCTATTGTTCTGAAACAACTGAAGAAGCTGCTGTTGGTATGCTCCACTGAGGCAATCATCAGGAGAAAAATGTGCCATCCTTTCCTTCCCTCTGGCAATCCCTGGAGAAAACAATGGCTGTTTCCAACCACCAGTCCCAACATATTTACACTTTGCTTTCCTTATATATACATGAATTAGACCTTTGTCTCAATATCTCATATTTTTAGTTTACCTAACGTTATTACTGTACTTATTTATGTCCTAAAGAATCCCTAATTAATCAAATTATCCATCTAGTCTGATTACTGGTGGCAACTGACCCTAGAAGTTGATTAATACTTTCTCACATTGTTCAGGAAGGCTCTTGAAAGACCCTACAAAATTTACCCTTTTTGCAACCACAAAGTGCCTTATGAGGCCCACAGCTGCCTCAGGGTTGAATATAATCAATAATCCATAAAGATAATTATTCCCACATGATTGGTGAACAACCTCAAGCTGAGTGCATAAGGGCTAACACAGTAATTGACGTTTTTGTTGGATTTCTACACTTAATGCAATTTGCCTTGAACAAGCCAACTCATCCCTTCTGTTGGACAGTAAATATAGATTTAAGCTTTCCTCCAGGGTATTTCACATAAAGGGAAAACATACTTTATGCTCTGTTGTTAGTTAAAAGCCTGAGTTTAGCAAAATTTGTATTTTAATTGCCCAAGATATCGTAACTAATAACACTAATACTTTACAGGCATATAGTAACTTCCATCTCATATGTTCTTCCAAGTGATTAACTTTCCAGCATTGCTTTGAGGCAGTTAATTATATTTATCCCAATTTTACAGATGAGGAAATCATTACAGCCAATGCCATGTGTTCAAAACCATTGAGTCAGGATTAAAAATGAAGCTATTGTCTTAGAAATGCTAAGACACTGATTTTTAAAATGTTGATTTTTTTAGTAATTTTTTGTATTTTCAGCTTTTAGTGGGCTCAGAATTCTTAACATCAGGGCTTTCTCCAAAACTCTAAGAGGTGAAAATTCCAAGGAAACTTAAACATCTTCCTGATATCACACAATTTGAAACTTTAAGAGAAAGAAAAAATATGATGGGGCTTATTGTGAAACAGTGCAAGGAAAGTCAGTTTGTCAGAGTAAACCAGAACTCTGATCTCTCAGCAATTCTGTCTTTTTTTATTCTCAACTTCATCAAATTTATGCCACGAGAGTACAGCTTATCCTCTGTTTTAGTCCCTTGGACTTTCCCATGCTTTAGAGGAATTTCAGCAGCAACATCTCTGGGTTTAGATTTAACTTTGCAAGAGCAGCATACATGAAACACAAGGAGCATCGTCACTCAGTGACTCAAACACAAGTGTCCTCTCCATGTTCGTACACTGGCCGGCTCCAGACTCACGTGGGCTTCATGCGGTGGCCTCTCCACATGCCCAGGTCTGCCCCAGCCAGGCTACACCGCAAGCACTGGGGCTGCTGCAAAGGACACCATTGCAAGGTTTCTTGGCCAGACAAGCCACCAACCACCACTGGCAGGTGGGCACATCAGCAAGGGAAATAAGCACAGTTATTTAGAACAGTGAATATATGGCCATTCAAGCTCTCATTAATCTTGTAAGAGTGCAATACTTCCAAGCACCTTAGCTAAAATGGTGCTTCCTTATATCACTGCTGATTGCACTACATGAAGATAATTCCTGAAGCTATTTTTCTTCACAAAGATCCTCAGAGACACGGAGAGATGGAGAGCAATGGTGAAACTAAGCTGTGGATGTTTCCTCTTTCTGGAAGGAATGAGGCTCATAAACAAGCACAGAAAAAAACTATTAACTCAAGATTCAATTATTACCAATAAACAGGAAGTGTTACCAAACTATTATAAATGTACCAAACCCTTTAATTATGTATATATGTTTAAAGTCTAAAAAGAAGGAAATAACCTCACAAGAAGCCAGCAAATTACTGAAGCTTGGTTGTGTCTTTTGGAAGAATACAAGTCTGATGCTTCCTCTTGTTCCTCTAGCATCTTGCTCATCCTACACTTTTGTCTCTTCGTTTTCCTTCTTGATATCTGCAGACATTAATGTCTTGCCCAGACAATGCCTCATCATGTTTGGTAGAGGAGAAAAAGGTTTCTGCTTGACTTTACAAATCTTAGGTGATATCATAATCCCAGAGCTTTTAATGGATTTTTTTTTCTTTTGTTTTTTTGCTTCCCTCTTTACCCTTCCCCAGATGTCTGTAAGACTTTCCTCTCAAGAGTACTTTGTTGCTGCACCTTCTATATTTTGCAATGTTAATGGTCAGATTTGCAAAAACAGCAGCACCCAGGTGGTTTCCTTCTTGCTCCAGGTCTTTGCAGGTCTTCACACTGGCTTATCAGAAGGAAGATGAAATATATATGAACCTACTAGTCAGTTCAATAATACTTCATGACCAAAAATGCTCTATATTAATTAGTGATGAAGGTACCTGCCAGAGAAACAACATTGTCTTTCAGGCCCTTGAAATACCCAAGTGTCCTTAAGGACCCAAGGTGGAAGATTACATCAGCCTCCACCAACGGGAAGAGCTGTGCCCATCTTTGAACTGCAAATCACTGATCTAACACAGGGAGAAAAAATCTATTTGTCTACTCCTGCAGTTACAATTCAAGCACCAGGAGAAAGCTGTAGCCCCTTTGGCTAAGGTGACACCTCACTGTGGTCACGCAGTGCCTTCCTACAATCACAAACTCCGAACTCACACACTCTTTTGTTTCCATCTCAACTTCCCCCTTTATTATTAGCCTTTAAGCTGTCCTGAAGAAGTCTGTGTCTTTTTACTCAATAGTATGCAGAGTAAACACTTGATGATGTAAACAAATAAACAACAGGAGATGTTTTGTTAATTTGTAGGTGCCTTTTGTGGCAAGAAGAAAAAAGAAATTTTCCTAGGTTTGGGGTCCCTGCTGCTACCTATCTTTATGTTGCCTTCTAGATATGGCAGAGATTTTCGCATCTGTAATTATGGGGGGGTGGGGGGGAGAATCCACAGAAGCAGATATAAGGTTTGAACTAATTAAGGTCAAAAATATGACTTGCAATATTCCCCAGCGCTGTTACCTTTCTGCTTTTCAGCACATAAGCCCATTTAATTGCATGTGAAATAATAGGGAAACCTCCTGACTATTGTATTCCAAATATCTACTGTAACCTCATGGATTCTTTTTTCACATACTAGTAGCTTTGAAAGCCTGAACCAGTGGAAACATTTCCTATCAACCATAAAAAATTCCAGCACTGTCTTTAGGGAAAACCGTAATAACATAAAGTTGATGGAGGTGAAAGGTATACATCTTAAGTAAACATGAATGGTGAAAAGAAGTATTTTGCTTGTTTGGGAAAATTAGTACTTTTAAAGTAGGTTGAGTACATTAAGGTGGCCTAGCAATTCTTTATCTCATTATGGACCAAATTTTACTCACTTCATCAACATAGGTAGACCTACTGAAGTCCTTAGATCTCCAGATTTCATTTTAATTTGTTATTGTGGAAGAGAAGTGTTTAGTTTTGCCAAATAGACCAGCATATAATGGTGAGCTATTTCCTTTTGGAAAGTAAAAGATATTTGGAGGAATATAGAAGTCATGTTCTTTGGAAATTCTGTTCCTTGCTTCTGACCTTGCTATGTGTATTTTAGGTGAAATAGACACGCCAAGGTTGATCTTCATTGGTGTACCTTAGCAGGAACAGAGTAACACCTACACCACTGCACTGGCACACCTTCTGCAGGGTACCACTTCTGCTGGGACATAGTCTTTTTTCCAATTCCTGGATGTACTTTAATTGAGACTAGATGCCCTTATGGAAGATAGGTTTTAACTGATGGAAGTGGGCTAAACAGTGGTAAGTCTTTGTCATAAAGTGATGCCTTCATCTAGTACAATCCCAACCTCCACCTATTTTCACCTCAGGAGCTCCCTGAGCTGTATGTGGTAGGTATTTAGGAATTGTCAATGTATTTCTCTTCCATGGACTCGTCCAGTCTCCCCTTTAAGCCTGTGGCTTTAGCATCCACAATGGACATAGGCACCTTGTTCACAGGCTTACAACCCACTGGGTGAAATACATCTTTTTGTTTGGTTTTAACCTGCCTTATACAATCTCTGTTGAAAGCCTCTATACTTGTACTGGAAGAAATGGTGAATATATCAGCACCTATCCTCCTTTTCATACAGCTCATGATGTTTTGTGTCTCTGTCTTACCCCTTCTTGTAGGGGCTTCTTCCTCAGTAATGAAAAGCCCTGGTTTACTTAGTTGGTGCTTACGTGGGAGTTACTCAATACCCATAATCATTTTTGTTGCCCTTCACAGAACCTTTTCTGGCTCTACCATCTCCTTTTGAACATAAGGGGTCTCGTGCTTCATGCAATACTTATGATGTGGGCAAATCATGAATTCATACAATGGCATTATGACATTTTCTGGTTTGTTCTCTATTTTCTCCTAATGATGCTTAACATTTGCATCTGCTTCTTTGACTGCTACTGAGCACTGAGACTGACATTTTCATGGAAATATTTATTATAACCTCAAGATCTTACTCTTGAGAGGTAATGGTCAGATAAAGGCCATCATTTCATATGCAATGTTAGGGTTCTTTTCCTCTGTGCATTGATTTCAATTATCTACACTGAATTTCACCTGCCATTTTATTCTCCAATCTTGTAAGCTCTTTCTGCCAGTCTTCATATACAGCCCTTGCCCTTGTTCTTAGTCCTGCTATGAATAATTTTGCATCATCAGCAATCTTTGTCATGCCATTGTTCACTTCTTCCTCCAGACTGTTTATGAATGTGTTGAGCAGCCCAAGTGCCCACTCAGACCTTGACAGGAATCCACCAGTGACCTCCCTCCACCACCCTCACTCCCTCCAACCATTTAGTCCAGCTTCTTATTTCATAACTTTCAAACGATCAATCAGTAATACAAGGACTGTCTTTTTTATTCCATGACTTGGTTTCCCTAAATGTTTTTTGTGAGAGAAACTGTTAAAAACCTTTCAGGATTCCAAATGGGGTCTGTGGACTAGACCATCACATCTGCATTCCCATTGTTTCCCCCAAGGAACTTCAGCAAGTATCTATAAGACAAAACCTCTCCTTACCAAGGCCACATCGATGTTTCTGAAGTAGACGGGACTTATTCAAAATGTCCACTAATTCTGATCCTTAAGTATTTTGCATTAATTTCTCCTATGCGGAGGTTAGGCATCAGCCTCATTGATCCCTAGCGTTCTTTTTAAAAACTAGAGGTCAATGAGATTCTGGTGGTTAAGTATAACTTAGTGATCCTCCATTCCTCCATCCTAATGATTTATAAATCCGTACATCGAATGCCAGATTTTGACAAAAGGAAATCCCCCAAACCACCTGCTCTGTTCTTTTCTACTGTATAAAGATCATTTGTATATTGGAAATTACTAATCCTTAGATAGTTGCTTTTGGACTGTGGTTTGGAAGTACACATATATCTTAAATATCCCTAATGCTGAATCCAAGAACACTTTTTCTGTCTTGTAAAAAACTGAACATCAATGCATCACTGCTAGCCAAGCTCAAAGCCCTCATCTATTAAAAAAAGAGACAATTTCACTGTGAAATTTGGATATTTTTATCAAAACTTCTCATTATTCTGCATACAAATGCTCTATCACATGCTTAATATTTACTAGCAGATGTGACAAAGAACTCCTTGAGCAGGTTTCCCAACTTGTTAAAAACAATAGCTAAGGGAGAAGTGTTAGTGTACCAAGCAGCTGTGTTCTGAAATTGGTCTTAATTTAAGTAATCAACAAGGCATTTACTGTTATAGCATGCACCTGTGTTTGTATAGTTCTGTTCACCTATGCATACTTTATCCTTAAAGACAAACTGCTAGTTAGTAGGAAACAGGCGTACAGGTGTGTGGACTACAGCTAGGTAGGAGCACAAACTGGGGCTAGCACCTGAGAAGAGGAAAGTCAGATACCATAATGTAAGTGTTAAGCCTGATTGACAAAAAGGACCTACTATTCACACACAATTCTGTCAACTAGACTTTTAAAAAATTCTTCCCTAAAACTAAAGGATCATCAGAATCTCAGAGAAAATTAAG
>VFFE01007785.1:63586-262532 GCA_008921705.1 Burhinus oedicnemus | reverse complement strand
AAGAGAAATCAATCTGGGACTTCCAAAAAGCTTCGAGATACTTAAAATGCTGTATTTTAATTATGCTGTTCAGATTTTTTTAAACCTCAATATTTGAATAATAGTGAAATAAGCACATAAGAAATTATATATGTTCATATATATACACAATGTAATATAAGCTTGTTATTGCCACAAAAAGAAACACCAAAAAAAAAAATCTTGAAAGTAAAACGTTCGACTTTTTCCCAGCAAAATGTTTGCAAAATTCAGCACTTTCGTATAAAACATTCTTACATTAGCAGAATGGATTTTTTTTTTTCTAGGAAGATCATTCTATTAAAAAAAACCCCCGAAACTGGATTTATTATCTGATCGCTTATCTTGCCTATACTCACCTATAATCACTGAGCACTTCACAAATATTTCTTTTCTGTGCTCTTTTTTCCTATCCGTGGCAAGGACTTTCCTTCCTGGACTTTAATTGCCATCATTTTCCATCGGGAAAGATATCTGTATGAGGAATACTTGATGTCCCAAAAAGGCAGACCATAAACTTACTGCAGGAGCCTAGCTGCAGAAAAATTTGGCTAGAAACACAAAGAGGCAGGATTAATACAATCCACCTTAGTCATTTAGAGTCATTCTTTGGCGAATAGAAAGACATTTAGGAGCCAGTTTACATCCCATATAACAATGCATATTGGAGCCTACCCATCTCCCCTGATTAGAGGAGGTGCCTACACATTTATCTCAGGTGGTGTGCTGTGATGTTAAATACCAACGGGCTGTAGCGAGAGCGGATGAACTCCAGATGTACTGGCAAGTACCAATAACCCCATTAATTTACAGAAGAGCTGCAACTTATAGCACAGCTGAACACAGAGCCCAGAGGTGTCCCTCCACTCCAATAAAGTGCCTGCGTATCATTGGTGAAGAAGGGCTCAGTGTTGGTATTACTCTTGAATTAGAAGGCAGGTAATCCATGGAAAGCGCTGAATCAAACCTAGACTCACAAATTAACCTTTAGGAAAGGAATGACTTCTGTTCTACAGAAGAGAAGCCCTCTGCAAAACAGGGAGCAAACTGAACTGTGAAACTCTAAATCTCCAGCTAACATGGTGACCTTTGGGTTCTTATAATTTGAGGAGATTTTAATATGACATGTGGCATTTTTTAACCTTTAAGGTTTTATACTAATCAAATTCTTCAGTATGTTAAAGATGCAGGATTTTACAGGTTAAATGACTTTGCTGGAAAATAACGTATTCCAGATTTAGTGTTCTTTGAGCACCACAGTACAGAATGTAGAATTACTTTATAATGGTTCAACCACATAAATTGCTACATCTAGTTTATATGATTTATTTTTAAGGCTTAAGTTTATGATTACCATGGCATTCTTCACATCTTTATAGTCAAAGCTCTGTCAGTGATTTTATTTTAAACGGTGTTCTTCAAGGCTATATTATTTTATCTGGTGGTACTTTTACATCTCAATGTGCAATCAGGAAGCTCAGTGACTCAAGACTTGTAGCGTGCATGTGAACTTCAAAAGAGTGGATGAGGAATCCCTCTGGGCTTCCGTCTGTGACTGTTAAGTCACAGGAGCCTTCCCAGGAAGTGACTGGTCCTGCTGACCACCTAGCTGGCCCCAAACGTCACTTTCATGAGCCGGTTATCATAATTTCGTTGAGTGATCTCTGATTATTTGGAATTAAGGGAGAAATCTTTATACCCAAATCAGGAGGAGCAACTCTCCCACCGGTGTGTTCTGCAGCTGTGAAAGTTTGGAGTCGGGGACAGCTCTGGGCTCTCCAGAACATGCTGCTCTGCAGGATGTCAGAGCCCTGGCTTTTCAAAATGTCACAGCTCCTTCAGGAAGCTATTAATTTTTTCAGCACCACAACTGAAAGGGTTTCTGCCTCCCTGCCAATAACGTATTCAACAAGAAACCAGGGGGGAGGGACTGTTCCTGGAAAGGCTTCCAAATTAGGTAGCTTAATACATTTTCTTACAGCTGTCACTTAATAGCTTTCTTAATGGAAAGGTGGTTTTTTTTTTTTCCTGTACAGCCATGCGAGGTATTCCTGAGAGAGCACAGGACTGATCTTCAGGAGACTCGAAATGACGTTGTTAATAAATCCAGCCATAAGACAGGCAGACTGTGTGGTTTGGTAATCCGTTAACGACGGCTCTCCCGGGAGTGGTGAGGCGCTGGGAGCCGCTGTGCTAGAAAGGTCCCCCGGCAAGTCGACTGAGAAAAACAGGAGCGGCTGTCTTGGTCTGCTGCTGCCTGTCCTCTTGCTATTCCCCTGCCCTCCCCAGGGAAAAGCACGTAATTGGGAAAGCGCAGAGCCTTGCTCACTCACTGCTGTCTCTCCCCTGTCCTGGGGCAGGCCTGAGAGCACCCGGTAAAGATGCTAAGTGATGCTGACTCCACTGATGCTGCCGGGGGAGGCAGCCTGAAGCACACAGGATAAAGCAGCCTCCAGAGCACCTTGTGAGTGGGGGACCAGATGAGAGGAGTCATTTCCCGTACCCCAACCCCCCGCCCCAATAAAATGTTGTTCGAAGCCAATATTCTAACATGCAATCACCTGTGTTTAATTAGGGAAATAACCAAATTGGTACTACACCTAAGATTAGCTCTGGGATATTCTTGCACAGGCAGAAGTTTAGAAGTAAAATGGTTGCATGCAATTAGTACAATTTGTTCTGACCTAGCTGTCTAAACCAGTCAGTCACAATGTATCCGAGCTGCCAAGGAGAAGTGGAAATAGAAACACCAATTGATCAACAGATGGATTTAATAAGCACTGAGCAAAAATATATTTGGGGCTTAGCACATCAGCTGGGCAACAGGTCTCATTTCAAATCCTCCCTTGCCTGTGGCTGTGAGTCTGGCGGAAGGATGGATTTCCAGCGCACCATGTCCCCTGCAGACGGTGGCTGTGGAGAGAGGTGGCGGTGGCGGAAGCGTTGAGCGTGCCTCCCAGGCTCCAGCCGCTGCACAGGCATCAGGAGCCATCCAGAGACGGACAGCGTTGGCAGAAGCAGGCAGGCTGGCAGCTTTCACAGCCCTTGGCTCACACTCGTGCCCTGGTAATGAGGACAGAGCTTTTGCTCTTCCTTTGCCAGTTCCACATCCCCATGTGAAGAAATGCCGGCACAGTCAGCAAATGCAGAAACTGGGATCATAAATGTTGCTATAACAGAAACATACAAATCTGAGGGTGAGCATGCTGTGAAGTCTGATGTAGACAGTCATACAAATACCACTATAATAGCATTATAGTTGCAACTAGTAAATGTTGCTAGTAATTTTAACAGCCATTCTGTGACCTCCTCAAACTCAGTTATTTTAGGCAGTAAAACATTCTGGCTCCCTTAAAACTGAAGATAAATTTCCCATTGTTTTCTGCTTCTTGGGTAGAAGTACAAAATTTCCCTTCCCTTCCCTTCCCTTCCCTTCCCTTCCCTTCCCTTCCCTTCCCTTCCCTTCCCCATCCTGAGTGCTGTCATCTTTCACTTGAAGAGCAGATTGCCTTCGTATGTATAATACCTCTATATATTAAGACACCTCATTCAGTTTCTGATTTCTCCTTTGCAATGTGTCCAAGTGCCCTATATCATGCAGGAGTCCCACGGGCCACCTAGGACTCCTGCTTCCTGAACACACACTGATGAAAAACATCTGTAGCTGTCTCCCCACCAGCCTGTTTTCTGCAGTTATTCTTCCCTTTGCCTGCTATAGCCACATACCAGCACTAACAGCACTTTACAATAAATAAAGTGATAACAATGTGGGAAAATGAAATTCCTTATGGCTGAATGCCAATATAATTTATGTACAAAAAAAATGCATATCTACCCTGTTTATTAAGTCTGATGATTTGTATATTACGTTTATACTTATCAGATCTCTAATTACAATATATGATGCATACTCTCTTCCCATTTCTGTTTGTACGTATGTTTCCTCTTGATTGAAGGGAATTCTAAACAATATTGAATAGAAGAAAATAAGAACATTCAGCTGATTTGCAGAACAACGCATCATTCAGTAACTGCACTATAGCATCTGAAGCTAAATAGCTGGGTGGATTTGTATCTGCATAAAATATTTTTATTCACTATATGCTCATACATGGATGGCAGAAAGGAATGTGAAAAGCAAGGACTGAAGATTCAGGAAGAATAAAGGGAAGATTAAACATTATATTGGGTTCCACTGAAAAGTAAAAAAATCAGAGGACAAAAAAGGAGAAAAGCTGTTAAGAACAGTGTCTGCTCCTTTGACTAACTGTTGCACATTCTTAAGGACCAGGAAGCTAAGATGGAAGGAAGAATCACAGCCATGTGAAAAGGTGAAGATTTGGAATGGCTGAGGAGCATCATAAGGAGCAAGTATCCTCTTGTACTTGAAAAAAAGAAAATGTAACATTTTTTTATACAGCTAATGAGGGCATATGCTAGATAATCTCATCTAAACTCCCTTTCCCGTGAAAGGTTGAACCAGATGATCTTTGGAGGTCCCTTCCAGCCTGGGCTGTTCTAAGATTTTATTCTATTCTGTAATACTGGAAACAGCAAAGCAAGGATCCCAGGCCCAAACAGTGCTATTGTACCAGGGGTAGGATGAGGGCAGTGGGGGAAGAAGACTTTCCAGTCTTGTTCAACTTCAGTAAACAACAATAAACCGGCAAAAGTGAGTAAAGGCTTCACAGCAGAATCCTCCAGCAGGGGAAGAGAAAAGAAGAAAGGCAGGGGAACTTGGAGGACTGTCAGGTTCTTTCTCCAACAATACCTAGAGACACACCCCTATGTAAATTTACTGTTCTGGGGCTGCCCAACTTTGTAAATGTGATAGAACATTTCCACCAGTAAAAGGTATATACATATGAATATTCTACAACTGCCATTGCTGTATATAAAACACCTGGAATAAATTATGAAAACCAATTGGCCTGAGGCATCCATCAAGTATTTTGAATTCAGGTATCTGAGCAGCCAACTGGACCTATAAATTATTTCAATTACTAGAAGTAATGGTTGTTCATTGTGTAAGTGTTTATGTTTGGTCCCCCACAGAAACATGATATTTTAAAATCCACGTTGTAAAGCTGATGAAAATCTTGAAGAATTAGTAATGAAAGAACAGAAAACAGCAAAGTAATTTTATTTTATTACAGTCATTTATAGGCCTCAGCTGAAATCAGATGCCATTATACTAGTTACTATCCCAGTGGGTAGGAAGCACTACTTCCCTCATGAAGAATTTACCATCTGAGATAATAAAATAAACAAAAGATGGGATTGATGTCATGTAACTTTAGCCACGTAAAAATGAGGATTGAGATCTAAGATAGTTGTCTGAGCTCCTCCAAAGCACAGTGCAGAGAAAGAAACTCTTCCAGAGACAAATAATTTCTTTTACTGACCTCAGACATGTCTCTTCAGATGTAGCATACTATCCTGTGCCAGCTTCCCATCTGTTCCTTCTCTTCCCATCTCTCTCCGTTGACTATAGAGAGATCTTTCTCTCAGACTAGATACCCAGCTCATGGATGGTCAAGTTGTGAGATCCAGAATGACTTGCCCCATGGCTATGAAGTGGGGTAGCAGCAGCAGGGCGATGTGAATGCCCATGTCACCTGCCTGCAGGTAGGGAAGCCTGGGCACACAGCACGTGGTTGGTGAACAGGTGAAGCTCATGCCAGAATGAGGATAAGGTGAAACTGAGAGCAGAATTTGGGAATCCCCGCAGGACCGGGTCGCTACAGTTACCTAAGGTGTTGTTCGTTGGCAACACCAGTGTCAAAGAAGGCAGCACCTTCATCTGACTTCCTAAAGTCACTATGCTCTTGGGACGAAGGTATCCTGATATTTGTTCATACCTTTTTCTGACATATTTGAGCTGTTACGTTTTGGCTCAGATTCTTCAGTGCTCCTACAGTAAACAGCACAATATACAACAATAATGTTAAGATTCAATACTTCTAACCAGAATTTGAAAAATGAAAAAAAAAAAACCAGGAGGTAACAATATTAAAAATATATAAAATTTTTAATTATGTGCAAATCCAGAAAGTATCCCCCCAAAAAAACTCTAAAATGGTTGGAAATCAAAGGGCATCAAACAAGCTGAAAATGCAGAAGAAAGTATCAGTTAGGTTCTCTACTACCTCGTATAAGCATCACCTGAGATTTGTGTATCACATCCAAGACCAAACTGATACCTAGTAAGAGATGTTTTCCATGGACTTTTCCAGACCTTACAGTCTAGGGAACAAAGAGTAGCAAAAATAAAATTACTTACAGCTATAACTCAGGAATTTTGCATTATTACACTCATCTTTATTTTCCATTTTCTTACATGCCATTTGTGCAAGAAGCAGAAAAAAATATTGAAAATTTTACAAGAGTTTTGCAGGCAAATCCAAACCAGGAGGTCTGCTTGAAGTCCTAGTGACCTGGTTTCAGCTGGGAAAGAGTTAATTTTCTTTCTAGTGATTGCTGTGAAAGGAATGTCAATAATACCTCCTGTTTTCAGTCCTTGCTAAGTGGTGTTTACAATATTCAAGGACTTTTTCAGCTTCCCATAGAAGAATAGACAGAATGATGGAATGGCCAATGAAATATTCCATACCCTAGACATCATGCTCACTATATAAATGGGGGTTAGCGAGGGGGTGGGAATCCACGATCACTGTTTGTGATGGTGCCAATTCACCAGGCGGTGAGAGTGACTGTGTCATTTTTATTATTGTCATTATTATTTTTATTTCTCCTTTTCTGTTACTGTTTCTATTAAACTGTCTTTATCTCAACATACGAGGGGTTTTTTCCTCCCTTTCCCTTCCTTTATTTTCCTTCTTCCCCCCTGGCTTCTTGCGGGGGGGAGGGAAGGGGGGCTGAGCTAGTGGCTGCATGGTTCTAGTTGCCAGCTGATGTTAAACCACCACACCCAGCTATAACAGTTAGAAGCATTATAGTTGGTAATGAACCTTCTACTGAGAAATAGAAGGTTCTGAAAAGCAGAGATGTCTTCTCTGAGCCCCAATTAGCATAAGTCTAAATATTTTCAAATAACAGCAAATTCTTGACAAATTTCTGGTTCTAAGCTTAGATCCTGTATCCTAGGAATGAGGTAGCAATGGTAGCATTTTTGGTTTTCTTTACGCTAATTTGTCTACAAGAAACTTTAACCTGGCCCTGCCTTCCACAACCTACTATTATTGTCTCATTCTGCATCAAGATGCATGCAAAATGTCTAAAATAAAACAGCAGAAAATAGTTTTAAAAATCAATACAGAAATAGCAGAACTGACAAATCACAACTTTAATGGCTGCTACCCCGCAGTTTCACTGTACGCCGTTTGATACAACATTTCCCCGCATCACGTTATTGCTTTTTTTTAAGGCCTGTCCTTGCAATTTACAATCCACAAAAACTGCTGAGCTCTGTAGAGACTTTAATTTGCAACCTCTTCAAGGCACAGACTTTGTCTTTATTTCTGTGAGGCACACAGGATGCTATCAGCACTATACAAATATTAACTGAGATAACATAACAACAGCTCCTCCACAAAAGGTGTGTTAGGGTGGATTTAGGGTTCTCCAAATGTCTTCCATTACGGTGGGCAAACAAGTAGCGCATCAAGCAGCCAGTTCTCAGCCTGCACAGGACCATCACATTTCTCACTTGACACCAAACACTAACAACATCTCCAGCATGCACACACTTTTGATTCAACAACGTTATCATCACCCTCAGCGCACGTATCAAATAGCTGAAAAGGACAGGCTAGTCATCAATACATAAATGTGCTTTGCAACATCAGCTGGGGTAATGGAGCGCCTAATTCTGGCACTGCTTCTAAGGTGATAAAAATCTAAGTAGTGGAAGAGATGTATTGAGTAAAATAAAGCTCACAGTCAAGAAACATCAAGGTTCTTTATGGAATTTGTTGAATTAAATTAATCCTATTGAACTACAAAAAGCAGGGAGCTCATCGAGTTCCATCCATGCCTGGGGCCAAGTAGGAGAAACTCAGACTGAGACCAGATCAATTTATTTTCAGCCAGGTCTAAATTTTTGAGAGACACCGGGACCACAGTTGCTGTTCTGGGTGTAAACGTTGCTATCACTTCAATGAACACTATTAAGCCAAAGGCTTAGTGCAGCACAAAATGGAAGGAAAATGTCTTTCCTCAAAAAATATCTCTCTTCCAAAAGACTCAAGTCTTTTACTCTCACTTTAAGGCCTTTTTATGATGCCTTGATGGTGCAAAATAGGTGAAGAAAAATCAGCGTCTCACTCTCTAAATTAGGAAAATACCAGGTAAGGCGCAGCGAGGGTCCTCTTCCTCCTCTCACTCCCCCCAGCCCAGGGGAGCCCAGCTCCTGGGGGAGGTTGCAGCTCAGGAGCACACTGGGAGCTCATACCCAGGGATCCCGCTGGGATATCGAGGCACAGGCACGTCTCAGGGTGCAGACACAAAGGGGCGCAGCAACACTCGCCCTCTCCCCACGCACCCATCCACAGCCAGAGCTGCATGGAGACATCCATTCCTTCTCTTTGTGCCCTGCTCTGCACAGCCATGTAAATCTGGATTAACTCCATTACATCAGCAAAAGGGCAGCAGCATAAAACTGAGCGTGAATGAGGTCAGACCGGTACAGCTCTCAGCTAATGTGTAAAATGCACACTTGGTTTCATATCATTGATTTGATCCACAATTCTGCAATTACTAATCAAACATTTTTTAGGAGCCTGACATCCAGAACCAATATTTTAAATCAGGAAATAAAATACCATCCAATCACATTAAGGAAATGGAGAACATGATCTGAAACTTAATATCTAATTACATTATTAATATACCCAGTATACATTCAGATTATAAAAATCTTGAACAACTAAAATACAGTTTGCAAGAAAAGAAGCCTCATTTCTGCTTACTGTCAGGCTGGGGAACGAGAGTTTTCATACAGAAAGAATGGTGTCACACAGTATTTATACTCCAACAATGAACCTGGATTCTGCAAAAGAATGGGTAGTGAGAGAGCAGTGGACGTTGTCTACCTTGACTTCAGCAAGACTTTTGACGCTGTCTCCCATAACACCCTCATAGGCAAGCTTAGGAAGTGTGGGTTAGATGAGCGGACAGTGAGGTGGATTGAGAACTGGCTGAATGGCAGAGCTCAGAGAGTTGTGATTGGCGGCACAGAGTCTAGTTGGAGGCCTGTAGCTAGTGGTGTTCCCCAGGGGTCACTACTGGGTCCAGTCTTGTTCAGCATATTCATCAATGACCAGGATGAGGGGACAGAGTGTACCCTCAGCAAATTTGCCGATCATACGAAACAGGGAGGAGCGGCTGATACACCAGAAGACTGTGCTGTCATTCAGCAAGACCCGGACAGGATAGAGTGTTGAGCAGAGAGGAACATACTGAAGTTCAACAGTGGCAAGTGTAGGGTCCTGCACCTAGGGACGAATAACCTCATACACCAGTACAGGTTAGGGATTAACCTGCTGGATGGCAGCTCTGCTGAGAGAGACCTGGGAGACCTGGTGGACAACAAGCTGACCATGAGGCAGCAATGTGCCCTTGTGGCCAAGAAGGTCAATGGCATCCTGGGGTGCATCAAGAAGAGTGTGGCAAACGGGTTGCGGGAGGTTATCCTCCCCCTCTACTCTGCCCTGGTGAGGCTGCATCTGGAGTACTGTGTCCATTTCTGGGCTCCCCGGTTCAAGAACAGGGAACTGCTGGAGAGAGTCCAGAGGAGGGCTGCTAAGATGATCAAGGGACTGGAGCACCTCTCTTATGAGGAAAGGCTGAGAGACCTGGGCCTGTTTAGCTTGGGAAAGAGAAGACTGAGAAGGGATCTCATCAATGCTTATAAATATCTAAAGGGCGGGTGTCAAGAGGATGGGACCAGACTCTTTTCAGTGGTGTCCAGCGACAGGACAGGGGGCAATGGGCACAAACTGGAACACAGCAAATTCTGCCTGAACATAAGGAAAATCTTCTTTACTTTGAGGGTGGCAGAGCACTGGAACAGGCTGCCGCAAAAGGTAGTGGAGTCTCCTTCTCTGGAGGTATTCAAAACCCACCTGGATGCATTACTGTCCAACCTGCTCTAGATGAATCTGCTTTGGCAGGGGATTTGGACTAAATGATCTCCAAAGTTCCCTTCCAACCCTACAAATCTGTGATTCTGTGAAAATCCAGAGGCATTGCTGTCTACATCAAGAAATAGATAGAGTATGAAGAGCTGTCTCAAGAATAGCCATGAGCAGGTTGAAAGCTTTTGGGTAAGAATAAGAGACTGAGGCAACAAAGGGAACCTTGTGGTTGGTGTCTACTACAGGCCACCCCATCAAAGGGAGCCTATTGATGAAGCCTTCTTACTCCAGCTATAGTTGGTATTGTTCTCGCAGGGTCTCATCCTGCTGGGGGACTTCAACCACCCCAACATCTGCTGGAAAAGTAGCATGGCGAGCTGTAAGCAATCCAGGAGACTCCTGTAATGCATCTAGGATAACTTCTTAAGCCAGGTAATAGACAGCCTTACCAGAGGGGATGTGATACTGCATCTGTTGGCCACCAACGCTAGGGAGCTAATAGGTGACATCAAGATTGAAGGCAGCCTGAGCTGCAGTGGTTATTCACTGCTGAAGTTCAACGTCCTGAGGGACATGGGTTAGGGGAAGAGTAAAGTCAGGACCCTGAATTTTAGAAAAGCAAAATTCCAGCGGTTCAAGGAGTTAGTCACCCAAGGACCACCCGGGAAACTGCCCTCAGGGACAAAGGCGCAGAACAGAGCTGGCAGATATTTAAGGACGCTTTCCATACAGCACAAGAGCTCTTGATCTCCAGATGTAAGAAATCAGGAAAGGAGGGCAAGAGACCAGCATGGCTGAGCCAAGATCTGCTGGTAAAACTAACAGGCAAGAAGGAAATGCACAGGCAGTGGAAGCAGGGACAGGTATCCTGGGAAGATATAGGGAAGGTATAGGGACGCTGTCCGGTTGTGTAGAGATGGGTCAGGAAGGCCAAGGTGCAGCTGGAGCTGAACTTGGCAAGGGACACAAAGAATAATAAGAAGGGCTTCTACAGGTATGTCAGCCAGAAAAGGAAGGTCAAAGCCCCCTGATGAGCAAGACTGGCAAACTGGTAACAACAGATGAGGAGAAGGCTGAGGTACTCAACAACTTTTTTGCTTCAGTCTTCACTGGGAACCTCTCTCTCCACACCTCTAAAGTGGATGGACCGCAAGGCAGGGACTGGGAGAGCAAAGTCCCTCTCACTGTAAGAGAAGATCAGGTTCACGACCACTTGAGGAACCTGAACATACAGAAGCCTATGGGACCTGACAAGTCCTGAGGGACTGATGTAGTCCCTGATGTAGTTGCCAAGCCACTATCCATGATATTTGAAATGTCGTGGCAGTCAGGTGAAGTCCCTGGTGACTAGAAAAAGGGAAACATTGCACTCATTTTGAAAAAGGGTAGAAAGGAGGACCCTGGGAACTACTGACCTGTCAGCCTCGCCTCTGTGACTGGGAAGATCATGCAGCAGATCCTCCTAGAAGCTATGCCATGGTACATGGAGGACAAGGAAGGGATTTGAGACAGCCAGCATGGCTTCACCAAGGGAAAGTCCTGCCTGACCAAACTAGTGGCCTTCTATGATGGAGTGACTACATCAGTGGACAAGGGAAGAGCTACAGATGTCGTCTATCTGGACTTCTGTAAGGCCTTTGACATGATTCCCCATCCTTCTAAGTTGGAGAAATACGGATTTGATGAGTGGACTGTTTGGTGGATGAGGAATTGGTTAGATGGTTGCATCCAGAGGGTAGTGGTCAATGGCTCAATGTCCAGATGAAACCAGTGACAAGTGGTACCCCTCAGAGGTCCATATTGGGAGCAGTCCTGTTTAATATCTTCATCAATGACAGTGGGACCGAGTGCACCCTCAGCAAGTTTGCTGATGACACCAAGCTGAGTGGTGCAGTTGACATGCCTGAGGGACAGGGTGCCATCCAGAGGGACCTGGACAAGCTCGAGAAGTGGGCCAGTATGAACATCATGAGGTTCAGCAAAGCCAAGTGCAGGATCCTGCACCTGCGTCGGGGCAACCTCCAGTATCAATACAATCTGGGGGATAAAGGGATTGAGAGCAACCCTGCCAAGGAGGACTTGGGAGTACTGGTGGATGAAAAGCTCAACATGAGCTGACAATGTGCACTCACAGCCCACAAGGCCAACCGTCTCCTGGGCTGCATCAAAAGAAGCGTGGCCAGCAGGTCAAGGGAGGTAATTCTGCCCCTCTACTCTGCTCTTGTGAGACACCAACCTGGAGTCCTGCATCCAGCTCTGGAGCCCTCAGCACAGGAAAGACATGGACCTGCTGGCGCAGGTCCAGAGGAGGGCCACAAAAATGATCAGAGGGCTGGAAAACCTCTCCTATGAAGACATAGGCTCTCAGAAGGCTGAGAGAGTTGGGGTAGTTCAGTCCGGAGAAGAGAAGGCTCCAGGGAGACCTTATTGAGGTCTTTCAGTACTTAAAGGAGGCTTATAAGAAGGATCAGGACAAACTTTTTAGTAGGGCCTGTCAAGGGGTAATGGTTTTAAACTAAAAGAGGGTAGTTTTAGACTAGATATAAGGAAGATATTTTTTACAGTGAGGGTGGTGAACCACTGGAACAGGTTGCCCAGAGAGGTGGTGGATGCCCCATCCCTGGAAACATTCAAGGTCATGTTGGATGGGACTCTGAGCAACCTCATCTAGTTGCAGATGTCTCTGCTCATTGCAGGGGGGTTAGACTAGATGACCTTTAAAGGTCCCTTCCAACCCAAACTGTTCCGTGATTCTATGATTCTAAAAAATTCAGGATAGGCACTGGGTCCTCCAATGGTCCAGACAGGGAAAAATAGATGCAGTTAAAAGAAAACAGATAAAGCAATGGGCAAGATCCAGCCCATACTCTTCTGGTACCCAAACTGTGGACTGCAATACTAAAATAGGGAATCTGATGGGCATCAAGATTACAACTCCCTTTGTAGGCAGTGGAGGGGATAAAATTGAACCAGAGAGCATTCTTCTGCATGAGCCTTCTGCTAGAGGCAGTCAATATCAAATGGCCGTAAAAAACCTCCCACCCTTTTGGGGGGGCTTGGGGACAGTCAGAACAACACGAAATACCTCTGCTCAGAGTGCAGATGTCCTGGCTAGGGAGAGGCATTTGTACGCACAGGGCTCACTTATTTTAAAAGACAGCCACCAAAAGAGCAAAGGGGGGGCTCAGCACTTCACACGGTGACCCTGGCAGGCAGAGCATGCACCTGCCAGGGGGGCTGAGGTCTTCACCCCATGCTTTCCTGCCTGGTGCGTTTGATGGTCTGGATGTAAAAGAGTGCACAAGAGCACCAGACGTTTAGGGTGTTTGGATGGGTGGAAGAGGGGAGAGATTCTTGATGTGGCAGCCTCTCTTCTGGGCAGCCAAAGAGGAATCTTCACAAGCCAGAAGGACCTGGAGTAAATGACTGCGGCCCCAGCCTCCAAGTTAGGGCACTCTGGTGGGAGAAGGGAGTTCTGGTTCCTGGCTGTGGCTTTTATCCAATAAAGATCTAATGTAACATGCGTAAGCAGTCCAGGGACTTTTGTTGATCATTGTCTTAATTGACTAAAGTGCAAGGATACTGTTCTAAGTATTGATTTTCTAATCAAATTAGTGCCTGGTATTTACTCTCCATATGTTTATTCCTCTGTTGTGCAAGGCTCTCTAATGTCCCACGGGGTTAGTATCTAACTCACCTGTGCCTTCTCTGAATATGCACAGAACGCATCAGGCTCTCATAATCATTAATAACCAACCAAAGTAGAGAATCTTTTTTTAATCAATGAAGCTGCTGATAGAGAATTAGCCTTTAATTTAGGGGAATCAGTTCCATTATTGATTACACTGCTTCAGATTTCCTCCCTGACCACACGACAATGTCTAAGTCTTGCTCTGCCTCAGTTTCTCACTAAATAAACTGAGTGTGATGAAGACGTCAGAAGTTTTAGGCTGGAGTCAGCAGCGATGAGACCACTGAAGCCTCTTTCCCATGCAGAGCAGGCTGCAGGATGCCTGTCCTGAGAAGCTGGGTTCTGCCCTCCCCAACTCTGACAGCTTCTCCACCAGGTACTCCATTTAGTTGACTTGACCTGAGAAGTGAGTCTTGGAATTGGTCCTAATGAACCAGGGGAAGAAAACATTATATATATTTCAGAAGTATCTCCTAATGCAAAAGGGAAAAACCTTGTTACAGTGCACTCCAAACAGCCTATTCAAGGTAATCACATTTATATTTATTAAATGAGACAGCATTCACAAAATGTCAGCATTGCAGCCAAGACGTAAACAACGTTATCCAAGACATAGTCCAGAAGCAACAAAATGGTTTATGACACTCCCTGTTCTCAGAGTCCTCCTTTCTCATTCCTAATGATCTCTAATAAAAGGATATACCAACGTACATGCACAGCGATCTCCAGGCTAGCTGCTTCATATAAATGCTTTTTTCAATACAGGAAACACCACACTAGGTGGCATATTAAAGATCAATGTCAAACTTCTTTCCCTATAATTTAGTTAATTATACTCTGAAATAGCACCTCCAGTAGGTTTTTTAATGTTTCTTTTTCTGATTAAGATAATCTTTGTAAAATAGACATAAATTTACTTCCTTTGCTTATCCAATGATTCATTTAGTTAATCAATAGTAAAAGAAAGCGGGTATAAAATAAAGTGGATTGGAGGCAGTTAGAGGGTTTGAAGAAACAGCTGCAGGAGTTCCCTTTGTGCAGAAGTGGTGGTGAGCTTTCAGAATCAGCAACAACTTAAATTGAGGGAGCAGTGCAAGGGGGTTTCTCTCACTGCTGGTTCGAGGGACAAGACACCTGGACAAAAGTATTTGGCTTATTTTCATTTGAAAAACAGCAAAATATGGTGCCTGAAAATACGCTTCATTTCATAATTACAACCTTTAGTATTTCGGGATCACTAAACACAAGTGTAAGTCAACACATGATTTTAATCATGAAAACAGACACTTCTCAGCAAAGTGCATAAGCCAGGCTTATGTGCCTTGTTGAATAAGGATGCAATTCTGAACTTCATTCTGTAAAATGCTTTGGGGCATAGCTTTGAAAATGCATCTAAAAATGCCGATATACCAGCATGACGCTTTAATGAATTTGTACATAGATAAGTGAAGAACGATTGATTCAGGATTTTCAGACTCATCGTTGCTGAGGACAAAATTACTAAATTTTAAGACAAACAATGTATTTGAAAAAAGCTGGCCTGGCAAAAAAAGGAAGATTATATCAGAACCTGAAACTTATCTTGTGCTACAGCATGTGTTTAACAAAGCCTCTTATAATCAGAACTGAAACAACAAAATCCATATAGCAACTATGATCAGTGCACAAGAAGGCTGAAAGTCACTGGGGAAGCAGCATGATGTCATTGAAATTAAACTTATAAGCTGTAAATAAATATCCACCCCACCTCCCCAAAAAACCAACAGAATCATAAGACTTTTAAAATGATACAGAAATGTCTAGAGTGACAGATATTTTGGTCACGATGCCTACCTGTTTTCTATACTATTTTACATATCAAAACACTTTTCTTTCTAGGCTTCAAACACTAATTTGTCTTCTTTTATTTTGATGTTTCTTCCAAGAAAGACAAGGCATTGTAGTCAGAGTGCAGTACCAGGGCTGTAATATGCTCTGATAGGCAAAGCATTTCTGCTGGCTTGGTCTCAGAGACATTTATTAATGGATGGGCTGATAATGCTTATTATGTGCCTGAGATAACCTCAAAAGAGCCAGCAAATACAACTAGAGGTGAACAATGTCTGTTCTTGTGATGGTTTCTTAGCAATAAATTGGATTTTCAATGCAAAATATATCACATTTTGAAGAAAAAGCAATCAGACATTTGAGAGCCTACTACTACTAGAAAGTGTTTGGGAAATAAGCAAAGACACATTGCATATCTTCAAAATCATTTAGTTCATCAAAGGGCAAAGAAATCAGCATCTCATTGAAACACAGCCTTCTGTGTCTTTTAGTTCTGATTCACATGAAGGTAGAGAATACAAGTTTTCTAGTGCTACATTCTCTGGTAAGCAGGATTGACAAAAATACAGTCACATCATTCAGACAATAAAGATGAGGTGATCCTCTTTTATTTCCCTCATTAGTATTTAATCGTGTACTTCAAAAGAATTTCTGAAAACACAGATTTTCCTAGTACCGTCGCACCTTAGGACCCACAGCTACAGTTCATATTGAAGTGTGTTTATTTGTATCCAAATGTATGCTTTTAAATTAAATTAGTCTTTGAGGATTACTCCTCTGCCAACTGCTATTTGTCCTGCAGGAAAACAACTCCCCGGAGAAATGCAAATAATTCATGGTTCTTGAGAGTTTTGGGACAATTACTATGCCACCTGAGTTCTCAAAATTGCAGTAAGTAGGTTATATAGCCTTGGCATCATCATTCCATATGGCTGCATCCGAAATAAGATGCTTAGGTGGGTTGTAAAGTGACATAGTTTGAATACACATAATTGTATCTTAAGCTCAGCTACAAGCCCTGGGCCACCACCAGTTCAGTAAGGGATCAGACACGGGTCAATGAAATTCTGTGAACATTTTATTACCTGGGAGCTGAAAGTCTTTAGCTGAGATCAGACAAATACGGATCTTCAGAGATTATAAACACTGCACTGATGCACTGTTACCAAGTTATGCAATGAATATTGTCTCACATCACAGATTAAACTAAAAGGAAAATAATGTAAACAGGTAATTTCACGAGACACTCTAAAAACCCAGCCCTGATTCTCTGTTTTTTACACATGGGAGCCATTATGTAGGGCTACCTTTGTAAAAGCTACATGAGGAATTAAGTAAGAAGGAAACGAAAATAAAACCAGTAGATTTTCTAGACATGAAAGTATAAAATATTTCTGTGTTTTCAGACTGCATTTTTCACTGGAAAAGGTTTTCCCTCAAAACTCCCACCCAGCTCTTTTTAACTGTTGCCACTCTATTTGAGGTCACTAAAATGACAGAATTAACGTAAGACACAGGAGATGGTTTTTCTCTGTGTTACTGCAGTCTTCTCTTAAACTGGGCTGACTTACTCAGCTCTTACCAAGCTGTTTGTAAGAAGGCACAGGGGGGGCCATCAGTTACGCTAAATTTTTCTGCTATTCTTCCCATCACTACATTTCATCTTTTGAATGCTTCGTGTTATCCACATGGGATGGACTACAGTGTAGAGTATGAAGTCCCAGATCACAGAATATTTGGGGCTTTTCTGCTTTCACACTTTCCTCTCCTTTCCCTTTCTAATCATCTCATAATTCTTAAAGTAATTATTCATTTGCTCTTATTTTAAAATACTCCTAATTTGATTATTCTCATTATTCTTGCAATTCTTATGATTTTTCCTTCCCCCTTTTAAGTATTTTTAGAAAGGATTTTCAATGCAAAACAGTTATGCAAATGCAAATTTTAACAAAAATAAATGCAAATGAAGAATTAATATTCAAAAATAGATTAGGAGTTTATTCATTTTTAACAAACAAGTGTCCTATCTACTTCACAAAAACAGTGCTTGGATCTTGGGTCCTGCTGTTAGGCACTTGCAGTTCAATATTTACTTCAGATACAAGGACCATAAATCAGTAAAGGAGGCGGGGGAAACATATTCCTGTTCCTCCAAGCAACAGCAACTTGACTGTGTGGCACCAGTGATGCCATCAATTATGCTGAATACATAAATAGATCGCATTTATTAACAAATACAATTCAGAACTGAAAATTAACTGCATTTTCTGGAGCACACAATATCTGGTATTTTGCATTGTGGTATCTTATCACTCATAGAGCCTTAACAGATATTTCTTCCCAGTTTCCTAAAGAACAGTATTTTGTTTAACCTAAGCTGCAAGTGCAACCACACTGAATGGCAGGGGACAATATGTAAGGGATTTCTAAAACAAAATACAAGCAGAATTTTTAAAAGAGAAACTCATTTAGGTCATTAAGAAGATATAAGGAAAGAACGTCCTTGAAAGTAGGTTAAGGTTTTTGTCAGGTCAGTAACAAATACACCTTAGTCAAACACTGCATTGCATTTTAACAGCTACCATCTCATTTTCTGTGGATTTTTTACAAGATTTTCTATAAAGGCATTGGAGAGCGTGCATATAGCAATGATAGTGGGGTTTATTGTTTCAGTGGAAAAAAGGAGGTCTGAGAGGATTCAAAAACCAAACCACTTTGGGTCTGTATTTTCCTATTTGGAATTTCAAAGTTAGACATTCAGCTTCATGTAGGAGCATACCAACCAGAGCAGCTTGGTTTCCAGCAGCACCAAACATCCCAAATAACACAGGTGTGGCATGTGTTCATACCTATGAAAACGGGACTTCATGCTTTGCCCTGAGGCTAGAGACCTACTTTGGGTAGTCACTTTGGGAGATTTTGCTTGGTTCAAGGTAGTTCACAAAATTAATACAAACCAGCAAATTACAAAATACGTTTTCTAGGCTTACATCTGGTTACTTATTTCCTAAAAAACTTGCGGGTAATGGAAGTAATCAGGAAGCTGGAAAGATTTTTATATGGGAAGTCACTAAAAAAGATAAATCACTGTTCATGAATTCTGATACAGTAATGCCTAGAAGTCAGATACTTCTCTTTGCTGGACACCTGTGTGCACGTAACAGAGAGGTATTTTCTGCCCAAATTGTTTTGCAGCCTAAAATCCCAATAGCTGCTTTTCATTAAGAGGGGAAATGGCAAAGGTCCATAGACGAACAAGAGGTATGAGGAGTATGGACTATGTGCACTGCTTTATCTCCTCTCATTACACAAGAGGTAAAGAATGTTCAATGAAATCAACAGGTATCCAGCTGCTACAAGGACACACATTTTTTGGTGAAATATAATTGACTTTGGGATTCACTGCTGCAAAGTGTCTCTGAGAAGCTCTACACTGCTAAGCAAAAAGAGGATCAGAGTGTTTGCTCATGCGCTGGACCTCCAGGCACTCCCATTGCTTAAATGTTATCTTATGTCTTTGCTCTCTCAACAGCTCCAACGTGCTTTCTTGCAAAGCAATATTTGGGAGTAGTTCCCTTTGGGCAATACAGCTGTTCTTGTATGGACAACAGTGCATGAGTTTGTCTCTTTCTGCCCCCCAATGATATCCTCAAAGGATCAGATATTCCCAGATGCACTGCAGGCCATGAAATATATGTCCTCAGCTTCATGTTGTTAAAATTCCACTCTCACAGACTGACATATTGCTGACAGTATTTCAGATGCTTTGGGGGGAGGGGGACAGGGACACACAACAGGGAAGAAAACACAGAAAAAAATTCTTCTTATGTCCTAGGACCACCATTTCGGTCCCAAGGAAATATCCTTTCGTCCTAAGGAAATACGGGGCCAAGCCACCATATGGTAGACACATTCCACTGCAGAGTGGCAGTGTGAATGCAAGCCAGTTGGTGCCATCAGTCCTGGGGACGAACTTCATTGCCTGGCCTTCCTGCAATGTGAGATGTGCCATATCACTTACCCTCAGGCAGACAATGTGTCTGCATCTGTTTTATTTACTAGCATAGATGTAATCAGTGAGACCAATAACTCAGGAGGACCAAAAAAGTACCTGATGGTTGTCAAGAGAGCATGAGAACCTACACAGATAAATTAAATACAAAATAAACATTACCTTAGCTGTGAATCCTCAAGTTTCAGGATAGCAGTTAGTAAAATTCCTGTGATTAGACAGAAACTACCACCTTAGACAAGTTTATACAGTACGCAATTGCCCGCAGTGGTTTCCCATCTTCCATAGCACAAATCTTCACACACCACTGGTTTGATGCAGTCTGGCAACTTCTGTGATCATAATAATGGCATCCATTCATGTCACTGTTCAGCCAATATATCCCTCAACACACAATGGTCAAATACTTCCCTTGCCACTACTGGTCTTTTTGAAGTTTACAAATTTAAAGCATTAACCTATTTCCAGCATGAGGTACTATATTATAACACTGAACTATGTAAATTGTTTACAAGAGGTTCCTATGGAGCATGCATTTGCTGATAACAAGCGCTTCCTGAACGGAATGAGTGTTCTTAACTCCTCTTAGTGAGAGTAGGAGATGCTTAGCATTTCAGGATTAGACTTGAGCCCCTCAATCCTTGCCTGATTCCTGGCAAAATCTGTTGTCTGGCCTACATACCACAAGTTCAGCTTGCCAACCACCACATGATCCTCCTGCAAGTAAAACACATTGGCAGAGATTTGTTGGATCAAAGGTAGACATCCAAGAGTATGATCTAACGTGACCTAGTTGTCTACGTTCCCTTCACAGCCCATGAAGGGAATAGGAAGCTCTACAGAGCAATTCATTTAAATCTAATGGCTAGAACTGATTTTCCATCAATTATAAAGGGCATCTACAGAGATTTATCTCAGACATAAAGAACCACACTAGATGTCTACCATTAAGCGAGGTGAATCCCACCACCACTTACATACTTCAATAACTTTATCAATTGCACTACACTGGAGTGCAGGTACATCGTGCATGGTCCTCACCATCCACACAGCTTTGCAATTTGCTGCTTCTGTTCCAGAGATGCTTGTGCACACAAAAGCATGCCACATTTTTCCAACCCTGCTAGCTGATTTGGTTAAGAATATTAGTTCTGCAAATAAAACTTACTTTGCCATTTTTCATAGACCACCGCCAGACCTAAAAACTACCTTTAATCCTCATTCTGTCAGTATCCAGCATTTCTTTGTGTGGGAATTGGTCCAGCATTTCTTTGTGTGGGAATTGGTCAGCAGCACAAAGGCCAAGCAACGGCATAAATGAGCTGAGAGTATTAGACTACAGCTGAGATACATAACCAAGAACATGGGCCTTCCTCTGCCTACACCCCAGATCTGGGTGATTGACTCAGATTGTGATGTAACTGTGGGACCCAGTGCCCAGGGCTCAGTACCTGCTACAACCTTGACCTGATGCTACATCAGAGTCAGATCCAGGTGCATACACCCTCACACACACATCAGCTGTGAAATGGGAGACCTGGAATCACTTCTTTCCTTTGCTTCCCTCTCCTCCGCCCAAGCTAATTTCCTGAACTACACCTGCTGATGGCAGAGATGGAGGAGGAGGGACCACATCCTGCAGGAGCTCCTCCTTGCTGCAGGCAGGAATGAGGCCAGAAAGGGAGCATGAGAAGGAACTTGGTGAAGTTTCCCTTCAGAAAGGGAAAAGGAAGGGAATAGGGAAGAGAAAAGATGGGACCCCAGTTCCTATTCCCCAGTCCTCAGACACAATGCACAAACTGATGTGGGAACACAATTTTTTCTCCTCATCCTTTGCCTCTGTTTGCTTGGGTACTCTTCTAGGACACAGGAGATAAAGGTGTTAAACTACTGATGCTCAGGAAGGAATCAAATCTCCTACTTCATAGGCACCTCCTGGTATTTAAACTAGTATGTTTAAGCACTAAGCCTTTAGCTGTGTATTAAAGGAAAGTAGCCACAACTGCATTTGTTGAGGAATCAAATCTTTGCAGCGTTCACTGTATGTTGTTGGAGGATGCTGACTGAATTCAGGACCTAAGGGCTTGCAGGCAAAAGGATTCTTAGTTTCTGGGCTGCCACCAGGTTAAGGCATTGACTGGCAATAAACTGCTCAGACTGGAGAAAATTTTGGCATAAAGGGGAACTTTCAAAGGATGGGTCAGGTACCTCCAGAGTTTAGAGGCATCTAGGTAGATGTTCTTAGATTGAAACTTTGGACTTTGGGGAATTTCAGGCACCTAATTTTCCCCATAGTGCCAAATCCCTTTGTGCTGTTTTCATATTGTTGGAAATGGGAACTGTCCTGCAACTGAAACAAGATAACATTTAAAATTAAAACAGAGAACAATGTGCTAGAAGGACATAGAAGCTGAATAAGGATAGAGTGGGAGAAGAAAGCAAGGAAAAAGGGTGTAAGAAGAGAATGGCAGAATTAGGATGGAGTGGGAGAAAATGAGAACAATCAGAATTAAAAATAAACCTCAGCCACTTTTCATGTTGAAAGCTCACAGCTAGTAAGCTGATTGGCATCTTACAGCTCTGCCAGAGTATTACAGAAAAAGCATTTGAAGTTACCATCATGTGTTTTATGTGTTTCATAATCCCATTTGTTAATTGGAAGATGGGTGATTTCATACGTACTAAGGTCTAGTACTTTACCACTAGAGTCTAATTAGTAAATCTTGGAAAGAAAGGAATGCAAGCTGATTCTTTGCTCAACAAGTTTGTACATACAGTGGAAGAATATCATCAGGATTAAATGCCAGATATAACTGTGGCTTTATTAATTTTCACTTGACTCTGATACAAATATATGAACCATGCAATTATGTCAAAATCCTAGCAGAATTAAACTCTCCCCATCTCATACTTCCTCATCTCAGTTTCACCCGCAGTAGCAGAGAGCACTTTCTCCTGCTAACCTGCAATAAACTCTGCTTACAGCTGCCTTTGAAGGAGATCTGCCAAAACTTAAAAATAAATGAGACAAGACTAAGATTAATAAAATAGGCAAGGATAATTGTTCATTTTGTTATGACCCAAATTCAGTCCATTAAGGGAAGCGTATAAGACTCCCTTCTAGTTAAATTGACTGAAACTTTCTGCAACAATGGAGAATAATAAAGCACAATTAAAAGTGAAAGTGACCTGGGGCTTTAAATACCCAAGAACCAAGGTAATGGAACAAGAAGGCCATTTAAAGGTCAGCAGCTTATAAACAATGTCCTCAGAGCAATTTCTCAAGAGGCAAATCATTTCAGATGGGCCTACCATGTAGTTTATAAAAGAGAAGGCTTCTCCCATCCTTAAGGAAGCCAAGGAAAATTAAATGCCTGCTATGAGGCTCTGGCAGCCATCATTTCATGTCTCATGTTCAAGAGGAGCTATTCTTACTCCAGCTGGCATTCAGTGGGGTTGTCTGGCAAGGTAAATCTCAGAATACTATGCTTATAGAACCATGTGTTTTCCAAAACATTTGCTTCTTTGGACATCTGGGCTGCAGTCCATGAGCTCCGGCTGCACAGCAGGTAGGGGTTACCTGAGCACTTCCACTGCTGCAGAGCAAGAGGCAAAAGAAAACACTGAAGCTTGCTGTTCTCTCTGGGCAGTGGCGGGAAACAGCGTCCACATACCCCTTCTGTCCCCTGCCCAGCTGTTCTTCTCCGGCTGAGTTTCTGTGGCCTTTCATAAGCACACAGTTCCCAGCATATCCTGGGGACCGGAGCCTGCTGCCAACCTGCACAAGTAGCCAGTGTCCTGGTACCACTATGGGGGTCTTCAGCCCTTCCTTGCTGAGATCGGTTGTCTTGGATGCACTGGTCTATGACTTCAGAGATTTGTCCCCACGAATGAAAATATAGAAACCATTATAAAAACCTAGTATTGTTCCTCATATTTACAAAGACCTTGCAAGCTCAAAAGGAAAAACATATCTTCTCCATTTACAGGCCTTTTTTTCCTTCATTTTTCAGGCTTAGAGGTAGTACCCCATTCCAGCAGGGTCTGTACCATAGAGCTGGAAATACAGATTATACCCAAAAAACTTTATCTTTCATTGACTGCAGGAAAATAAGGCAATTCCTGTGAATGTTCATCAGAAATCAGTCAATAATATATAGCTAGAAAATTATTTTTCATCCAAGCAGGCATATTGAATACAGTGGTCCAACAAAAACTGTATTGTGTCAGCACCCACAGCAAAAACTGCTAGGAAGGATTTGCAGGATCCAGCAAGTTATTCTGCATCATTTAAATCCATATCCGGGGGAGGAAAAAGTGATCTTACATATTTATTTAGCCTGTGTTATATCTCAGTCATCATGGAACACCTCATAACCCAATGTCCAGGGGAAAAAACAACAGGATAGCTGGCACAAGGTATTATCACGTGTAAGGCATGTTTTATGTTTCATGCAGCTGCATCAAAGCCTGACATAAACCAGTTGTTTCAAAAGTCATCTAATGACAAAGAAGAATTATACTCAGGCTTTTGCTGAATTCTTTGCAGATGTGTCTTAATTCAAGAGTTAGCCTAATACTAATGCTGCCTTACACAGCACAGGTTTCACAGGCTATTTATGGACATTTAATATTTCATTAGTTCCCTGTCTGAACGCCTTTATTCTGCTGTGCTCATTCTGTACTTGTTTCTCCATCTGCCCTCTTTCTTCCTTTTGCACACTACCAGTTCATTGAATATTTTACTCTCTGTTCTTTTTAACGCTGTCTTTTATCCAAGCAACACATCAACCCAGTGACTTGAAGTTTGGTCCCCCTGTGTTCAGGTTAGTCAAAAAATTAGCTAAAGAACTCAACCACTTTGCTGTGGATGTGTGTTGCCTCTAAAACACCATGTGTTTTTTTAAATATGACATTGCATAGTGTTATTGATCTTTGAAGAAAAAGAGTCTCCTCTACATTTTCTGCCGGTACAATTCATTTACAGCAGACTGACCATGCACTCACAGTGCACAGACAGTGCATGCAGAGTCACAGGAACAGCTCATCAAACACAACCAAGCTAAATTCAACCCAGTACATTCTCCATTGCCTATAAAAGAAATTTGTTTTTTATAGATTTTGTCTGGGTATTGCTTCTGAGCTATAGGTGTAAAAATAAGACAGGAAGCTGGACAGATTTTTTTTCCCTCAAGACTGTAAAATTGCTCAATAAACCTCCTTCTACAATAAAACCCCTAAAATGATGGTTGAAATCCTGGCTCCACTGGAGTCAATAGTAAAACTCCCATTCACATCAGAAACGACTGACTTCTGTGCTAATGAAAGCCCTTTAACTACACCAGGTATGCTGCATAATGACTCAATATAATAACCTGTTATAAACTACACACTTTTCTCCAGATAAGATTTCACAATTTTTTACTAATATTACATTTTTGAAAATACTGATTTCTTCCATCAATAAGACAATCAATATACCAATGCCCATTAATACTAAGCAGCAATTTAAAAAAGCGGTCCTGAGGACAGCATGGAAATGAAACTGCTGGGGGAATGTTATATAGGCCAAATGAAATGGTCAAGGCTGTTTTATGTCTCTGCTGGAAACTGGTATCTCTAGGATCAAAGTAAATGTTAAAAGCATTATCGGTCAAGACAGACTCACGTTGACATCTGGGAAATTCATACAAAACTAAGAGGAATTTGTAGTCTTCGTCTGTGCCTAATATTTGGGTTTAGACTGACCAAAGCGTACATGGTAAGCACCCAGACAGAAAAAACAAATCTCAGTTTATGACCTGTGAAACGCCAGCAAAAATGTATTTTGGAGAGAAATTCACATTGTCAGCTGTCTGTTCACAGTGCAGACAAATCCCGGTGTGTAATTGCAGCATTAGTCATGCTGGCTAACAAAGGCACTGCAGTGGGGGGTGGGGGGGACCGACAGCGGAGAGCACAGAGGTCATCCTCTGTCCGAGCCACCAGCTTTCCTCACCAGCCTCCAGCACCGGCTCAGCAAGCGTGATGGGGAGCCTGGGCTGGAGCGCTGTGCTCGCTGACCCCCTCTCTGCACCCCACCATCGGCTCCTCCAGGGGCTGGCTGCCAGCCCTATCCCCTCGCGGGCAGCTGTGGATGGGCTCAGGACCTTCTGCACCACTTGTGCAGCACAGAGAGGACAGAAGTGGGCCTTCGCATTGAAGCTGTAGCTGTGTCAATGTTCCCTTGGTTTTGGAGCAGGTTGGAAGAGGAACAAAGAGGATAAAGCTTTTCCAACCCAGCCTCATGTCTGAGATGGGCTGCTTCTGAATTGAAGCTTTGGGGTTACAAATGCGTACCACCATGGGTGTGAAATGAAAGATCCTTCTCCACCCACAGAAAACTCTTTTGAAGATACGGCCCTATACATATTAGGTTTTTTTCAGTAAGTTAGTAACTAAGCAAGGGCCTGAATCCAAAAGTATAGTCCTCATGTAATGACTTCATCAGCTCATAAATAGTAGCAGGGGAAGAATATTTCTGATAGTGACATCTCTTACATTGTCACTGTTTGCAGCTGTGGCTGATCAGAATTGTAAATACAGAACTAGGGGAATAATCTATCAAGCAATGTGTTAGATTTGCCATCACTTGAAGTCGTTAAATCAAGTGTGGACATCTTTGAAAAACATACTCTAGCTCAATCACAAGGCAAGCATTTGTGTCATGGGCCTGCACTGTACAGGTGGAGGATATGATGACAATAGCTCTTGCAAGTACTAAAAGTTATGAATCTTTGAATCTGCTTTGCCAGACTGGTTTGGATTTCTTTTCATTCCAAGATTTTGGGTTATTTCAGCATTCATATTTCTCAGCTTGAAGAGAAACATCAAAAACAAAGGTACAAAGCCCAGCCTTTCAGGTTATAAATAAACAGTTCCTAGAGGGAAAGGTACCTGAAAGACCCTGGCTGATTCCGGGCCCTTCCAGAAGGCTGCCATTAGACAAAGCCTTCCCCAAAACCCACTATTAAGGGCATTTGAGGTAGAAGGAGATATTGTCCGCAAGGCAAGCACTCAAAGCACACTTCCTTGGGAGGTAAAAAGTTCAGAAGTGTTTTATAAGGAGCAAAAAGCATCTGAGGAGAGCAGCTGTTTCAAAATACAGTATAAAGGCAGGAGGACTGAGGATGCTGTTTCTTTTAAGGTTTGGAGAGTGCTGACACTGATCAAGAGTGTTTCCGTGTGGCTCAGCTGGAGCACCCGACACTGCGTGAAACATAGCAAACCTTCACCATTGCTCCAGTGTCCTCCTCCCGCTGAGCGCTCCCTGTGCCAAGGAGGAGCCGTGCCAATTTACCCACCTCAACTGTAAACTCCAGCCTCTGGCTGGAAGCAAAGCTTTTTTTCTTCTATCTAGTCACCCAGATCATATTTTTAAAAACAGTAAGAGATTACCCAGGGCCACAAATAAACCGTTTGCCTTAACACAGCCTGATCCTGCACAGAGGTAGACACCACGGGTCTCTCCGCTGGCACACATCATGCAGGAACAGGACCATAAGACTGTGGGATCTTAATCTTGCAATGGAGTGTGCAAGGGATTCAAACTGAAGCCATATGAATCCTGCAAACTGTAACACCACTCCCAAAGAGGGACTTTTTTCCTTTAATACCTAGCACGGTAATGCCCCCGAGACAGAGAGGCGTTGCCACAGCAGAATTCAGTAGAGCACAGTAAGTAATAGGAGGTAATTTGCATGATTAATCAATAACATTTTGTCCTCAGCTGTTAAGCTTTTTGTCAGCTTTTTGGTTCTAACAACATGTTAATTAACAGCCGGTCTCTCAAATCATCCCTAAACCAGGCTGGCAAGATACTGGAGCTTTGCCGGCTGGGGGCAGAGAGGAGGATTTCAGGAAGGTCATTAATGAAATATATGACATGTACAAAGAGCAGCCTCAAATTTCAGACTTGTTTACTCATTTCAGACACCTTTGGAGTCCCACAAAGGGCACATAAAAGCTGAAGTTTCTGGGATGACAAAGAGAAGGAAGAGCAGGAGCAAGGAGAGGAGAAGAAAGCAGGGGCTGAGAAAGCCATTTTCCATGGTAGTGCAGAGTGGTCAGGAAGAGCGGGAAGAGAAGGGCTGTGCTCCAAAGGAGCTAGAGAAAAAGAGGTCCAAACACCATGAATGAGGAGGTACCATGGGGCCTCCCATGTTTTAGGGCTGAGAAACACAGAAGCAGGTAAAAAGTAAGATAACACGAACCCAAGAGGAAAGTAGCATCTGTGAAAGAGTAGTGGAAGCTGGGGAAGAGGAGGTAGGGACAAATAAGAAGGAAATGGTATTTTTTCTTGGCAATCAGTGAATCTTTTTTATGCACTTACAGAGGAAATTGCCTTTCTTTGGAGAACCTGACACGTTCTCTGGAGGCTGATAGCCTTTCAGCAATGAGATACCCTGTGTACCAGAGCAGTTTTGTATGCAAACAAGCAATGGTTTTATTTACATAGTTCTCTAATCTGCTCACAAAAAAACAGGACAGGGCTGTAGCAAAACTGCTCCCCAGCACACCCTTACCTGAAAGAGGAGCTTCAGCCAACAGTCTATGTAGTGGTTAGCTCTGCAGCATGGGCCAGCAGGCTGGGAGGGGAACCACACCACAGCCGCCCATCGATCTGTGAGAGACCCAGGACCATGCTAGTCAGGAGTACCGATTTCTGTACGTGCAGATACAACATTTGCCTGGGATGTATTTGACATTTAAATGCATAGGATTGAAGTTGCTCATAGTCTCTCTGGAGAGAGCTCTGCATTTGTCCACCCCCTCACCGTAACCTTTGGGCCTTTACAATTCCCCATCATCTCAACTAAAACATCTTGTTTCCTCCTCCGAAGAATACAGCAATATAATTAATAGTAAGTAAGAGCTAACCCACAACTGTACGCATTCTCTCATGTTCTCCACCAAGCAAATCTTTCATTTTGTCGGGTAATTTCTTTTTAATGTGGTGGTTGCTATTATTTCTTGATAGTGATAAAAGACCCGAAGCAAAACTCTTTTCAGAGAATTCAAGAGGAAAAAAAAAAATCTTTGTTGGCTGAAAGGAGCATATTTAATGCATGCAGAAGGTGTTAATTAAAAATCCTTAAAGCTGACATTGTAGCCCTAAAAATCGGGAATATTTTGAGTATTAAATGTCTCAGTTATCATCACAGAACATGTCTGCCATGGCACCCATTTCTTTGCCCTGAGGCATTACTATAAAATTAAAAATGGGCATTTGGAGCTAGTAAGCTTTGATCTAATTGAATTTGTGGTAGGATCAAATCATAATATACCCATGATTTGCTGATCTCATTCCTCCATTCTGGCAAGGGTTTGTCAAGTGATACTAATGGACACTTATAACCTACCAAGAGATTTGCTATAAAGTAAGCTGATTCCTCACTGTGTAATTTATTGTTGTGCTGGGACTTAACAAAAACAAAACAAAACAAAACAAAAATGTCACCAAAAAATCCCCACCTGAAATTTGCATACGTACTAAATGGCAGAGGAAGCTTCCAAGCTGCTATAATTCAGTAGGTATGACATTTACCTCTAGGTGTTTTACTTCAGCTGGCTTTGTGCACACCACACTGTGGAAAGTTGAAAATCAATTAATTTTGGAAACAATTTCTTTTTATACACTCTTTTCTGTGGATCCAATTCCTCATCTGTTCAGAGAATTCTTTTGGCATGAGCAGAAGTAAAACTGATGAATATTAAATCTCTGCAATCTAAAAAAGAGTAGTGCTTACCTGAGTTTCAATGAAATACAGATGTGTATATACATAGACCTAGATATATACTTTTCATATACATATGAAGACACTATCAATGCATAGGTTTTATTGATTTATAGGTAGAGGTTCTAAATAAAAAAAATATTATTTTCTTATCCTTTAAGACCTCAGCTAGAAAAAATGACTTTTGCAAATGAGAAGTGGCACCAGTCATCAGTGAAAGGAGTGTATGGAATCTGAAATAGGAAAGCAATTGAACATGAAAAGTTTGGCACAGAAAAGAAGGGTGAGTAATTTAAACCCACTCAGGAACAGGTGTGACTTGTTCATAAACCAGTTAGGAAAAAAATTTGTTCAATTACTCCTCTCTGGTAAATAACAAATTACCATAGCAACTCCATTTTCAAACAATATATGCATATATTTTGTTTCAGAAAAGCTTGAGTCAAAAAACTGCATTTTACTACCACACCATGCCTTCTTTCCTAACTTCAAGACCAAATTCTATGAACTTCCAGCTCCTTATTTATACATGCTGCCTTGGCCATGACCTGAAACCACCACCTTAAGGCTGAGCGTATTGCTCAATCCGTGCTTAAAAAGTATTCTGCCTATTTGTTGGGACTGTTACATTAAGCCAATCCAGGCAGTAGCTTTTGTGATAAGGAGAGTAAATAGCTGTCATTTTGGGGGTGGATTCCAAATGATTTGTTAAAATCAGATGGGTTTTATCAGCAATTACAAATAACCTGAGGCATATGCGTGTATGCAAGTGTCTATTCAAATGTATAATTATATGTGTTTGTGGTGGTGGTGGTGGTTAGGAATTTGTAAGCATTTTGATTTTCAAGAGGTAGAGAATTATTCAAAGGGGTTCTGATCAGGGTTTGAATATAAACCCATGTTGGAAGGCTGTTAAATTTCACTGAGTGACCACACAGAATCCAAACGCTTGTGTAGAGCTACACAGCCCACACAAAGCAGGAGTCCCAAACCCCACTGCTCCCCAGGCTTTGTTGTACAGTAACATAAACTCGCTTCCAAATTCTGGCCCAGACTGCATAGAAGAAACGTTCATCAGCAACAATCCATCTGTAGCATGCAACACTAGCACGATTTGTGATTAAACTTTCTTTAGAAGCAACTTAGAGGCAGCCAGCGTCAGTGCCTCCAGACCTGGATCTGTGTACAAATATGTAAGGGTTATACAGGCTCACTTAGGTAACATCATTTTAATACCTCGAATCTTTAAAATATGTATTATCTGGACCTTGCACTTTGAAGATTGACTATTTATGCACAGATTCATGTACTGAGGGATGCCTCACCTGTTCAAATTAACCTGTCCAGGTTGAAATTAGTCTCCAAGTGGTCTTCAAACTTAGAATCATAGAATCATAGAATCATTATGGTTGGAAGAGACCTTTAAGATCATCAAGTCCAACCATTAACCTAACACTGCCAAAATCACCACTAAACCATGTCCCTCAGCACTACATCTACCTGCCTTTTAAATACCTCCAGGGATGGTGACTCAACCACTTCCCTGGGTAGCCTGTTCCAATGCTGGACAACCCTTTCAGTGAAGAAATTTCCCCTAATATCCAATCCAAACCCCCCCTGGCGCAACCTGAGGCTGTTTCCTCTTGTTCTATCACTTGTTGCTTGGGAGAAGAGACTGACCCTCGCCTCGCTACAACCTCCTTTCAGGTAGTGGTAGAGAGCAATAAGGTCTCCCCTCAGCCTCCTTTTCTCCAGACTAAACAACCCCAGTTCCCTCAGCTGCTCCTCATAAGACTTGGGCTCTAGACACCTCACCAGCTTCATTGCGCTTCTTTGGACACACTCCAGCACCTCACTGTCTTTCTTGTAGTGAGGGGCCCAAAACTGAACACAGTATTAGAGGCACAGCCTTACCAGTGCCGAGTACAGGGGGACAATCACTTCGCTGGTCCTGCTGGCCACACTATTTCTGATATAAGTCAGGATGCTGTTGGCCTTTTTGGCCACCTGGGCACACTGCTAGCTCATATTCAGCCAGCTGTTGATCAATACCCCCAGGTCCTTTTCTACTGGGCGCCTTTCCAGCCACTCTTCCCCAAGCCTGTTGCATTGGGTCATTGTGACCCAAGTGCAGGACCTGGTACTTGGCCTCATACCATTGGCGTTGGCCCATCGATTCAGCCTGTCCAGATCCCACTGCAGGGCCATCCTACCCTCAAGCAGATCAGCACTCCCACCCAACTTGGTGTCATCTGCAAACTTACTGAGGATGCACTCGATCCCCTCATCCAGGTCGTTGATAAAGATATTAAACAGAACTGGCCCCAATACTGAGCCCTGAGGAACACCACTTGGGACTGGCCGCCAACCGGATTTAACTCCATTCACCACAACTCTTTGGGCCTCGCCTTCCAGCCAGTTTTTCACCTAGCGAAGTGAAAAGATCAGAAGTAAAAAGATCAGAATCTGCTGTTGTTGACAGGTTTCCATTTTGCAATCAGCAACAAATGGGAGTTTACTCAATGTTCCCATAACCATCTGTTGCCTCCACAACGGTAATTTCAGTCTGGATCCTTATATCATATCTATGTTTGCATGATTCCGATGGCCAAAAATATCAGAATGGGCAGCAGCATAATGAACACTGACTCCTTCAATTTGAAAAGTATCTCAGATCCATTTCTGATTTTACAAAACCATGCCGGAAGGTTGGCCCAATAAAGATAAACCATGTATGCAATTGTAAGCTCTGGTACCCTGTCCTCATTTTTCTAAACAATAAGGGACGAAGGTGACATAGAAAATACAGGCATTTATGCCTTAGCCAGTCTCATCTCATAGTTCATTGGGTATCATTTTTGCTCTAAGAGATTCTCTGACCCAAGCCACTCAATCATCAATAGGTGCAGTGAAATAAATCTCATTCCATTGGAAATATGCAAACAGTAATAAATCTCTTGCATGAAGAAGAATTCCCTGTTCATACCACAGTAATTTATCTCACAGAATTATCTGGTTTTAGTTATTCATTCTAGAAGCTTTTAAAGGAAAGAGGAAAAAAAAAGAAAAAGAAAAAAAAAAACACCAAAAACCAAACAAACCACTCATCAACAGAGCAAACACAATTAGTTGATCACATTCACCTGTGTCCAGTGACTCAAATCAATTGAATTGCAAATCTTTTTTCAGGTCACACTAGATGGGCTGCATCTATAGCAGCATTTTAGTCTGTGTCAGGTGTGCAGTTTTCAAAGAAGTCTCCCCGTTGTGCTCACTTGCAGTGCCTCGGTTGACATCATGGAGAAGAGTCAAGTCATTCTGCACAACCTGGGTTCCTCCTGGTGGAGCTAAACTGGCATTTCAGGGGAGCACCTAAGGCACTCCAGCTGCTCATGGGTGTTCAGTCCAAGCAGGAAAGTTAGAGCCAGGCCAGAGTAAGACCTCCTGAAATGCAGATAGACATCAGGTCCACAGCCTCAACTGCTTTGCTTTGCAGATCCATTCCTCTCAGGTTGCACTACTTACTAATATAGATATAGGTTCTGCCACAGAGCTTTGCTTCAGAAGACTTTCTTGCAGGGAGTAATTATGTCAGTGGGATTTTATTGATATCTTTGGTTGCATTACCTCCTGCCACCTTTTCATCTTTGTATTCAGGTGCGAAATGCAATTCTACACAGGTATAAAGTTATCATATCCTTGCCATAAACTGAGTGACACGGTAACTTGTCTTGTCAGATAGTTTCACAGTGCTATGCATCAGCTGGAAGGCTGAGAATGAAGCAAATATTCAAAGTTTTTTTATATCTCCCCTAAAGTCACAAGGAGATGTAAGTACTGATATGAAATGACACTACATTTTGTTTGGCAAAATTTTGGAGAGTTGCTTTAGCCCAAGATGGCAGCTATTATGTAAGCAACAGCATCGTCTCTTTCAAATTCTTCATCTTCCCTTTTTTCATGCAGACCAAACATACTTTGAGCTTAGTTAGCTTTCCCTTTAGATAATGAGAACAGAGCAAAGCGCTTAAATCCGCGCATGAAACTTTCTGAGTAAGAGACATAGGGGCTTGAATTAAAACAGCCCCTCCCAACATTAGACAGATGCCCAAAGGATGCAGAGGTAGAGTAAAAATACAGTATTAGCAGCTGGAGACAGGACAAAGCTGAAGGTAAAGAATCCTTTCTTGCAGCATCTTTTTATAGTTTTGAATTTTCAACTTCAAAATTCTTGGCCCTTGTTGCAATGACTGTCACACAGCCATAGAGCATTCCCTCTGTCCAGGAGGGTCACCCCTTGGGCCCCGACTTTCTGCATCTCCCATAGCCTGAGCAGTAGCAATGCAAGACTACGTTTTTCCTTGGCCTCAGAGGAACATCTAGTCAGCATGGATATCCCAACACAGCTGTTATATGAATTTTTCAACATTATCAAGATTATGAAGGACATAGACCTGTTGGAGCGGGTCCAGAGGAGGGCCACAAAGATGATCAGAAGGTTAGAGCACTTCTGCTATGAGGACAGGCTGAGAGAGTTGGGGTTGTTCAGCCTGGAGAAGAGAAGTCTCCAGGGAGACCTTATAGCAGCCTTCCAGTATCTGAAAGGGGCCTACGAGAAATCTGGAGAGGGACATTTTACAAGGGCATGTAGTGATAGGATGAAGTGTAATAGCTTCAAACTAGAAGAGGGTAGATTTAGATTAGATATCAGGAAGAAATTTCTCACTATGAGGGTGGTGAGACACTGGAACAGGTTGCCCAGGGAAGTTGTGGATGTCCCATCCCTGAAAGTGTTCAAGACCAGCTTGGATGGGGCTTTGAGCAACCTGGTCTAGTACGAGGTGTCCCTGCCCATGGCAGTGGGGTTGCAACTAGATGATCCTTAAGGTCTCTTCCATCCTAAACCATTCTGTGATTCTGTGATCACTAGCCATGTTAGTGCAAGAGACATGCAGACCGAAGTGAAAACAATAACAGAGCTGGTTGCTGTTCCCCACCTCATCTTTCTGATCATTCTTGAATGCTCCCTGGCCACTGCTGTGTAGGACAGTTCCTCAGTTTTATTTTAGCCAGCGCTTCACTGCAATCCATGGAGAACTTTCTTCATGATTCCTTATAGTAGGTAGCTGCTGAATTATGTTGGTCAGGAAAGAGAAAGACAAAAGACATTTCAAGGTTCGTAATTTTTTCTTAAAAACTGAACAATGAGACACAACAAGAAGAAGTGCTGCTTTAGATTATATTTGTCAACGTTTTTAAGCCAAGGATCACCGTGTCTTTGTGAACCATCACTTCACTACTTTTCATGAACAGTCAAATGAAATTTAACCTAAGCTTTGAGTAGTCATTTATTAATTCTATTTTTCCACATGGTGTTTCTTATTTGCATATGTAGGAACGTGCATATTTGGAGAATTTTTTTAATGCAGTGGACCATGTTCTGATGTCTCATGGACCTCTTGCATCCTGGAGACAACAGGTTGTTGAACACTTCTGAGTGTAGCTACAATCTCCCACTGGAGCCTGGTTTTTATTTCACTCAGACGTTATAATCAGTCAGGCTGTTGCAGGTTTTGTTTTATGCTCAAGACAGCTTTCTTTAACCTTAGCTGGTCCTACGGCCAAGAGAAATCTCCAGTACCTCCAAAAAACCTACATTCTCATTCTTCTCTTTTATTCCAAATGTTAGCTGCGTTTTTAAACCCCTTCATTACAGTAGACGGTAGCCTCCTTGTTAAAGTTTCTGGGTGGGGTCCCACAAGGTCACCTTTGTCAGTTTGGCTTTCCTGATTTGATTTTCCTTAGTTTTATGTATGGTCAGAGGATGGTTTCACAGTCACAACTTATTTTCTTCTGTAGTGTCTCACAGAGTGTGAAATTTCACCTAAAGGATCTCATGGCTGAGCCCCCACACTTGAAGCACTCTCCAAAAAGTAACGGGAATTCCAAGACTACACAGATTCTCCCAGTTATACTGGCATGCTACTAACTAAAATTAAAATTGAAACCGTTTCTCTTGCCCCAAGAGCTGTAGAGCAGCATGACCTTCCCCATCCTCAGTTTCCCCAGCCACAGCAGCACAGTCGCTGGTCCCCTGTCCGAAGTCAGCTGTAGGGTTCAATTTCTTCTCATACCTTCAAAGCACAGAGAGTGTCAGAAACCAAAGTGGCTGCAAGGAAGATCTCACAAACTGTCAGAGGCCCTGAATGTCTGTTAGAGGAATCTGCCTGTGTGAGAAAGGCACTGAGCCTTGCTGGGCGCTGAAGGATCAGCAGTCCACATTCACCCCTACGGCCCAAGAAAGGACACAGTCTTTCCTTCCCACCTGCAGCTGTGGAGGTGAATCAAGGAGGGCATATGCGTGGCATGGTCACTGAAATAAAGTGTGCTGAGAAAATAATGGGTCCTCTAAAGATTATTTTAAAAATCTCTTGACATTTTGGATTTACAATGATGGAGCATTTGTGTCCCAAAATAGGGTATCTTGGAACCTCTGTCATTATGTGACAAATCAGGACACTGCTGACATTTCTTTGCTCCATAGTGAACCTGAACTCTGAGGCTATCTTACAAGGAAAACTGTACGAGTACCATCACTTGAGAATTCAAAACTAGGCTGAACAATTTGCCAGAGAATATGCAGTAAGAAATAATCATCCTCTGACAAGTGACCTAGACTAGAAGGCCAAGCAGGACTTTCCCAGCTTTTACTTTTATTATTCCTTGCTATGTGACTATTTGGAAAGGCATATAAGTTCCTATCAATTTAGAGAGTATCTTTTTATATGCAAAACTCATAGTATGAATCTCAGTAAAAGGAACTGCACTTTGCAAATAACATTTTCAAGAGCATTTCTGGAATTCCATTTCTGTCAGGCACCCTTACAAATAGCCAGCCAACCTAAATAACAGCTATCCAGATTCCTTTTAAATTCTGACTTTGCTTCATCGATTCTATTTTGATACTATAATAAAATGGCACTGTGTAATTTTATTCTTTTCTTCATTCATAATTGCCCTTTTGATTTTGAAAATAATGCTTCTCGCTAACTGCAATGTGAGCTGCATTCAGTTTGTTACGTTATCTAAATTTGAGCAAATATTATAAAGCTCGCGCAGTTCCACTGAGGGACAGAGTGTTCTCATTTCTTCAATTACTCACATTTGAATATAATGTTCACAAAGACATTTGCACTTGTTCTTCTTTCTTATAATTGGAAACCTTAAGATTAACACTGTTGTTTAAAATAAGATACATTTGAGTCAACAAGCCTTCCTAAACTTAATTTTCAGCACTGCAGGTTACTCATTTTTTTCTGTTCTAGCTTTCATTCAGAACCAAACATATTTATCACACAAATCTACATTTTTAAATGTTCTTGTTGATTTAGGCCCAGTTTGTCACAGAGATCCTGGCCTAATTATTCCTGCTCAAACACTGCAACTATTGAAAACATCCTTCAGAGGGATGTATCTTTTATTAAATTCCGCTGCGTGCAGGGTCACTGGGCTGGGTCCCAAGCGTACCACCACTTAACCATAACCACCGAGCTTCTGAGGCTTATGCTTGCAGCTTCCACCTCCTGTCTGCACCATGGCTGGCTATGCTAGAGCTGGGCATGGGGAAGGAGGCATCGTTTCATGGAGCGACGCTGTGTGTCAACAAAGCGCAGAGCTCCTGGAATATATCTGGGCCTTTATCTCCTTGAAACAAAAGAAGACTATCTCCTTGTACAAAAGGACAGCCATCCTAAGCATGTTTGCATAGAGATGAAAGGGACCTCCTGGGTCGTTGAGCCTGGTGAGCTGGTATTACAAGCAATCATGTCATATTAGCAGTCCAAGCGACGTGCAGGGCTGGATTGCTCACTGTCTTGCACCTCGTGCAGTTATCCCAGCCTCTACTCACTAAGCGAGGCCCTTGGCCCCCACAGCATCTGCTCTCTGCTTGTCTGTTGGTGGAAAGCAGCCGGCATCCTGGATCAGTCAGGCCCACCATGTGTCAGCACAGGAGGTCTCGCTGGACTGAGGATGGCACAACGGGACTCCGGAACCAGCCTGGGCGGGTTTCCAGATTTCACTAGCCAGTAACCCTCACATGTGAAAATATAGCAAAGTTGAGGTTTTGACCAATATTTTAAACTTACTTTTTAGCCCTTGAATTTGGAAATTAGAAACCCTTGTTTTGGAATGGAAATAGTGAATGCTTCCCAGCTCCAGCAGGACACTGCTGACCAAGCCCACCGCTAGCTGGAGAAATTGGACAGCACGCAGCACCTTGCCCCCCAGGCACTCAGCGATGTCCCCCCAGGCACACAAGGGGCAGAGGCACACCTTCTCCAGGATTACTGCCCCACAATCTGTTTTACGCTGCTCTGGAGGAACCAAAACTCCTCTTTTTGAGTCCTCTTTTCTTTTTTTACTTTTCCCCCAGAACCATCCATGTCGTTTTATAATAGAGATTAATTACAGAAATGTGGCGGGTTTTGACAGCAGAAGGTAACTGCTGTCTGGAAATAGCATGAGTTGTAGAATACTTTCACGAGCACACAATATGAAGGAGGACACTGCCAAATTAATGGCTAGAAACAAAGAAATATAGACATTTTATTTAAGCAGTGTGGTATTTAATGTCACAAACTGAAGGGAAATCCAACTGCAGAATAAATAAGACATAGCAAGTGGATTAAGGACATAAGTTTATGCACATAGCGTAACTTATAAGTAGGAACAACATGTATCTATGTACATTTGAATCTGGATGTATGCATAAACAGGTGGGGTTTTTTCACCCAAGAATACAGCTCAGAACTGTTCTTAATGAATCATTTATCGTAAAATGGTACTAAGAAACTCAAGGCTTGAAATACTGGTGAGCAGCCATGCCTGGCCTGAACAGGGGCATCGTTTCTTTCTGTTTAATGAATTGGGCTGCCCTGCTCTTTATGCATGGGAAGTACAGACAGTTTGAGGCACATTTACAATAAAACCATTCTGGCAGTTATTTGCCTCAGATGAAAGAAAGTAAGGCCAGCCTTCAACGTCCTAGTGGGGTTTGTGGCTGCATATCCTTTTTTAGTTCCGCAAAAGTTATGTTCTCATTAAAATGTCACCTTACAATAATTCTCTAATGTACTGGCTTCTGCCTTCATTAGCTGTTGAACCAAAGCTAGTAATGGAAAAACAGATTACCTTGAATTTACAACGGGCTAATTCCACTCCTTTTAGCTGCAATGATAAATCACCCTTTGTTTATAATTGGAAGACCGGTAATTTTGAGCAGAATGAAAAGTGGACAGAAAAATACAGTTTTAACTATTGGCACAGATTGTTATGGGGCCCTGAAGCAACAACATGGTCAACAAGTAAAATGGAAAAACAAGCTGTGGTAAAGCCTTGTGAACAATGCTTTCAAATTGCACTCACTTTAGTCACTGGAATATCCCACCAGTTACCTCTGACAACAGGATTTGACCCGTGGGGAATTCTCTGTCACAGACGCAGGATTTTTAAACGAGAGGTGGAACCGAAGACATCTGCACAGAGACTTCATTTCTGGAAGGTCACCACCTAAAACCTTTCCAGACTGAAAGAAAATTAGAGGACTGAAACTTTTCAGGATGTAATTAGAGGACTGAAAGTAAAATTGGGGCTGAAACCAGACACTCATTTCTGTAGCCTGGACCTTGCGGGAGGTTAAGGGGTGGGTGTCCATCCATCTCCAACTGCCTTTAGAGCCTGTTTTCATGCTTCTTTGAGACAGTATCAGGGCCAGCACACATTCTGCAAAGTACTGAAGCACGTATAAACCGCCCCACACACTCTGACCAGGCAGCAGAGGCACCTACCACTTACCCTTGTGTTTCTCTGGCTCAGGGATCCCAAAAAAGCTATGCAGAGTTATTTTGGCTTGTGCTACCCCTGCAGGTGCCCCATTGGAGCACTGCTGCACAGACTCCTGGTGTGAATGACAATTAGTCTGTATTGGAAAGATCTTGTGGGAGATATTTCTCTGGCAATTTCTCTGGCTGCATGGAGTAGTTCAGTGTTAATATACTGAAATGGACAGAAAATTCTTTCATTCTAATGGAAACACTTGAGGAAGCATAAAGAAAATACTTAGGAGAAACAGCAGTAGAAATCATGGTAAAGTCAGTAGTACCTAAAAGATACCAGGTTTCATTGACAAAGAAAACTTCCATGGAGCATCTTTGGGGCAGATAGCAATTCACTTTTTTTTTTTTTAATTAGTTTATGCTTTTTAATCCTGCTTTTAAAGCACAGATAGAAAAAAGGCAATGAATAGGAATGTCATACAGGGTTATTTACTGGCTTAGTATAATGCAGGAAAAGGTCTCACCTTCACAGGCATGTGAAAGGAGTAAGGGTTCATTATCATGTGTTTGAGAGATGATGGTGAATCCAAATTTATAACATTAAGCAGCTACATTGTGTGTGAAAAAATAAAAAAGCTGAGAAAGCATTTAGAAACTTTTCCTAAAGGCTTTTTTGTACCTGTCAAAATACACTGTTATTCTGTAGAAAGTAGATGACATGTATGAAAATTTGTGTTAAAATGATCAGATTCTGAAGTAACAGAGTTCCGTTTCTTCTGCAAATTAGTTTCGATATGTATACATATTTAATTGTCTACCTATACCTTTTCTTTTCTTTTCATTTTCCAGCAACCATGATTTATCTGTTCTATTTTGACCAACTTGTAAAAGCCTAGAATACTAAGTCAAAACAAAGTAAAATAAAATAAAAAAAAGGATGCTGTTGGGACAGAAGTTCCCTAAGGGAGAAAATGAAATGAAACATTTTAGCTCATCAGGCAAATACCATGTCTGCCTCGAATAAATGGCAGTATTTTCATTTGTCTGGTTCAAAGAAAGCGACCCTCAGAACCTGTTCATGTTCCTTTTGCTTCCCAAGTGAAGGAAGGTTGTAGTTAGGGTATAGATTTAATTGTTGAGGTGGGAAAACTTCTATTCATTTTGTCTGCTTAAAAAACTCCAGCAGCTAATGTTTTTAATCTTTTTTTTCCATCTCTCTCTTTCTTTAGGTTATGAACTGAACTTTTATATCCTTCGGTAGGATTTATTGCCTTGTCTTAGACATCAGAAGAGTAAGTGAATACACTGACAAAAGATGTGGCTAATGTAAGATGCAATCTTATTTAGAACACCCACAGAAATCAGTTGATTTTTAAAAAAATCCTGCAACAATCTTCCTTTTAACTTCAGTAACCTAAGAATCCCATTCTTACTCTGGAGTTGATGGCCAATGTATTCCTACTTACTACAATCAGAAAGGGATTTAGTTTTGCCCAGAGAGCAGAGTTTATCAGAGTGAGAGATATTTGGTTTATGTATTAACTGAAATCTGCTGCAAACTCTCTTCCTCCAAACTGCAAAACAACTGATTTCTTTTTAATTTTATAAAGTCTCTCCGGGTGAGTCTGTCAGGAAACCACAGCTGAGACACTGTGAGAATATTTTCCTTTCTTCAACCATTTGGTTGTTTCACTTATTTAAACCCGAACTCCTTCAGGGTATTTTGCTCTTCAAACGTACAATGAGATCTTTCATTGTACATGGTTTAAGGAGCTATCACTGTTGTCAGCTGTGCCATTTTTATTTGACTCGTTGATATGTAGTGTTTTTCCTAAGGTTCCTAAACTCCTTGGCTGAAGCAATTAAATAAGAGTTTGAGGGAGGTGAGTTCTTAGCATTTTGGATTAGAGGAAGAATTCTTTAAAAACTTGAACATTAAAGCAAATACAGAGAAACCAATACTTCTAAAATAGTGAGATTTTAAATCCTTTCATGACTTTGTAGTACTCGGCATTAACAAAAATGCTGCAATAATACACATAGCATATAACAACAAAAATGTTTGCTAAAAATGATCCTTCATTAGCAAGCAATAGAGCTTCTGATTCAACAATGAAATTTAATGAAAAACTAATAACCCATGTGCCCATACAAGTATGTCTTATTTCTGTGGCTGCAATTTTCTTCCCAGTATTATAAGAGAAATGCTTGGCTCTCTTTGCCTTCCTTGGTTTTATGCTGACAGTTGTGAAGCTCTGTCTTTATAAATGATTACAAAAGCCCCTTTCCATCAGTCACTGTACTTTTTAAATTTAACAATGCTGATTTATCCTACTAAGTATTAAATATGCCCTGAAGCTTTTTATCCCATCTCCTCCCCCAGGAAATTTGGAAGAAAATCTTTCAAGTGTTTTCTGCCTTGCAGGCCTATTTCAGGATCTGTCCCTTACGTTTCTTTGTTTCCTTCAGTGTGTTTCCACCCTTCAAAATTTCTGTGTGGATCACTCATTAGAAAACTTCTTTTGATAAGCTGGTTCTGAAGAGAAGACGTTGCTCTCCTGCCAAGCCATCAGTGGTTGTTACACCTAATAGCAGCCATTGCTTTGTCTCTCTGAGTGTTGAGTGCCTGAGTGCCACTCAGGATGAACCCAAAACTCCCTTCTTCAGCCATTTCACTGAGGTTTTCTTACTAATTTTGAAACTTTAATTTCTGCTGGCCTATGCTAAAGGGATCTTTAGGAGCACCTACAATTGTCAGGCAGGCTGGAAAGGTTGCACATCTGATTTCTGATAGTTTTGTTTCACTGGCAGATCATCTCCTTCCTGCCTTCCGGGGAATCTTCAGCTGCTTGGTTAGGGCAACTTTAAGTCATACTTGTGCTTGCCAAGCAATAAGAAACACGTCTGTCATCTGCCAGGATCTTGTCCTGTAGTCCAAACACCTTTTCCAGCGATAACACAAAGGTTTTTGTGAAGATTTCAGCTTATGCTGCATCAGGATGTTGCAAATCTACATGTTAAATCTGCTTCTTACCTAAAGCTTTCACTATAGGATATTATAGGAATTCCTAAAGAAAAAAGGCAAATAATTAAAAAGTCTCAAAATAGTGAGTGATACAACACACAGACTCAGAAGAAAGCAGGGACAGGAGCATTTATTAAGAATATGACAATAGGGGAAATTAGAATGAAGACTTAAAAAATGTTAACTAACATTTAAAAAAAAGTAAATTTTGCAAAATACGTGGGAATTTTGAACTTTATATTTAATGAAAGTATTACTGATCCTCTTCTGAGTTAATTTGTTCCAGTCTCCTTACCTTGATACAAGGGATTCTGCAAGCAAGACGAAAAAACAATTTCAAAGCATAAAGCAGTTTTTCAATGGCAAGCAGAGAGCAGCAGGTAGGTAGTATTTAACCAGCTGTAAGGCTAAGCATAGGTGTGCTTCCCATCCCTCACGAAGCACCCTGAGAGCTTTTGCTGGCCAGGCAGGCACGAACGGGAGGGGCAGGGCTGGCCTCTGCCGCTCTCTGGAGCAGGTCCTCAGTGTCGCAGGGCTATCCTTGTCCACCCACTCCTGACGGCACTGACCATTTGACCTGATGCTTCGCAACTAGCAGCCCCAACTAGCATGACCAGCCTCCTTAATGTTTTTCCTTTATTTTTTCACACCTTGCCGCACTGACGTTTTTCCTCTTGAATCCTCCAGCTTTCTGATCCTATCTCAACAATCCTACTTCTGCCTGTAATTTTACCTTCCTTATCTCCGTACAACCTTTCTCACAGCTTTTTCTGAGCAGTCGGGGCCGAGGTTATGCAGCTGTGCCACGTCAGAGCTGAGTCGTGGGTACAGGTACACGGTCAGAGGAACCCTGGGTAGCAGGAGAAAGCTTACAGCAGGGGCTACAGAGAGTGGGGGCTACAAAAAAAGTAATAAATTCCTAAATACATCAATATAAATCTACTGTTTCTATCAGAATAACGTATCCATTAAAAAAAAAAATAAGTTCCCTGTGAGTTATAAATAGCTTACTCCTGTAAGCTATTAATTACAAAGGATTTTACATGGCAAGCAACCCATGCCTAGGACAAGCCACCCGATTTTTCACACTGATGCAGTATATCAAATGCTCAGCCTGGCATTCGCAGGCACCCATAACTCCTAACCTACTGAGTGCTTTAGAGACACAACATCTGTAAGACCGGACCTAAAATGACAGAAAAGTATTGAAGGTCATGCAGAATAATTTACCTCAGCTTTGGGTATTTGATAGATGAGAAGGCTCTTACTCATTGGAAATGTTAGGAAGCATTACGAGAACAAGTGAGAAACAGAAATTTATAGATTCATAAATTTTAATGCCAGAAGAATCATCTCATCTGACCTGCATACCATAGGCCATGAAATTCTGCCAAGTAATTGCCACATGAAGCTCATTAATTTGGGGCTAAAATAGTGCTTATCTCCCCATAGTAACAATGACGAGATACCATCAGGAAACTGTTTTTTAAAGCAAGAGAACAAAAAAAAAAGAAATGTGCTAGTGGAACTCTATCAACCCCCTTTCTCTATACGTGCTTGGTGGAAGTTTTCAGAAAGCTGTACCACAGTTAGTTTTCAGAGAAGAAATGAGAAGCACCTATGCAGTTTGCACATGACATTGCACTTCTTGAGTATCTAGCAGCTACAGAGAAGAAGATAATAAATTATCTTTATGCAGCAAGCAAGAAACAGGGAGTTAAAATAAACACGAAGAAAACTAAAGGTGACATAAAACATTTACACCCAAGAAAAAATACTCCTGGTAAATGGAAAGTAATAAAAAAGCTGAAGCATACATTTACCTTTGATAGCTTTTCACTTTAGAAAATGATGATCATGAGAAAGAAATTATGAAAAAAACATCTAGGGTAGATGGAGAGCATCTGAAAGGATGAATCCAGTTCTGGAAAACAACAAAAGCACATCCTTTGCAGAGAAGATTACTGGCTGGGTAGGTAGTTAGCTCTCTGTGACCTATGCCAGAGCAGGAAAAGTGGACAAAATAACAGCAGAAGTTGAGCATAAAAGAAAGCAAGTTAGCACATGAACAATGGAGCTGTTCAAATCCATTTCACATGGATTTGTCTTGCATGTCCCACATGACATCTACTCACCTCAAGACCAAGAGCTTCTCCATATACCTACAAGCACTCCCACTGTATTACACATAGCTCTCCCCAGGGTCTCATAGGCTTTGCCCCATACTGCTCCCAGCTTTGTTCCCAGTGCTCCCATACCATGGTACCCCCACCTGCTTATATATCTCTCAGGGGCTTACTGGCTGGCCAAGAGACAGCACCCGCAAGACAGCACAGGACTATGGACATCCTGACTGCCCACGCTGGCTGTCCGGGTGGCTGCTGTTAACCAGAACTAAGTCATAATGAAATCCTCTGTTTCTTTCACTCAGAAGGAGCATTAATAGAGTCAGTCTCCTCTACTCAGTCCTTGATTATTACAAATTCTGTAAGACTTAGGAATCTTTGGGGTGTCTGCCTAAATTGGCTAAAAACAGACAAGGGGGGAGAAGAGGAAGTGGAGGACAGTGAGATAACACAGTCTTACTAACCTTATTTCTAATGAAACCAGGCCAAAAAAAAAAAAAAAAAAAAAAAACTTAATTTATTCAGTAGGGGAAAAACAGAGAAAAAAAACATGCCATCTTCACCGGACTAAATCCTGACGTGCAGGCTTAATATTTGTGCAAACAAAATGCAAAAGCCCCTTTTAACTGAGTCATCAGGATGCCAACTGCCTAATGAGAATAATTAGGGGATCTCAATATTATTCATTACTTTTTATTTTAACTGTATGTGGGAGGTGGAAAATTGAATCTAAACATTTCGGTCAGAAACAAGGCCTTTGTGGCTCTCTTGTGAAGGAGGAAGACACTTGTAGGTGTTTCATGAGGAGAGGGATGTACAATTGCCAGTACAAAGGATGGTACAAAACGTACCCATCTAGCCAGTGAAAGAATATCTAAAGTAAGGCTTGAAATTAATAAATGTATAAATAGATTAATTAAATAAATGCAACAGCAAAACCAACTTCTATCAGAACTAAATGATTGAGACAAATATGCATGTCATTTTTATTTAAAGTTCCTTATTTCCTTTAACTATAAATACTACACAATCTCTTAGCATATAAACTTACATGAATAAGTGTTTAAGCTGATAACACTTCTATAAATATAACAAATGTTTCTATAAATGCAACTGCATCCTGATGAAGAATAATTATTTTTCTATTTTCTCAAGTCTCTCAGCAATAGATACTTGAATAAATGTGAGACAGCATCATTCGAATAAATGACTGTAGGACAGGTAACCGGGGAGATGGAAAGATCATGAATTATTTATGATTGTCACTGCTGCAGCTTTTTGCAAAAAAACAATGCTTGAGTGCCACGTGGGACACCGGACAGAGCAGTCCCCCTCACTTGGTGGAGTTTGATGCTACCGGTAGAAGGGCCAGAACCTATTTCAGTGATGGTAATAAAGCACTCATGAGCCTTCCAGTGATCTCATATCTTGGTGTAAAAGGAGATCCAACCTGTCTATGGTGCTGTTTTCAGGGCAGGGTTTTATACCTTCAGTTCTTCTTCTAGAACCAATTGTTGGCCAACTGCTGCTTTCTTCCCAAGAGAATGTTCAATAGGGAGCTTCTCCCTTGTCCTATTCTCCCTGTTTTTCAGTGTCCCATCAGGAGTGAAAACTCCCACCCACCTAATGCCATGGCTGAACTTCAGCTGCTTTAGCTTTCATATCTTGCACTGGAGTTGGTCACTCTCAGCTTTTGCTGCAGTCAATGGAGAGAAGTACTTTTAGTGGTTGGTTGTCCTACTTCAGGCATCAACGTTAAATTTGAAACACTAAGTTTAAAATAAATTTTTGATTTTTGATTTGTTTGGGTTTTTTTCCCTTGGAGGGGTAGGGGTTGTACCTTTGGGACTCGATTCCTCCAACTTGTTTTAGGTATTGACTTTAAGGTTGAAATCAGTCTTGCCCAAACAGTACCAATATGCCCTGAACTTAGGTACATGAACTTTTGATTACTCTCAGAGTTGTCTGGAAGGAAAAGGCACATTTTATAGATACATTTATTCCAGTCAGTTACATGTGAAAGCTGTCCCAGTTCAGGCAGGAGGAAGAGGCGATCCAAGGACACCCAACATACTGGCGGCTGGAGGTGTAGTATGCATGATTCCAATTACACCTGACACTGAAGTTGATGCCTTGATGAAATAATTACTGAAGCTTACAGGAAGCTGCAAGGATTCATACATATGCATCAGGAACCCTACTGAAATACGGGAGAGCAGCAGCTGACTTCACTCCAAGTCATTGGGGGACAATGAAAATTTTTTTCTGTCTTCCAATGTATAACAACTAATTATCCTTGTCCACTAATTATTATCTTAAAAATGAATAACCTATACTGTTCTTGTTCTGTATGCTGTCCTCCTAGACTCCTCTGCATTATACATGTGTAGACAGAGAAGTCTACTACTGAATTTTCTGTTGAGATTCCCACCAGCTAAAAGCATTAGGGTTACCACTGATTGAGGGAAAGCAGTCTGCAATGGGGACAGAGGCAGCTTGGAAGAGCTGGACACCAGGTTGGGAAGAGATGAGAATCACCTTGAGAAGCAGCTCATCTGTGAGCTGAAAGGAACACAGCTCGAAGCCAAAACAGTGCACAAGGCAGCCGTGACGTCCGCTATTTTTCCCTTCCCTATACTTGTCCTAAATATAGTAAATGATTTCATTGCTTTTCATTTCAGACAGATAAACTTGTTTTCCTGGGAGGCAGAACTTTGCCAAGTAGACCAGCAATTTCATAGGACCTGGTGAGGTGCAGGTGGAGTCCCAGTTCTCTCCCATGAGGAGCATCCAGCCAGGAGTCCCGGCAGGGCACCGAGGCTTCTGCTCCCCTGTGTGGCAAGGTGAGATGGCAGCTTGGCAAGGAGGGGAGAGCGTCCCATGGGCAGTGTGGCAGGGCTTCCCACAGCAGACAGCAGTGAGTGTGGGGACAGCCAGGGGCTGAGGCCATCACACCTAAGTCCCTCCTTCCACCAGGTCCAACCCTCAGTAGAGGAGCAACACTCAGTTATGTGCAGTTAATAGAGAAGACTCAAGGCCTATTTTGTTAACTATCTTATATTTTTGAATGCAAAGATGGCCATGGCTAGAAGATCTTAAATCATGTACTCATATAAAGCAAAGACAGGAGTTCTGAGGTCAAGAGGACTAAGCTTCCCTGACTGATCATTTCTATTCGTGGCTCTGGTTTCGTGCCTACTTTCCGTGTCAGGAGCAGGGTGTGGGTGTAGCAGAGTGGTGGATAATGTGAGTGTTTGCAGGTGAGGGGAGCAAGTGGCTGCCAGATAACTATTTTTTCATTTCTTAATTCTATTCACCAGCCTCATCCCTCCCACAGACTATCTCTGCAAACACGTCCTCTGTTTCTTTTTTACCACTAGATGGTAGTAGCAGGTAAAGGCTTGCTTTTTTTTTTTTTTTTTTTTTTTTTTTTTTTTCACCTCTCACTCCCCTTCCTTTGTTTACTGTCTGTGAATAGTTTTAGGACACTGGTTCCAGTAAAAGGTTTATTGTTTTTTCTGAATGATCAAATGGTTATATGGATACTATAGACTTAAAAGTCACCGTTTGCAAAATAACTTTGCCTTCCTTTTCTAATCCTCACACTCTCTCTCCCCGCACATCCCTGCTGAATCCAGTGAGGGTGCAGATCACAGGCAGCGACCATTACGGGCAGAAACAAGCTTCACTCGCCCACAAAATCCCACTGAAGATTTTCTTACGTACCGCAATCTACACTCAGCATTTTCACCAATTGCTTCTTTATGGGTATTAAGGGGCCTGGGCAGCTGTTCTGCAGCCTCCGAAGCAACCCCGTGCTCTCCTTTGGTCTGCCATGCCTTTCTCACCCCACTTGCTGGGTTTGGGTGGGAAGAAGCATCCCCAGCCTTGGCAGCTCTGCAGAGGGATGCCTGCCGCCCGGCCGCGGGGCAGCTGTGTCTCCTGGCATTGGTCAGCCACACAAAATGGGGCAAGAGGGATTGTAACTTCCCCTTGACTCCAAAGTAGGCTCATCTGTTTTGATTTTTACATGGGAAACATCTTTGCTCTGTAGATGCAGCCAACAATTAATAAAACATTGTTTTAAATTAGTGGAAGCTATCCCAAACCCTCACGAACGTTCCATCAATGTGCTCTGTATCAAAGCTGTTTTGCACAACCATTATCGTTTGGAAAGGAGGGAAAACACAGTCAGTGCAGCTGTCACTTGATAATATCAAATATTATCCTTTGCTACTGATCACAAAAGCATCATTTAGCAAGTGCTTGGTGACCAAAATATGGATATTAAGACTGCATTTTCTCTATAGATATTTATTATAAATGGACCAGAACAAATTAAGTACTGCACGTAGTAAGTACTATATACACTCTCCCAGTCCCTCGGGTACGTGCTCATATTCAGTTTACTTCATTTATGTGACCCCAAGGAGGACACATATGTTAAAGTGCAGGTCATTTTACTTAGAGCTGTATTTACTTTTTAAATGAATGGCACCAACCTACAGTAATGATAACTGAACGAAGAGCCATCCTTTCATTTAATGAGAAATAAGCTTTTTGTAATTTTCTCAATAGGCCTATCTCATGATCATGTATTTCAACACAAATAAAAACGCCTGTTCAACAGACTGTTCAAGACTAAATTCTGATGGGTATTTTCATCCTTTTTACATAACTACAGACAAAAACCAAAATAACACCTGAGCAAAACAAAAACATATATTCCTACATCTATTTGGGTTAGTCTGGATTAAAGCTTCCATTTTCCCTATGGCCACCTTTGCTTTTGTAAGGTATTGAAGACATACATCTTTCTTCTTTCATATTGACTTCTTTCGGCCTCTTTTCTGGCACAGAAGAAGAACACTTAAAAAAAAAAAAAAAGTTAAAACTGAGGGGCAGATCCTTGGGTGCTGAAAATCAATATTGCTCCAATGAAATCCATTTATGCAAAATTTTATTAGTTGCAAAATTGGGCCCACTGGATTTTAATTGCACTTCAACATCTGATGTACCTTTTGATAACAAAAGCAGAAGGCAGGCAGTTCTAAAAAACCCTTTAATTTTCACTAAAGGAAGAATGTTTAAGGTTTAATGAAACATTATTCAGCTAGAATTTCTCCTTTCAACTCATAAGTACATACACACTGTGTTCTGTAACTTCAATACTTCATATTCGTTTCCAGGTACCTGGTTCAATCATAAAATGTTCAGAGAAATGACTGCATTAATAAGGCAAATCTCTATCAGAGGAGAAATACATTCTTATGGTTAAATCATTTGTGCTGGCATCAGGCATTTTGGACCGCCTTGCCGCTCTCCCACAGGCTTTCTGTGTGGTCTTGTACAAGCCACCTATGAAATGGCTCCTCCAGCCTGACAATGGGCATTTAGTGAAAGCCCCAAATTGAGAACTTCATAGCCCTGAACTCCACTGTGGTCCACACTCACGTGAGACATCTGCTTCTCGTGGTGGAAGGCAGAGTTGGGCTCCAGCAACAACAGTTCTGGTCTGCCTGACCCCACGTGTATATTTTTGCCCCCAAAACAGGGTGATCTCATCCATACTGCTTACTGGGATCAGTCTCCCAAAGCATGCCAAGCCACAGTGCTAGGTGGTGCAGGCCAAAACCAAGCTGGGGGAGCCCAGCCTGAGCCTGTTCAGCTTATTAGAGTAGACAGAGCTCTGTAAGAGGGAGCACAATACCTGCTAATGGTGCATCAGTGCAGGGTCCATGATATGGAGACAGGAACACCTGACTTGTCCAAAAATACGCTGTCTTGACTAGTTAGGTTTGTACGGCCTCCGACACCACCATGGCACTGTTGGACAAAAACTAAAACAGCCATCTGGCTGCTTTGGGTCAGAATTACTTCCTCATAGGAAAAAAATTTCCCCCAAATTTTCTATGGGAAAAATTGGCTCTGTGGCTTTTCTTTGAGCCAAGATATTTTGTTTTAACTCGGTTCAGTACGAACCTGGTTTCTATAACAACACTGTATTGCATAATTGGGTTTGTAGTTTTAGCCTCCTCTATCTCCTGCGGTTAACTCCCAGATTAGGCTCTATCTCCAGGGCTACAATACAGTCACTCCTCTCGCCGTCATCCCTACGGCTGTGATGTGGCGCTGGAGATGTGGTCTGAGCCTGCGGTCTTACCCGCCAAGGACAGAATGACACAATAGGCAATTCAACCCCCAAACCCCATCAGGCAGCGCAACACTGCAGAAATATGCAGCTTTTGTGCTCAGCTGGGAAAAGATGAAATGTTCAATTGTTTCTGAATCCATGTTTTTCAGAACATTCTGTTCCACAGTACATGTGGATATTTTGACTTCTTGTCCCAAAGTGGATGGAAATTCCAACTTTTTTTCAGCCCTTGCTGCAGCCTCTAGCTCCTGCTATAATAAAAGTAAACCAATTACAATAAAACAAAAATAGCTTTTAACAGTTACACAGTTTCAATGACGCCTTGTACAACAGTCGCAATATTTTAAAATCAAGCTTTATTCTTCACAGAATACAAAAGATTTCAAGATCTTCATCACAGATAATGGCTAGTTCCTATTAGTTGCGTCAGATTTTGTGTGTGCTTTATATTTCTTCTTTGCCTGACTCATGACAGGACTTCCAATGTGGAACATATAGTACATTCTGCTCCCAGTTACTCCAGTGCAACTGCATTGATTTGAGGGGCTATGCTGAGCTTTGAATTCTGTTCCCACAACTGCATGTTCGCACACTCTGCAGTCAGACTTGCTCCCTGTTGCACTCCTTTGGGACACGATTTCAAGAATGAGTCAAGATGCCTAGAAAATGCAGTTGTGGTTGTTGTTCAATATAGTTTGCTCCTGACAATAGTTATAATTAATCAGGGCTTTTCACTCTCACTGACATTGTGGTTATTTCTGAGTTGGGTTTTTTGGGTTTTGTTTGTTGGTGGTTTTTTTTTCAAGACAGAAAACTACAGAAAGCAAAGATAATTTTTAAAAATAAATTCCAGGAAAGGTTATTATACCATGTTGTGTTACTGCTCGGAGTGCTTTAAAATTGGCAGCTAGGTTATGTTTTGGGATGAGATTGCTGTGCTGTTTGTTTGCAGAGGGGTAATGATTTTGCAATATAGAAAGCACCGCCTAAAGGATAATGAAGATAATGAATGAACATGTTCTTAAGAACAAAACTCTTTCTTTCATATGGCATATGAAAAGGTGTACCTCCTAAGAGGTTAGGCTGGCTATAGCTTTGTAATTCACAGAAAAGTTCCAGATACAAACATCTGCCTATATGCTGCACAGTATCACAATGAAATATTTTTTTAAATTCAGCTTTGCTTTTTTGTTGCTGTTGTTGACATATGAGTTGGTTAGCATACTGTCATACCAGACTATGACACCTAAAATTACCATTTTTCAGAAACACCATTCTTTTAATGCCTAGGACTTTAAGTATCTCATCCTCTGAGGCACTCAGGGTAGCTGTTTGAAAAGTCAGTGACTTATCAAAGAGCAGAAGAAATAGTGAGATAGCACTGGAGTACCTCTTGATGTCTGAGGACTCAGCTATATCATCAACAACAAAGAAAAGGAAAGGAATCTCTACTAAGCAAAAGTCTTCCCTGATAAAATCTTTTCTCTACCATTTTTACAATGCTTTATGAACTTCAAAGGTCAGACCTGATTTGCATGTACGATGTCTTTGCTTTTTTATTTCACAGTTGCTAGTTATCATATAGAAAGCAAATTTCTGATTAATAGATCAACTTCTAGCAGCTTGAGTTCTCATGTGTTCAATTTTCTGTCAGTATTGCGAGCATCCTTTGCTCATTTAGCGGAGTAGTGGGAAAATGGCAATATGCTTAAAATAACTTCTGGTATAAACATGGATTTTGTGTAGATATATCACAGAGATGACATGTCAGAAAATTTTTCCAACCACTTCTACAGGTGTGAGGCAGGGGAAGATTTACAGAATATATCAAAGGTTTCATCCACAGTGAGAGCACCCACATCCTGCTCAGACAAGCCCAGGCTCTCCTCAGTTTTATACAGTGCCTTGTAGATACCATGCACCTCGGATACCTATTCCTACATTTATACTTGGTGTGTATATGCTCAGCACTGAGATTTGTGGGTGCATGCTGCAGTTTTCCCACTGTCGGAAAGTATGACACTTAAGAAATGACTTGTTGGTTTTGTGCAACACCTTACTTTTTCTTCACAATTCCAGCACAGAGGTGATTTGGGTCTGCTTTGCACCACAAGTGGAAGCGCAAACCTTAAATGAAATGTCCTGTTTTCAAGATGAAGTAGGGAACAGATCCTTATGGGCTTGCTAAGCCTGAAGGACAAGTATGGCATATTTGCAGCAGACTGGACGTGCTTCAAGAATAGTGCAATAGCTGTGCAATTCCACTGCATCCAGTGGTACATATCAGGGATGAAAGCAAAGTTAGAGAATGGGATCATACCATTTTGGATATTAGCAGTTGAAGCAGAGCCCCCAGGCTGAAACTGCTGAGAGGAACCTTGTCCCAGTTTCAAGTGAAGGCGATTACATCAGTGCACAAGTTGATGGCTGTGCACTGCTAGGCTGGAAGTTTGCAATGGCATCTTACCATGGTTTACAGCAAGCGGATGGCTGGATGGGATAAGGAATATAACTTATAGTTAGTAAAATTAAACTTTCGGGTTGTCATGGGTATGGCCAGGATTTGCCCTGAGGAAGGTGAAACCAAAAGCATCAGAGGCAAAAGATACTTCATCTTGGGTCTGCAAGGCAAGTGGTCTTAATTGCAGGTTCATTAGCACCCATGTGGGAAGCAGAGGCAAGATGTGTAATGCCAGGAAGCCTGGCATTTACAGGCTGGGACAAATAGGAACCTATTTTCCTCTTAACATTTTTGTTATCAATGAGGTGTTAGTGCCAACAATTATTCTGGAGGACTGACTTTGGCTTTATAGACCTTGGAAAAAGAAGTTTAGGTTAAATAAAAAGCAGTTTCAGTAATATAGTGGAGAGCACATTTAGCGGGTTAAATGGTGTATGCATTTACATAGCAGACATTAACTAAAAGAGCGTTTGGATACCACTGTGACAAATATCATCCAGTCTGTAGCACACCGCACTACAACTGCAGGGGTAAATTTGGGCACTTTTACCAGAAATAATCAAAGGGGACTCACAGTTTTTGGACTGGTCCACACACACAGATAACTATAGCCCTCAGTACTGAGCCAGGTTCACAGCCAGCATGGGGAGATCACATCTTCCTCCAATAGTGTGACAAGGGGAAAAACTGCTCAGAAAAGCATGTCATACTTTAATGATTAAATGGAATGGGAGCTCTAATATATTCATTTAAAAAAAAAAGTTATTCCATATGTTCTGTTATATAACATCATATTGGTGGGTTATTTTATCAACACTTTTTAAAGTGATCTGTACTTCATGAATGATAAGAACCACGAGGAAAGAGCAATTATTATCTCAGGATGCGTAGGGAGGGCTGCTGTTAGTATTTGAGGATTAAAGTATGGTTTCTGAATTTCAAGTCTGTTGCCTTTTATCTCGATTTTTAAATGTAGAGGGGACTGTCATAATCAATTTCATTTAACATCTGCGTCTGAGAGTTGCATGAGGCATCCCTTGTGCAGTCTTGGTGATTTGTATGTTTTGCAACTTAGTAAAAAGCATTCTTGTATTTTTCATTGTATTTCTTTATTTGTCAGTAGCTTCAAAACCATTATTATGTAGAGAAACACACATAGTAGAGAGTAGAGGAGCCCTAAAAGTGAGGAAATATAGGGACCTGGAATACATCCATACGCCAGTAATGGCCATTACACTCTCTATCCTATTTGTTACTGCTTGTGAAAAATTATAGTGGAGAAAGGAAAGGACTTTTTGTTTTAAGGTATTCAGATGAATGTTTGCACTGAGCAAAACAGAGTGACTAGAGTTGCTGATAAAGGCAGTATCTCAAGAATTACCTCCTGTGAGTAGGAAAAAAAGAGACTAATCCAACATGAAAAATGAGGTAATTGATAGTGGCAGAATGTCCCTTCCTCACTCCACCCTTCTCCAGTCTCCCCTGCTTTTCTGCTAGCACGAGTTTCCCTTAGAGGATGCACAATGACTGCTCTTCACTGTTCCCAGATTATTTAAATCAGAGCATTTTAAGCCTAATATTAGCTGAGCAAGAAATACCAGCTCTCTGGAACCCCTCCCAGGGAACAGTCAAAATGAGGAGGCCAGGCTACAGCTACTGCCTGAAAATTTGGCACTTACCACCGCTGCACACTATACTGGCCAATATGCTCTTAAAACCTGCTCAGTGCTTTTATAGCAAAGGCATAAAACCCAGCACTGACTGATGTCACCACTCACTGAAATCAATTATATAAAAACCCTACTCAGGCTGTGAAAATAACTCTATAATCATGGTAAAAATTGCAAAAGCCTGCTTATGAAACAGTCAGAGTTGTATGTTCGTTTTTTCCCCGCTCTCTACCTACCATTTTGAACACAGGAGATCAGAAGGGATGTAGCTGGAAGTAGGAGACAGAAGATTAATTATGAAACGTTACTTTATATTCTCTGCTCTTAACTGAAACTGAGCACACTCCAGAAGTAAACTGTTTCTTGTAGCAGTAAATGTATTGGCCAAAACCCAGGAAATTCCTCCCAAACATATTTGTATTTATAATATATATACTTAGAGGTAGTAACAAATCGAATAGATGCCCTTAAAGGATTGTGGATGTGTTTCATGTCCGTGCATTCCCCTGCCCGGGTCCCAGCATCATTCCCAGATCTGTGCCTACATAAGTCTTCCTTTTTTTTTTTTAAAGTAATCTTCTATATCAGCTTTCCTAGTTAATTGTCTGGTTGAAGTTGATTCATGTTAGCTCTACTCAGAACCTGGGATTCCTCCTTGAGATTATTTTCTTATCTATATTAAACTACCCAGTTGAAAAGTGGAGTGGGGGCAAAAAAGGCTGTATGCTGTGGGTGTTGAGTAGGGCACGCTTGTACTCCCTGCTGCAAAAACACAAACTGGGATTTGTTGTAAGCTTACGCTAGGAGATTTGTATTCCACATGTTTCATCTACACACAGTGTTCAACTCTAATTCCTGTATACTTTCCGAGATACATTATTTGCATGATGGTAGGTTATCTTTAACCTGCCATAGCAGGGATTAGCTGCGTCTAGTCTGTGGTTCAAACGGTGATCAGAGTTTTCTCAGAGACAGATACCTTCCTGAAACCAGAGAACTGGAAAAAGCCAATGGATAGAACATAAAAGGAACAGAATATAATTTCAGGGAGTTTCAGAAATAGCACTGATGACCTGTTTCCACTCAAGTCCGGGTATAAGCTAAAGCCATGAAGAATAACAACTTGCTGATGATCTTTAGTAGTAACACCTGGCTAAGACAGCTGATTGTAGATGCACATAGTTGCAATTATGTCTAGAAAAAGGAAGAGGGGAAGGGCATCTTTATGAACCTGAACACAGAGATAGCCCATTTTGCTGTCATCCAAAAACGCTCATCCAGAAACAATGCTCAATGATTATCTAGCACTGCTACTGATGGGCCCAATGTTGCTTGCAAAGACATCCTCACTAGCTCCAATTATGATTAAGTCTGACCTACTGGATTATCAATGAACCTTTTTATTTCTTGCATTAAGCTGGTCATAGAAAGTTTAATGACCATCAAGATTATTTGCAATGCAAGAAAGATACAAATATTATCAGGTAGAAGGAGTACAACTGAGATTATCAGGGAAACAGAACAAAATAGCAGCTAATGTGGTTAAGCTCTTGAAAGTTCCTAAATTGTTTAGCTAATAAAATATCTGAAAAAAAATGTCAACAAAAGAAATTACAGGTAAAAGCTGAAACTTAAGAAGTTGAAAAATGAAGAAATATTTCCAGTGTAAGATAGTCATGGTACCGAAGGAAAATACAATCTTGTGATGTAAGAAATGTCCACAGCACAAGAAAAGAACACAGAAGACCATATCAGAGAAGTTTCAGTGGAGGGAAGAGTAGAGACACCACACTGGAGGGAAATCAGGCCTGCATATGTGAAAGCAGATAGATGGTAATTCAGTATAATGGTTCTACGCCCCGTGTTTGATAAACTGAGACATGAAGAGAAGCAAGGGGAAGCAGGAAGGTCAAAGATGTATGAGATCTTGGGACATGTCTGAGACTATCTTTCATTGTCTTTTGATATGAGAGGACAGTGGATTATGATAGCTTTTACGAAGGAGGGAGGTTGAGAACTGAGAATAGAAAGTCTTCATGAATTAAGAGTGCCACGAAGGAAGCAAAGAGAATAGACTTAGGAAAACAGGCAAAGTTTTAACTTCCTCACTAGCAGCTCCAGAACGAGGTAGTCATATGACACAAAAAGTGGTTTACTTTGATAATGTCACACTGGAAGTCTGTAGGACTAAAACCTAGATCTCTTAATGATAAGAGAATATCTTAAACACAAAACCATTCATCTTCTGCTATGTTCCACAGTTTCATCACCACAAACTACCATGAATAATTCAGGAAGCACTTTGACACCGGTCTCATTAATAAGACATATAATCAAGGACATGTTTAAATAATGATGTAGAAAAGGCAGAAGAACTCAATAAATATCTAATTTCATAAGAAGGCAAAGAAGTACTTCCCAGCTCATCCCTAGTAAAGAAGAAGGATGTTAAACTGAATGCCTCTGAGGTGTGGACATTAGAGAACAAATGAGTTAGGTTAATTTTTAATAAATCTCAGATTACTAAGGAAATTCGAGAAGACAAAAACAGTGCTAATGTTATGTCAATGTTCAAAAAAGGTTAGTGCAGTGGCTGAAAGGTCTTTTAGCATGGAGTCAGCCTTGGCCCAATAACAGAAAAACAGTAAAAGACTGAATCTATAGCAAGAGATAGGAACAGAATTTCAAGATGTTAAATCAGTCTGATCAAGCCAATCTCATTTTTTGTACTACAAATTTGTTTGATAAAGGATGTGTGGCAGAGGTTTGTAAAGTATTTGCTTTAGTATCACATGACAATCTTATTAAACAAGTAGTTCTGAGAGCTAACAAAACCTGGCTTTCTAGGGAATTGTGTCTCTCAGTTAATTGACTGTTCAACAGTATTACACTTAGATTTTCTGTTTACTCTGCATATATCAACACAGGGCTATTATTTTGTGCTGCAGGGTATTTCAAAATGACAAACATGCTGTCATCTTTAACCATAGAAACTACACAACGGATTCAGAACTTATTGAGGGTGATATTTGAACTCTAGTAGTATTTTCCTACAACTATCTACTTTTATGAAATATATTTATCTTTAGGATATTTATCTCTCTGCAAATGTGTATGAAAACAACAAACAGCCTAAAAAATATTGGGGGAGTGAGGGCAAAAACAGGCACCTTCCTTCCATGGGAATAACAGTACCAGGAGCACTGTAAAATCCTAACAAACAACAGTACTTACACAGGTTGGAAACTCAGTATCTCAGAGATCTCAGAAAGATCAGTAAGAAATCATAAACAAATTGAAGTATTCCTGAAGAAACCTCACAGATGTTAGTATTAGAAAATAGCAGGTTATTCTACATGGTGAGAAAATAATAACAAGCATAAGGAAGCCATGGGAGGCATCTATAAGGTGGACTGTTAAAAGTACATTTTAAGAAATCCAAGTTCAAGCTCCAACAGCTAGGAACAAGGAAGCAAGCAGTAGCATAGAACTGAGGGATGTACCCTGGAAAGCATTAACTTCAAGTAGGGTTTAAAGATCACAGTGAAGAACTTACTTGGTATGTGGTAACTGTGTGATGGTGTGGGGAAGGGGGCTTTTTCTGTCCAGGGTGTATTGCTAGAAGAAAAGTATTTTACATCTACACAAGGAAGGACCAACAGGCTTTTAAACCAGACATAGCTAATGGGCTACACCACATGGCTATGAGTAGATATGTTTATACTGGACTACCTGAGTAGCCTTAGGAAGGAGGAAACTTCAGAAGTCAACAAAGGGCCCTGAAATCCAAGATTTTGAACTTTTTGCTAGTTACACGATGCCAGGTTCTGTTCTTTGACTTGGAGACAAACTGACATGCTTTAGCCATGACCATACTATTTGGCTGTCTTTAACTCCAAGGTGGATAGCCACATCCAACCTGCCTCTTGGGCAAGGTTTCTGACCCAGGAGTTGGCTAAATCCTGAATGTCAAACCAGCACTAGAAGTTGCTCCAACAGTTTAACTGAGGGCATTTGGGGCCATGTCTTGGCATTGCGTTGTTTGCAGGTGTCAACTCAGTGACTCGGAAGTCATCACGGTGTAGTACAGAGGGCTCTGTGCAGTAATTTACCCTCTTGGAAACATTGTACACACACTGCAAACAGATGTCAGTTTTTCCCTTGAAAATCCAGCCCAGCCACCGTGGAGTAGGGTTCTCCTACACACCTAACCCTTTGACAATGTGTTTCCTGGCGTGCCCTGCAGTCCCTGGCTCCCAGGCTGACTGTATCAAGTGAATTACTGAAGCACCTGCACCATCCCCACCACTCCCATCTTTCTCCATGCCCATGCAGGTGGCTTTCTACAATGAAAGCCAGAGTGCAGTGAGCCTCTTCATCCCAAGCCCTTGTAGAAGGACACAGCAGGTGGAAGGTTTAGCCCAGAAAGGTAACGTTTACCTCAAAGCATCCTAATTTCTGAGTGCTTTATTAAACGTGGGATTTTTGCCATTTTTGCTATCTACTAAGTCTAAGAAAAAAACAAAAAAAGTCACATGTTACTATTTCATAGGTAGCCACAGAATTAATGCACCGCACTACACGCTACATGTTCATCACCATGGCAGAAACCTCTGGATATTTCTGTATGATTCAAGAAGAAGTATTTTCTGGGGCCCAGACTTCATTCATATGCCCTTTCACAGATCTTATTTGCAATCCTCAAATAAGTATTAAATTCCAGCCGCCTTTTTGTGCTTGCATCTTCAGAGCTAATGGAATCCTGACACATCATCTAATCAATATTCACTTATTTAATATATTCACCGAAGTAGAATGCCATAAAAAATTGAAGATTTTTGCTTTTATCCATTTCATATAATTTACCATCTGTGTATAAAGTATGTTATTAAAGCACTGTAATCTTAAATCTGATTTTTCAGCAGACCAATGAAAGGCATATCTACATTCCAGAACTACGTCTCTGACAAATTTCAATTTTTCAGCAGTTTTCATTGCAATGCGAGTGCTGTTCAGATGAAGTTTGAATAAAAGGGCTTTCTCACCTTCTCGTGCACTTATTTCCATCTAGAAAATAGTTTAACAAGTTTTTCCTTATGAATACTATTTCGTATTTGAGAATAAGTATATCAGATTTCAGCTGAAAAAGTAAAACTTTCAAAAATATGTTCGTAAACAATTGAACATCATCCTTTACACAGCTAAATAAATAATTTTACTATAGCATTTTAGCAAATGTTAGCATATGTGTCACCTTTAATCTATGCTACTAATTTATCACCAATCACAGTACCAGCTAATTTTATGGCCCGCTGATCTTTTAGCATATAATGTAATGACAGTGTCCGTTATTAGGCACTTGATAATATAAATGGATTATGGGAATAACTGGACAAATATCTGTTAGAATTGGTAGTAATGGGTAAAATTTTCCGCCTTTCTGACATGCCACAACTTCTTTGAAATCAAAGAGATAAAATCCTTTACATCATTTTAGGACCCAGAGTTTGCTATTATTCTGTTTATCGTGCATGGTATTATCGTTGTGACTTTCCAAAACCCTGACAAATGCTAAAATCACTAGAATACTAAATCACTAACATATTCTAGATGAATGGGATTTATTGGAAACAAAATATTGTTCTATAACGAACATCAGATTTCTTCTTATTGAAAATATGACATGAGAAAGTATTACTATCTTATTTACTTTATAGACAAGGTTTCTTAGTTGTTTGCTAGCTGTTTCCTTCACCTCTTGAATTAACAAAGGTTGGAAAATTCACTAGTAACGTTAGTTTCTTCGCTCATTACAGAGGCTTTTGGATAAAAATCATCACAGGCACATTAACTGGAATACAATGGTACATCCTTTTTTATTGATTAAATAATGCCTAAAATGATGTAAATTCTAACATGCCAAAATAGCACGATACATCCGTGCATAGCCCTGGTTTGTAACATATGTCAAGATACGTTGTGAGCCATTTGATTCCCAAGCTCAGCATCTCCAGTTACTTTATTTGATTCCTTTTAGATTCTAGCATCAACAGTGATAAGAAGCAGGCTCTGTTGCACTATTGCTTACACTCTGTAAGTGTACTACACTTTTGTAGTAATGTTTTATGTAATGTTCTGAGCAAAATATCAGAAGGTAATGGGAGTTTCCTGACTAACTGAAATGGGCTTTGAGTTCAGTTCTTAATCAATAAAAAAATTCCTACAACCATCTTTCCCAAATTCCTGATGTCTTCCTTCTCTTTCTCCAGTAAAAACAAGTCCCAGATCAGTAAAAAAAGTTAAGATGCCTTTATGTCATTGTACGCCTTTATAATTTTTTCAGTCGCTGCTATAAGATGCAAATACACCACTGAAAACAGTTTTTCCAGCCATCCAAGTTGCATGCTTGACCGGCTTTTTAATTGTGATCCAGGTTACAAATATATTAATAATTTAATCTCTTAATATCCAATTTATTGTAAATTGGGTGCCTTGTAGAATAAGGGCAGAAGTGCACAGCCAGAGGAAGTAAGGGATCAGCATAATCATGGGCTAGACAGTGTTCATAATGAAAAATAAAAGACTGCATGTCAGTAGAGAAATGACAGGATCCTTTGCTTAATTTCATATTCTAATGTGTAGGACTTTTCCCTCCTGAAACATTTAAAGTCAAATAATGTATATAAAGGAAATGTAAAGTATTTGCAAGATACATGATGACATATCCTTAAAGATTTTTTTACTAAATCATTTTTTACCAGACTGTTTTATTTGTGAGTTCCTGGGTTGGACAGCTGTTTACAGCAGACTTCTGGGTGACTTGGAGCCATGGTTCCACGGAATTTAATGAGCTCTGCTCATGTACCCAGAGGATTTGCCCTCATGCTTTAAGTGGGGTTGGCGTATAAATGAGCAGCCACTTCTTAAAGACCATTGCAGGCTGAAGAAAACAAGGTTCTGCTTTTGCAAATCTGTAAGCAAGCTGTGGTACTGACAGAGAAGTTTATTTACCGGCGAGATGAAAAAAAAGCACAGCGAAGGGCAGCAGTGTAAGAGTAAAAAACTGTCAGCCTTTAAAGCAAGATTTAAAACTTTAAAAGGACTAGGCCAGATCCAGAAGGAGATAACTCCTGCTCTTAGCTAACTTAGCTGGACAGGGACACCTTTGGAGGCTCTCTGAGGTGCAGTTGACTTGAAAGATAACTGGGATGCTTAGGACTAGATCACCACTCTTAAGTGTTAGTCACAGTGGAGCGGTGATAACAAACACTGGTTCCCACTGACCTCTCCCAAGAGCAAGATCAGTATATTTTTTTTATTGCTTACAAACAGCAGCAGATCAGGAACAAAAGTCCAGTTCCACTGAAATCTGGCATGTAAGCCTGTTCCTTTTATGAGGGTAAGCCTTCTCGATCTGTGTAAACAAAACTACAGCCAAGGGTAAATGCTGGTGACTCCTCAAAGGGCAGAAACCAAAGAAAATAGTTCTGGCAAAACCAATAAACAGAATGAGTGAAAAGAATGAAAGAAAAAGAGGAAAGGGAAGGAAGGAAGGAAGGAAGGAAGGAAGGAAGGAAGGAAGGAAGGAAGGAAGGAAGGAAGGAAGGAAGGAAAGAAGAAAGGAAGGAAGGAAGGAAGGAAGGAAGGAAGGAAGGAAGGAAAAAATGGACAGAAGCCCCATTTCAGATGAGTAAGGACTGCTCATTGAAGCAAGGATTTGCAGAATCAGCATGATCAGGAACTCAACTTTATCCCTAACTTCAAATACAGATGAACCTGAACTTGCTAAATCAGAAAACCCTCACATGCATATATTTATAGTATTGGGGCCTTAACTGGCTACCTCTTGAGTTTTTTTGCGTGACATCAAATAATTAATTGAACAAATGCTGAAATTAAAAGATAATCTGTCTTTGGTATGTTTGTTTAGTTCTGTAAGGAAGACCAGGATTTGAACATTCCATACAGACACTATATTTGTTTGGACAGTTTATTTTTTTCATTCAAATACTGTGTTTGCTCTGCTTTTTCTTTCAGTTGGCTTTGAAGGTTTTTTACACAAATAGGCTGCCTCAGGAGACAGTCTTCCACAACATTTTTTTTTACTTTTATTTCTAAAAAATATTTTTCCTCATGCATTCATGCATGGGTATCATTAACTCTCTGTACTTCCGCTGGTCTGCAAATGCCTGCAAGCCCTAGTAAAAAAGAAGGACCCACATTGCACCAGGTGCTGTACAAACACAAACCAAAATGACGGATTTTGCGTGGCACGTTTCACACATCAAGTAACAAGAAGACTCATATATGCAACTTTTCTTCTGTGGAAGCTGGAGCACCTCACAGGAGGCAAAATCATAGACTCATAGAATGGTTTAGGTTGGAAGGGACCTTAAAAATCACCTAGTTCCATGCCCCCTGCCATGGGCAAGAACACCTCCCACTAGTCCTGGTTGCTGAAAGCCTCATCCAACCTGGCCTTGAATACTTATCTCTATTTGGAAAGGAACAAACCTAAGTAGAAGTGCAATGATTCACAGCAACTTTGTGCAGCAAGTCAGCGGTGAAAGGGTGACTAGGGGCCAGAGCTGGCCAGAGCTATATGCAGTTATCTGTTGCTTTTAGCTCATGAGATGTGTCAGGGCTGAGGGCTAAGCTTTTTGACTTATGGCAGTATTCCCCGCGTCCCCAGATCCTTTCTTTTTATACCCACCTCGGTGACCTGCATCCTTCATATCGCTCAGAACAAGCCAGAGAACTTAATGATTTTTCTCCCCCTTTTCAAACACGCAGTCAGAGTTATGGAAACTCTTTGCCACTGTACAGTGAACCCGGGTAAATGTCCACCTTTCCATTTGTAAGAACTGCCTGAGTTCAGGGCACACTGGAAGAGGCTGGAGGGATCTGGCATCCCCAGGTAGAGCCGCAGGTGGGCTGTCTACCTCAGGGCAAGCCCGAGGGCAGACACAGGGGACGCCGGGATATGGCCCGGGTGGCGGTTTTCTTCCCTTCCCCTTCACTTGTGGAGGGACACGGAGGGACGGGCAGCCGAGCCACGGAAAGGAGCAGTTCTGCGGGAGGCAGGGAGGGAGGGTGGACACCGCCCGGGCCGGGGCGTGGAGCGGAGCTCCTGTGGGCCGGGAGGCGGCGGGGCGAGGGGCCGCGCTGCCGCCGGAGGACGGAGGTCCGGGGTCAAGTCTTCGGGGGCCGGGCTGGGCCGGGCCGGTCGGGGGGAAGCGGGAAGGGGGAGGGAGTGTGCGGTGAGGGCGATGGAGGGCCCGGGAGCCGCTCGGCGTCCCGCCTGCCGTGTCCTGGGGAGTCCCCCCCTGAAGCTGGGCTGGCCGTCGGCCGCCGCCCGCGGGGAAGCTCGCACCCCTCCGGGGTCTCCCCAGGCTGGGTCCCGCGACCCTCAGCGGCGCCGTGACTCCTTGAGGCTTCCCGGGGCCTACGGCCCATCCTCTGGGTCCCGGCGCAAACCAGGCGTGTAGACGGGAGCTCAGAGCTTTGTGTCCGTTGGTTAAAACCGGCCGCAGGGCACAAGGCTGCCCCGAGGGTCCGTCAGGCGCAGGGCGCTGGGGCGCGGCTGTGCGGGGAGGGTTGGCTCCCTCATCAGCCCTCTTGGGTGAGGCCCGTCAGGGCGCCTCGGGTGCACCTTTCTGAGGGCGGTGGGTCGGTCGGGCCAGCGCTGCCCTGCCTGTGGGCCGTTCCTCGGCCTTCCTCAGGGAGCCGGGACACAGAGGCAGTTTTTTACACTTGTCCGACACAGAGGTGCCTTCTCTGCATGGGACCTTAAAACCGCATGCCTGCCTTTGGCTGTCAGGGTGGCATAAAGGGTGTTTAGGCAACTGTGAGAGCGGCCCTCCCAATATTTTGCCTATTTAAATAAAATCTTTCCCTGGTGCATTATTTCCAGCTGGCGAAGCTGCCTACTGCACAACTTTGATGGATGCTTCACTGTGTGAAAGGAGGAACAAGTCCCTGACCCCGGGAAGGATAAAGGCCTGACCTAAAGCATGATAAATGAGCTGTGGATTGGAGAGGTCTGTGAGGGTTGTGTATCTGCCCCCTTGAGTACCTTTACAGTTGCTTCATCCTTCTTTCCGGAGGAGTTTGGCTGGGAAGCCTGCATGCTTGCAGATACATCGGCGTACCTCTGCTCCCAAGTTCACATCCCTCCTTTCCCAGACTCTCCCAAGCCCTCTGCTGTGTGATTTGGGGGAACAGACCTTCTGCACCATGTACTGCACTATGGTCAGGAGTTTCTGTAGTATGATCGACACTGGGGGGGTTTATATTTGCCCTTGCATTTTCTTTCTTCCTGTAAACATACTTATTTTACGTTCTTGTATTCCTCTATTTGTATTCCCCACTAATTCTTCTTCCAGAAGGAAATCTACTTAGAATATGAGCTGTCAGATGTCATTACGTATTATCAGGAAACTATGTTGCTGTGTTTTAAGAACATGCATATTTCAGGGCACACTGATCCATAATGTTTGCATATTTAATACATATTTGCATTTATGAATCTCCATGTCTTTTGGAGCATTGCCAGTCGTGGAACTGCCTGACTGTGGAGAGAAAGTAGGCAGCCAGAAGGAAAATGGTTCAGTGCCCAATCACCTATCCCATTCAGTACAATAAAGCTCATTGTTAGCTGATGTTTCTAAAACTATGATGTTGATACAGGCAAAGCCAGAGCTCATCTGCCATTGTGTTTAAAGTAGTTTATGTTGCCTACCTATCAAGTGGTATTTAGTTGAACTTAATAAAATAATAGTAATAAGCACTATGACTTGATGCAATGATATTGTGTTAGCACCTGTGGATTCTTGGTAAACCAAAATTAGTTGAATGTCACATTAAAAAAAAAGCATCTCAAAACACATCTGGAAGTCAGCAGTGTAAAATACGGAATGGGTCTTTATTAGTTATTCCAAGGTGTAAAAACCAGTTAACAATTTTGCTATTAAGAATGAAGTCTGACTATGTATGATGCTATGTAACAGGCTTTTGTGCACATTCTGCTTGTTAATTTTCTCTATTGCGCCTATAATTTAGAAGAGCTTATAAAATTAGTTGTTATTTTGGTTTTGATCACAAAAATCAATTTTTCACAGTGTTAGACACATTTCTTTATGAAACATAATTCTATATGTGTATATGTACGCACTCACACATGAAAGAGAGGTGCATATGCAAAGAAAGCTAGCCTTGTAGTTAAGGTACAGGACTTCAGAGGCAGGAGATCTCTCCTTCTATCCTGCTTTATGTATTTTCTCTTTGGCCTTAGGGATAAAAGTTAATGTGGTTCAGTTTCTTTCCTTATCTGTAAAATAGTGTTCTAAATATGCGCCTGTCTTGCAGAAACATTGTTTACAGTAAGTTGTTTCCTCTGGCAGTAAACTGCCTGACACATACTGATTGATAGTTATTTTGTGTATTACCCCTTAGAGAACACTATCAATACGAAATCTAGTCAGTTAAGAGTGTTCTTTCACGACAGGGATTAACTGACCTCCATTTGCACTGTGTGTGATGCCCTTGAAAGGGGTAATTTCACTCCTGCACTGGGGTTTACGTGGCTGGTTGCATGATCAGCCAGGTCTGGAAACTGATCTGACTGAAAGCTAACCTGGCAAAACTCAAAAACAGAAAAACACTTTTGGCTAGATCGATTTCCCAGTCTTACTTTAATGCTGGTAGAAGGGAGTGGACAGAAACTTGCAGACTGGGGCAAAAGGGAAGGCAAGAACACTAATTTTTTTTGCAATAGTACATGTATTTAGTTTGTTTTAAGCTGACCATGAAACTCCACCTGCAGGTAAGTATGTTACGGTAGTTTATATGCTGCAAGTATCTATCTGTTGAAGACTCCCTCATCACTTTTCATGGGCTTGCAATTACATTGCTGTTTTGTGCTGTCTTCTTTCCGTTTCTGTGTTGCTGCATAAAAGACATATGCAGATACTACCGGTGCAAATGACTGCACAGAAGAAGGGCTGTCTGCAGCGGAGTCAGTTGTGTTCAGAAGTATAAAATGCATGTTGCATTTCAGGTTGGCTGTGACAGAGTGGAAAAAAAGAACATTTTACATTTCAAGTCCACTTTAAACAGATGGTGAGAATTTAAATACAACAGTAAATCATGATTTACATCTGGACTAAAAAAGCATATAATAGATTTTGTAAGAAATAAGATACTGTGTTAGCATGTCTGGACTGTAATAAGCATTTTTATTTAGTGTTTATATTGTAGTCTTACAGAAAAGCTTAGCAGGCTGGGGCCCTGAGGGGTATAAAATAAATATCCCCAAAGGGTTTACAGGCTCTGGAGTGTGTAGCAAGGCTATGCAGGCTCAAGCGTGTGCAGCAAAAGAGACGAATGAGCAGTCAAAGGCTGGTGAAAATGTGTGCAAGGTAACACAGACAGTTACACATGCACAACTTACCCAGTAAGAAACAGTGAAAAAATGACATGCACGCATACAGTCCCTTCTTTCCAAATGAACTGCACAGTGATTCAGCTTTGGTCACACCTGGAGAACTTCACTGGACGTATGAGCACCAGGTGGCCAATGTGGAGGTTTTGGTGGAGTTTAATGTGGCATCATGCCTGGGAGCGCTGTCAGTGGGCTGAGGCAGTTGGCCTCGATTTACACCAGTCCCCTGTGTTGTGAAATTGCTCTTAAGGTGTAGGTGGAAGAGCGTGGAAAGCTGCCAACATCTGTGTGTTCTGGTTTTGGGTTTTTTATTAAGATCTTGAGGATTTTATGTTTCATTTGGTTTCTGTTTTATTTGTAGTTAAACATTATGTAATACTGCAATAAGAATACACAGTAAGCTTCAACTAGGTGCTGTGTTTTGTATGCCATAATCCATAGTTCCAACTTGTGTGAAGTATCTTCCCAGAGCCATGGAAGCTGCTGTTCCTACGACAGGGTCAAAATTAAGGTGAATAAAATGAGGCTCCTGTGATTCCTAGCCCAAGCTCTAGGAGGCTTCTCATACCACTCTTTGTGGTATTGCTGTTTTCAGGGGCTGAACCCCAACAATTTTAACAAATTGTTCCACTCTGCGGAGAGGGTTGCTATGGAAATGAACAGGGCTAACATTTCTGAGAACCCTACTAAAGAGCACTATGCAAGGGGATGGGGAGGAATTTAAGAAAGTACAGTGTGCAGGGGATTAACATCTTTCTTTAGATTTGTGCAGCGTTTCCATGGGCTTCAGAATTTGGCCCAGTGGATAGAGATTGGGGGGTTTTTTTCAGTCCATTCTGCAGAAATTTAATGCAAATTGAATTGATCAAGATGCAAGCAAATGATTTTGAAAGTGGTCTCTGGGAATAGGCTTGTATAGACGTAAACATCTGTATTGAATTATTTTTTGTTAATAATGTCTAGCAGAAAGATATGATTATAACGGAACTGAAGAGGTTACTGAAGCATAACGCTTTACACGGGTTTTTGGGATAGTTACAGTTTGCCCAAAACCTGGAGCAACTGTGGTGTTCAGAGCATTTGGATGGAAAAATATTGCTATGGCAACAAATTACTTTTATATTCACATAAAGCAAAAATAGATCTCTCTCTCCCTTTGTGGGAAGCACATATTTTAAAGTGCATGAAAGATTAAAGGTGATAGGCAGAAACAGCTGCATGAATATATTTTCATTTTTCTTCATTTAGTTTATACATATTCTGTATAAATCTGAAATGCAGAAATAATTTATAGCTAGAAGCGTTTTGCAGCGAGAAAGTAGAAACAGCTTAGGAAAGGGGAAAAAGTATAATATAGTCAGAACTTCTTGTTCTGATTGCAGTGTAGCAGCATCAGCCTTTAATTGATTAAAACAAAATATCCCTGGTGTCATTCAAAAAAGAGAAAGAGAATCCTCTCTCTTCTGCATGTACGCAGCAAAACTGAAATCGCTTTGTGTCCATAATTTAAGAAAGAGACAGTTTTTCTATTTTTGATCAGTCAGGCACCTTGTCAAACTCAAGAAGCAGACCTAGTGGCAAGATTATTGATTGCTTCATTTTAGCTGCGTGGTGGTGGGGTTTTTTATTTAGAAGGCATACAGCTTTTACTTTTGTGGGGTGAAGAGCTTCTGGTACATCTATAGGCCACAGTGTGCACCATCTGTAAAGGAAGTATAATATGTCTACATTGATATGTAAGGTCTATCCTGAGGTTCCCTCTCAATTATTCTGAACCGCGTGAGCTGTCTTACACCATCTGTATCTCTCTTCATAACGCGCAGCAGAGCAGCCCACATTTTGTGCTTTTTAGCTGCAAACAGAGGCCTTCTCGGAAGGGTGTGTGAATTTCTTGGCTCTTTTTCCAGCTGGTCTCTTCACATGGACAGCAGAAGTACCAGAGAAACTGGGGGTGAGAAGTGAGGAATATGAGGGAGTTTGTGGGACAGTCACTTACTGACCTCCCAGTCTAAGACCTTCAGCCTAAGCTGATCAAACTGAAGGAAAAGGCAGTCAAGGGAGTGAACTAGGGTGAGCTGGAAGCGTGGTAGTTTCAAACTGGACTGCTTCAGGGCAAATATAGAGGTATATGGTATAGATAGACTTTCAGACCTGGATTTGAGGGCCACTTTAAAATTGACCCAAAATACCAGACAGTTCAAGGGGCATCACATCCCTTCTGTAAATGCCCAGTGCACAAGAGGGTCTGTAAAGGATTTGAAGGAACCACTAAACTGAAGTTCATATTGTCCATGCTATGAAAGTTGCAGAGAGGACATTTTAGGGTGGGGAAGGGAAGGCTCTAGATGTAATGAATGTGGAAAGGGGAATGGAAGAATCAGTTGGTTATTCTCCATCTCTGCATACTTCATGAACTGTTTCTGTACTGCTTAATAGGAGGATGCTACAAAGCAGTTAGGGGCAAGCTGGCTCACATCGAGGTTACTCATGGTGAGCTCTTTATCTAGTACACTGACTTCTTCCAAGCTGTGTGGTACTTGGCTATGGGTCTCCCTGGGCCTCAAGTGATGCTTTTGAGGCCAAAAGACAAATATTATTCTGTGGTTCTTTTCCTTTTCAGCTTGAATTGCCTGAAACAGTGTGATACCTGTGTTGCAGCTCTCTGCAGCCTTCTTTGCACAGTGTGAAACAAGGTGTGTGGCATACTCTGAGATATAGCAGGAGGATACATGGAAGAGTTTGAGGGTCTGAAGCTGGGATTCTTGTAAGCCACCCTGGTGCATTTATACCTCTGCTGCCTGTTGCAGACAGTCCCTGAAGTGAGCTCTCCCCCAGGCTGTCCCTGGGTGTCTTGGAGAGACCCAGAGTAGCCCAAAACCTCTAAGAGTTAAGCAATGTGAGTGAGCAGAGATCTGATCCTTTAGCTTGGTCCTTGGCTCACTTCAACACTGTGCTGGCACAATTTTGACTGTGCTTGTACACATGTACAAATCCTGGCCATGCGTCAGGAGTTGGCATGGGCCAGGCACTCTCTCACTGGGCAGTATGGCTGCAGCCATCCAGTACAGAGGGGTAAGAGGTTTTTGCATGGCTGTTGTGTCCCAGTTGGCCTTAGTGCCAGCACAGTCCCAAGCACATTTAATTTACTGCCGTTGGCTGCAATACTAATGCCACTAGATGTGGTGTCACAGTACTATGGTCAGAAAAACCCAAATAAAGACCAGTATCCTATTTTTTTTTAAATCTCTGTGGCTAGTTTATCCTGGGTTTGGAAAGAAAATGGAGCTGAATGGGTTCTATAATGGGACCCAGTCTGGACAAAATTTCAGTAGTTATATTTTCTGGCAACATTGTCAGAAAACATGTGTTGGACTCTATCCACAGCTACAGTGCTTTGAGTACATGAACTAGATATTTTAAAAGTTGGGTATATACACACAATCCAAAATTATGCCTTTGAATGCCGTGTTGACATACCCTCAATTACACTGATGCAAACTTGTTTGCATCAAAGGAACAGAAGTGGGCTAGAGATATTTTTGTACTTGCAACCCAGAAAGGGACAGGAGAGACATGTCATGTTACCTGTCCTTATTGTGGTCCTCAGAACTCTAAGACTCTTGGCTTCTGCATGTTCCCCCTATTTTTGTGTGTGTGCAGCTGAATTTTTGCCCTCTGTGCCCTGGGTTTTGTTGTGCTTATAGATGTCAAATATAAATTTAGTCATGTTAACAGTTTAGAATAAATGGTAGAAGTCTTGGATACCTTGCTACATCCCGTGGCATTTTTTTTGAGAAAGAAAGGAGTAGCATACATTTGTTCTCAATTTTTGTGTATTTTTCTCTCTAAGAAGAAAGAACATTGAGGAAAGCATGCAGTGTGACAGAGAGTGCACACAGATAACTTAAAACGTCTGAAGTAATTGACCCCATTTCATAACGAGAAGTGGGTCAGAATGAGGTATAAATCTATCCTAACCTAATCTTAGTTGTTTACTCACTTGGTCCTGTCCTCTCACTCTCCACCCTTACTGTGTAGTTTTCTGGAGTCTTTCAGGTTCTGCTTGGCAGTGGGTTTTTTTAATTAGTTAAGAAAGAATAGAGTTGGATGTGGCTGTTTTACCTCTTCTCTCCACGTGCGCTCTGAATGAAGATGAGACTAGAGTATTTTAGTAGCAAGTGGAGCATTGTCTCCCAGTGATATTCCCACTGGTGGGATCTCTGCCAATGAGAAATCAAACACAGGAAGTATTCACAGGTAGTGATTTTCCTATTTTGTCAGCCAAAGTCCAGTGACTGTTTTATTATTGCATACCTTGCCATATATTACATCTAACATAACATAAATAATACACCTGTGAATAATAAGTTGTCTTCTGCAATAGGCATAAATCAGGAGGGTGGAAAACAAGGAATTTGGAAAGAGACTGCTATACACTGTGACTAGCATATTCATTTATTCCTCTGTTGTTGGTGTAATCTAACAGAATTGCTGCACAAGTGTTTTTTGTTTAGTTTAGTTTAAGCAAGTTCTTGCAGAACAATGAACAAAGGGATTTGGGGATTTATACATTCCATTATAAATACAGTGGCATTTCCACGACCCTGTTTAGAAGAGTAAAGCTTCTATTTGTCTCCTGCCGATTCTGTCAACATTCACATGGTAAGTTCAGTAGAAATCCCTCAGGTGTTCCAGTGTCAGACCACAAAGTCATTTCTGCCTTTTAAAGAAAATACTGTGTTTCAAGGAACAGGGACTTTGGGGAATATTCCTCTGAAGTGGAGACTTGATGCAGCAATGCAGATGTAAAGAACTGAAAGGTTGGGCACAGAACTGAAAAACAAACAAAATAAAAAGACAAAAAATATATTTATATATCTTCTGATTTTAGTTACCTTGGTGAAAATCTGCAGCAACTCCACATCTACAGAATTTCGTGGAATAGCTGAGATTAAAATATATGCCTGCCTGAAGATAAAATGAACTGCAGTAAACAAAGAGAGGAGAAACACTAACCTGTGCTGGCAGCAAATAGTTAGGGAGGAAAAATAAATGGGATCATCAGTTTTTCCTTCTTTCTTTTCACAAATATTAATCCTTCGGATTAATTCAGATCCACTTAGACAAAGTCAATTATTACAGAATCCAATTACTTATTTCATTTCCTGGTTTCCAAAGGATACCCAGCTCATGCAATCGTGTTGCTTTGTCTGCCAGTCACTCCTTTTCCCAGTAATTTCTTAAAACGATGGCTGATTTTAACCAAAAGAGCAGACAGGTACCAGGCTCACAGCTACTGTGTTCCAGCATGCATGTGAAACTCAGTGTGTGGGCAGAGGAAAGAAATCCAGACCCACTAAGGGACGGGTGGTTGTAGTTGAGCCTTTTACCATTTTGACAGGCACTGACAATTGGCTCTTTCATGTGTGTTTGCTGCCCACCAGGGCATGCATATAGGTGTGTGTGATGCAGTGGGACACATAGAGCACCGAAATAATGAGGTTTGTACAAAACAGAAAGTAGGAGGCTGGTTTTTACATACACAGATAATAGCTGAAGCATAAAAGGGGGGGCGGTAAGGTAAACGTGGCACAGTACTGGTGCCTGTGGTACAGTTTAGGAACAGCTTGCTGCCCATTGAACTGATCTCAGGGCTCAGTAGGCATAATGGCACAGAGTGATGGCAGAAAGGGTTTGAAGGATGGAAATCACACTTACTTATGTCATAGAGCTGAATTTTATTCTGTTGCCTGGAATTGGTGCTGAATTGCGGAAACAGCAGAGGAGTGGACTTTGATGGGGTAAACTGCATCTCCCCCCTGCTGGGCTCTGGTAGTTTCACGGTATATTACTGCTGACATCTGCCCTGTGACCCTAAAGGGAATTTTTCTCAGCCTAGGATGAGCAAAACACAAGCATGTTCCAGCTGCATTCTTTCCCCACTTTGGTAGATGGCATTTCCCCCCTCTAAGGGCTTTTGGTAGTTGTAAAGCCCCAACAAAGATAATCTGCAACAAGATGGATTGTTTCTCAAATTAGAATTTGGATTTGGTTGTGTGGGATAAATTCTCATCCTTGCATAATAAGGACAGGGCTGATACTGATTCTGTATAATTTTCATATTACCTGTACAACTTGAAGTAGCAGCTCTAACCCTCTTGGGCTTTCATTCGTGTAATTGAGAAGACAGGAACTTTTTCTTTCAAAGTACTTTTTTAAAGATTTTTCCAATCCAGCCTTTTGAAAAGGTATATGTAGTGAATATTTTTCTGTAATTGGCTTAACTTTTGGGAGCTGATATTAACTGAAATTTCACACTCTTCAGTGATTCTTTTTGTGGCTTTGCAAAGGGGACACAATTTTAAAGCTTCGTGTGAAAAAGCCTATGATAGGATATCATCTGGAGATGAAAGCATTCCAAGTCCAGATTTCAAATCCCATTGCAGCAGAATATTTACTTGTCAGATCTTGCTTGTTGTCAGTGTTGAAATGCATGTAATTTCCTGCAAGGGAGGGGTTTGGAATGTGAGGCTGCAGCAGTAATGAAGGAAATTTGTACGGTGGTTGAGCCGATGGTGGGAGTGTGAGAACTCTGCATTGTAAAGTCAACACAATGCCAGCATTAGTATTCAGATGAAATTTAGGCTTCCGTGAAGAGGCTGTCATGCAGTCAGTTTGTCAAGATAAAACCTCACTGTGTTTATGTACCCAGTGAGTGGCTCTGCGATATTTCAGAGGTGAAGCGCAAGTACTTTTTGGAGCATTGATGCTGTTCATCCTTGGCATGGGGTGCCCTCTTCTCTAACAGGAGAGTTTTTGGTTGTTGATCCCTGTCTATGCAGGCTCCTGCCTGTGTATTCCAAAGATAACTGAGCACTGTTTTAACTGATTTTGGTTGAATGGTATGATTCTAGTTTTATAAAATCCTGTTAAAAAAGGACAAAGCAGAACACTGTATAAAATCAGAGCTTAAAATGGATGATGCTTTGCCTGCTAGCCTTCGTAGTTGTTGCTGCGTAGTTATAGCAGCAATTTTGGGGTGCTTAGGGTGCCAGGCCATGGACTAGGTCCCTGTTGTGCAAGGCAGTGGTAAGCCCTGAACAAAAGAGCTTACAATTCACCTCCATAGTCTTTTGCATGTGAACGTGAATGGCCATTCTCCAAAGACTGGGTTTTTCCTTGGCATGGTGCTGTGCCCAAAGAAGGAAAACTGTACTAGCTCAGATAATGCAGTTATTCAATTTCCAGTACAATTGTATTACCGCTGTATAACTGCATCAGAACGAATATTTTATAATGAACATGAGCAGAGAGCAGTGTGCTCATGTCTACCGCAAAGGTGGCCTGGGCTGTGATTCAAGAAACAGCACAGGGTTGCTGGCAGGCACGGTAGTAAAGGAAACGGGGAGACAATTCTGGGTCAGCAGCAGCCTCAGACAGTGGCCTAAACAATGCCTAGTATTTTGTGGCATTGAGATGGGTTGTGTACTCATTTCCCAGCCTTCACTTTGCATACTGCGTGTCAGGGAGACAGGGATAAGTCTGGGAAGTCACTTGATACTCTCTGCAATCCCCTGCTGCTTCCTTTTGATTCAGCATCTTTGTACATCAGCCTGCTCACGCAGACGGGCCCAAGGCAAGCTTCGAAGGGAGAAGGAGGTAGAAAAAGACTGGCTTCTGTCTGCTTGGAGAGAATTCCTTCATCGCAATGGCCACATGGTTTCATAAGAATTGTTCTACGGTAGGAAAATGGGAAATTTCCCCCAAACAAAAAAGATGCAGGGTTGCAATGGTTTTAACCAAGTATCTCAGCTGGAAACCAGGGAGTTCTTATTTGGCCTCCACTGTATGGAGGTATTCTGATAAGTGTAGGGAGGTGGTGAAAAATAGCAATCTCTGATCAACGGGTAAGTTCATCATGGTGTGTGCTTTCAGGTCCTCCTGCACCATCACGCACCTGGAATCCACAGCGTACACTTTCGGTCTGGGGAAAGCACAGCTCACAAAAACTTTACTGACTCGTGAGGAGTGGTAAAATGAAAACTAGAATACAGCCAGCCACTAAAAATTTCTCTAATGTATTAGTGTTCTTTCAAAGTACCTTCAAGCTAGTGTGGAAAGAAGAGCAAATGGACATAGTTCTATCCTTTTGAAAAGGTTTGATAAAAGTTTTTTACAGGAGTTTGTGACTAAACGTAGAAACCACAGAGTGACAGATGAAATCTTGTCATGGATTAAAAACAGACTAATACATAGAAAAAAAATGGGTGCAGTAACAAACTGTCCATTCTAGGCAGGCAGATGAGCTAATGGTGGGTTGTCCTGTGAGCTGAGACAATGGTAAATGTATTCATAGGTTAAATAGCCAGTAGGCAAATATGCTAATGATGTATATAGAAGTAAATGTAACCTGTCAGATAAGTAATTGGGTGACAAGGCAGACTAAGCATTTCCATTAAAATTTTAACCTATGTTTTAAATAGTTGAGCAGTTTGGAGAATTGCCTCTTCTCTAGTTTATATTTGTACATAAGCCAAATCCTCAGAAAGCAAGACTTTCATGGGTAAAGGGGCCGGGGGGTTTTTTGGCCACTGAGACTGAGCCAGCATGTGCCCGGTCTTCCTAGAACCTGTCAAAACAGCAGGATTTGTCTGGTTGGTTTGTTTTGCAAGGGTTTGGATCTGACCACACGTAAGCAACCTGTTTTAGCCCTCTTCCGAATCACACCAGCACTTGTGATGGGAAGTGGCAAACTGCAGGAGCACAGGGTCAGAGATGGGAGTGGGGGAAAAATAAGTTATCTGGCAAATAGTTAGAATTCTTTCTGTATTAATATTCTAAATTTAACAGCTGGGCAATAGCTTTCTCCTTATTGACATGACAAGCCTATTGCCTGGCCAACATTGATTCATTTAGAGGACAATTATTTTCCCATTGGCATCAAAGAGATCGGACTAGGGCCCCATATACTTCTGTGTTGGATTGGTGTCACAGCAGATTTAATAAAGCTGGCATTTATATTCCAGAGAAGAATAGAACAGCAAGATACAGAAGATGCAACACAGTCAAAAGTCACATAGAGCAGCTAGAAACAAGGTAAGAACAGAAAGTATTTCATAAAATAGAACTGAAGTAGACCATTTTTGTAGAAATGTGGCAAATAGTTTTGAAATAGAGGAACAAGCACGTAGTGTGAAAAAAATGCAAAGGGCTAATTTAAAATTAGTAACATTTTTAAACAAATAATTTTTTTTTAATTTAAAAGCATATATAATGCATATATAGTAATACATATGTTGGTAAGCATTTTGTAGTTGTTTGTAGTTTCATTCAAACTGGGGGGGAAGGAGAGGGAGCAATCCCAAATTTATTCTAGGATGATGCTGGAGTTTATCACTCCCAGGAATTCAGGAGACCAGAGACATTCTTTGCCTCCCTGCTGTGAGGCTGTCACGGTGTCACATACAGGTGTCCCCCAAGGTTTCTGGCGTGTGCTGCAGCCACAGCCAGACCTCCAGACAGGAGGCACCTTTGGCCCCTGCCAGTGCAGCACTTGCTTCGTTTCTGGGATAAAGCTTGGGCCTGCAGAAATGTTTATGAGCCATTACTGACATAATGTGATCTAAATTAATCTTGTTTTATCTGTTCCAGTTAATGGTACTTTAAAATTCAGTACTCAGTAGAGAATAACTACGCTTTTAAGAATTTTTCCAAGTGCATAACTCAGAGTTTGTAATTAAAAGAAAGGCACCTTTACTTTCTATGAAATAATTTTTTGGGCCTCCCAGGATATGATTTACTGAAAGATTGAACATCTTCTAATTAACACTAATTTACATGCATACTAGTGCTCTGTACTAGTGGAATCAGATCCATTCATCCGTGTGTCTCAGAATCTTTACTGCTAAGAGATAATTGAGGTTTTTCTATACTATAGGTAGAAGGGAGGTATCTTTGTGCCATCTTTGTGACTTATGGTCCTGTGCATTGGTCACTCTCTGTTATGAGTTGGTTCTGCAGCTGCTTCATTCAGTATTGTCTGTGGCCCCATATACAGCCTTGACCCCCCAAGATCATTCTTGCCGTGGAAGATCACTTGTGCAGTGAAAGACAGAAAGACATAGGTATGTTGTGTTTGCCCGAAGCTCTGAGGGTGGCACCAAACCGCTTACAGGAGCCCCTTATGCAACAAGGCCAAGCTCTGTTCTCCCCAGAGTCCTTTCAACAGAAGTGAGAACCCTTCAGATGACTTACAGATCTGAAACCTCTATATTCTATTATTACAAAAGTATTTTTTTGTGTCTTGCTGTAGTTCACCAGGATTTTCATCTCCTGAGTGGACTCTGAAAGTTTTATTGACTTACCAAGCTCTTATAGGTCGTAATATCAAACTTATCCATCTTGTATAAACATTTTCAATTGTCCTAGTTTCATCTAAGAGCTACCATAGGAGACAATTCTACTGAAGAGCACGAATGACTGTGCTAATGGGGGACATATATTTCAGATTCCAGGAAGGTTTAATATCTGTCTAAGCAGCAAAGGTTTTCTCTTCCCTTAGAAGCTTGGATTGATGTCATGCTGCATGGAGCAGATGCTTTGACATTGAATTTTGATTATTTTGCTATACAAGAATCTATAGGCCACTTTATTCACCAACTGGTCATTATTCTATTGTCTTTTCTTATTCCAATGAAGAGAAAAATGTGGAGAAAAATTATGAGAGATTTTGTTTTGCCAATTTTTCCTTTAATTTCAGAATATGTTGCTGAATTTTTGGCATCCCACATCCTATTGCATTCCTGAGGCCAAGGACAATGAATAGGACAGATTGCAAAGGCAGAAGTACTGTTCTTTGTCATCAGTTATAGTCCTGTTGGAGACATTGAAATTTTCTTTTGGCTTCAGAAGAATTTTCTGTATTTTAACATTTAAAACCATATTTATTCCAGAATGCATTTCCTTCAGCAGACTGTAATATTTTTTTTATCTCTTTTTATTGTTTTAAATAAAGTCACTGAGCAATTGGTAGCAAGTACAGTCAGGAGAAATAAATTACTAAGAAGTCTTACTAATTTTTTTCCTTTCTTGTTGTGAAGCTTGTTTTGTTTAGTGATTTGTATATCAAAACTCTTTTAGAACATTCACTTGTCTTAAAAATTCATGCTCAGGATGCCGTAGTACAATAGGACTTGTAACTTTTTATCTTCATACATCAACAAATATATTTTTTACAGATCACATCACATTTGTCTATTTACGAGGACTACTTTGTGAATTTTGTAATAAATGAAAGACCTTTGTTTGTCTTTTAGACAAATTTTTGCCAGCATCACTGAATTGGGTAGAAAGGAAGGCAGACCACTTTCTAAGTAATGTGAAATTACTTCCTATCTCTGCTAATGTGGCTGAGAGATTTTGGCCCTTCTCTGCGGCAGAACATATTGTCCTGTCCAAACAAGAAGGCTCAGCACATAGGTATGAAGCTGGTTTTGGTCATTAGTGGACACACACACATGCAAAGACAGTGTCTTCTGGCAGAGCAGTGTCGTGCCATAGCCTGCTGGCAGTGGGTATCAGCCATCCAACCCTGTTCCATCTCGCTTTCAGCTGAAGTTGCTTGGGACAGCGGAGGTAAGAAGTCTTCCAGAGTCAGCACGTGTCAGGTAACGGTGTTAGAGAAAAATTAACATGTTAGAAGGAAAGTAAAATGTGAAATTGGATTATGGGATTGACTACAGTAGCAAGCAAGGAGGCAAATATGTGGCAGAGGGACCATGAGGACAATGCAACTACCACCAAAGTGACCCCACCTTATGGAATGAACGACCATGGCTGACTGAATTTGACCAAACTCGACTAGGTACAGAGAGTAAAGAGTTAATAGATGATATGAAACTTTCCCATTTGACTGGTTTTTTGGGGAAAAAAATCAGGTGAAATGAAATGAGGACATGGAGTACTCTTCAGGCAATAACTGGAGAGTCTGACTCTTTCTGGGCTGCCTAGAGATTTCGAAAGCTGACTTACTACTGGGAGGCCAGGTCCTTTATGCAGCTTTAAAAAATGCAAGCAATGGATTTATTTCTTCCAACTGTGATGCAGAAAACAGAGGTCTGACTTTCCATAGTTCCTTCCCCTCCATTTTATCCTGCACTTCATCCTCCTTGATATCTCATTTCACTTCTCCCCCACTACCACTTCTCCACAACAGCAGCCAGGGCTCCTTTACCGCAGAGAGCAAATTTATAAATTTTGCATGGCTTCCAAATCTCTTGCACATCAGGGCTTTCATAGACTGGAATTCAATCGGCTCCTTGGCTGAGGGACACGGGACCCTCACCCTCATCAGAAGGGAAGGGGCCCTGTGAGTCAAGCCTCGGCTTCTGCTGCATGAAGTGCAGAAAAATCCCATAAGCTCACTGAGCAAAACATGGTCTTTACCTTAGGCTAGCTTCAGTCGCATGCTGGAGGACAGGATTCTGATGGGATTTTCACAGTCCTAAGTCTGAGTCTTTGGTTGACCCCGCATTTAATTTTGACTGCTCTCATTACGTTGTTTAGCACTTTGGCAAGAAGATGAGGAGACTCTACAGATCCGTCTTGTCCTAACTGAGATACACAACACATGGAAGGTCAGATGCAGAGCTCATGTCAGTCAGTAACTGGTACAAAGTTACATCAGTTTAAGATTTGGCCCGTAGCATTTTGGCTAATATGTTTTACTATATCCATATCCTGGAAGTAACTACAGCTCACTGAACAGTTTTAAAACATCTATAAACCTGATCAGTGTAGCAACTACAGTGATGGCTTCAATAAAAGTATGTTCAGTGCCAGATTATGAATCCAGTCATGCTGGTATAAAGCCAGAGTAATTCTGTTGATGTCATTTGAGCTACTTTGGCATTACATTATCATGACACAGATCAAACCTTAGCTCACAAGTGGCTCCATATTGCTTTGAAATTTTTATGGATTCCCTTTTGTCTCGACTGTTCTTTTTATATCATGTTTGTTTGGTTTGGCTTAAGAAAATAATTCAGGATTTATCCATAGCCCTTCCTTATTTTTTTGGTCTGAAGTCAGTTGTAGAGGGTTTAGGTTTGTTCTGGAAACAAAAAGAAATAGCAAACAAGCTGCCATTCATTTCTTTCTATTTTATGAGCTAGCAGCCAAGAGCTTCCTTTCTTTGGATTTCTGAAGAGTTTTTAAAGTTTTATCTTTTTTAAGCTGAAAGGTACTGCAAAGTGAACATTGTTTTGTCTGTTTTCATCCCAGCAAGAAGAACCTGGGGGCTGTGCAAGCTACTATTTGCAGACAGGTTAAGTTCTGGAGGTCTGCAAGACTGGGGCCTTGCAACTCCTGTAGCTGTCAGAAGTAATTCTGGCCAGAGACATTGCAGCTTTGTATTCAGCATAATTAAAGCAACCACTTGGAGCTGTTTGCATCTAAGGAACAAAACAATAGGCATTGAGACTTTATTATTGAAAGCAGCTGCAGGAGAGGAAGTCCTGCAGCCAGGGGTTAGTTAGTAAATCCTGCTTGGGATATTTTAGTATTGCAGTTCAAATTCTCATGATCCTTTCTGTGAGGCTGGAAGCTATTTTGCGCTGTCTTCTACCTTTTCTGTCCCATTCTTCCCTCAAGTATTAAATCTGTGAAATCAAATTTAGAAATATTGGAGGCCCCACTGTGATCCCACAGCTATCTGTGAGAATATAACAGGTTGTATATACTGCCCCTGTAACTTTGATGAGCTGAGCATTGTAAAACCAGCTAAGCCAGGCTATAGCTGGAATTGTGGAAACTCTTGCCAACTTCAGTGGGGTTGGATGTACGTATTTCAGTGAGCTTCAGTTGCTTACGATGAAATCCTTCCTGCTTAGCTGGTGTGCTGCTACACCAACCAGACTTTCATGTTGCTTGCTTAGAGATGGGGAGAGCAAGGAGGAAGTGGGAGTGGGTCAAGCGACTTAACAGAACTACAAATTTAGAGTGTCAGTGAGGAAAAGTGGATTCCCTTACAGACATTCACGTGGAAATATGTGCTATTTAACTTCAGTGCCTCTGCCTTTCCACTGACTGTACAGTCTGTGGACTCCTTCCATGTTGATACTGCATTACTTCTCCAGTGGCCACCTCCATTCTGCTTAAATCCAGTACTTGGCTGTCTGAGTGGAAAGAATGAGAAGCCAGAAGGAAATGTGACATGTCTCCATCTCCCTGGGATCCACACTGCAGAGTGTCCTTCTGAGGAGACCTCAGGGCAATATAAAATGTCTGTTCCCAGCTTCCGCAGAGCAATTACAGCACTTCTCAGAGCGCTTCATCCAAGAGTTGGTGGCTCTACTCAGCCTCTCTGCTCTGGATTGTCTCCTAATGACAAGGTAATAGGATATCCTGGGTGAAAACATCGTGCCTTTTGAAATTTTGACTGTGTGTATACTGCTAATTAAAAGGTGAGGGACTTATCCCTGGCCCTAAGACCAACACTGACTGTTTTGTACGCCCACTGTTATGGGCCACCTCTTTATAGCAGATAAGACTTAGAGAAAACTAGTCAGAGCACTGAAACCATGAGCCAGGGAGTGAGCTAACAGCTACACAGTGTGGGTGCAGATGAAGGTTATGTGTCTAGTGCTAAATAGAAGAGGTCAAGGGAGTAGTCCCTGACCCACAGGCAAAGTGGCACAGTCTGGCTTGTGTCCATGATGCTTAGAGATGAGCTTCTTTGGAGCAGGTTGACCACATCCAAACTACATAGCATGTGGCTTTAAGCTGTTTTCTGACTCTCAGGTGATGCTTCTATGACCACACACTGTGATGATACTTCTGTCTGTTTTTTCAGTTCAGAGGGAGATCTTGCTAATGTATATAAATACAAGATGGAAAAGTGTAAAGAAGACAGAGCCAGACTCTTCTCAAAAAAACTGCTTGAGAATAAGCAATATATTTTTACTGTAAGGGTGATTGAAGACTGGAAGAGGTTGCCCAGAGAGGTTGTGGAGTCTCCATCTTTGGAGATGTTCAAAACCTGCCTGGCCATGGTCCTGGGCAACCAGCTCAGGCTGACGCTGCTCTGAGAAGGGGGTTGGACTAGGCGATCTCCAGAGGTGCCTCCCAACCTCAGCGGTGCTATGATTCTGTGGCTGTAAGATCATTCATCATGATCTCAAGAGAGGGTTTTCTGTGCAGCCATGCATGGTGACTGAGGTTCAGAGTTTGGGGTAGTTTCCAACTAAACAATGACACACCTAATGTTTGTGTTCAAAACATTAAGCAGGCCAAGAAGGGAGGCAGGGATCTGTTTACTGGGACTTACATGGGGTTTATCTGCCTATATCTCATTTCAGATGAGTCATCTTCCTAGGCTAGGCGAGATTATACCTCTACACTTTCTGCTTAGTTGTATTTGGGCTATTTTTAGAGTACTAATGAATTTGATGGCAGAGCTATAGACAGAGGGGCTGTGGCCTGCTCACTAGCCCTGCTTGCTGTGGCAGGTTCCTGTACATGCCATGGCTGGGCTGCTGCCGAGCTCTCCCCACACTGCCTCCACTCTCACACCCGTATCTTCTTCAGGATTTCTAGAGCATGAAAATTTTAGCACCAGGGTTTTTTTGAGGGGGGCCCTAATCTGTTGGACAGCTGGGTTTTTTTCCTTCCCTTACACAGATTAGATTGCACATCTCTCCCCAGACTTTGTCTGCGGATGTTGTTGTATTTATGCATGCAATTTTCCTTTTTCTCACTCTCATACCTGCTGCCAGGTAGCCATTCTGCCATTTTGATTTTTTGTCTGCCTTTTCTGAACTGGATTCTCGGCATGCATCGTGTAAGCATGCATGGTAGTGCAGAAGAAGCAAGGGTAGGGAGAGATGCTTCTGGCAGTTTAGAATTGCTCCTCCAAGCTGCGCAGCTGTATCTTTTCTAAATGGATGTGATGTTTTAATGATGGTCTAAACTAATGTGAAGTCAGGTTATTGACTTCTGTTTCAGGACCTGACGATGCTACCATACCTGCTTTGATATTTCATTTTCTCTGTGTTTTTTTCAGGCTCTGCAGTTAAAAGAAATAGAGGTGGGGAAAGCAGAAGCTTGTTAAAATGATCTTAAATTGAAAGCTAAGAAATTAACTATTACAATGCTAAAACTGCAGCTGTCAGTAAGAAAATTAAGTACACCATTTCATTTGGCTAAAATTGTGCAACTCAATCCAGTTTATTATTCAGATGCCTTGTTTACAATGCTGAAGTTTTAAAGAAAACAAATTTATTTTAGTTCCATCTCTCTGCTCTTTTGTCCTCAGGAGAGAATATGAGGCAAGGAGCTCCCATTTCCCCTCTGTGGCAAATGTCCCATGGGCCAAGCAGGGGAGTTATGAAGCGGGAGCTTTCCCCCAGCTGAATTGGCAGGACTCAACATAATCATTTAATCATGAACCAGACTGGTTTTCTCTCCGCTTACGTAAATCCATAATACTTAAATCCATAGCCCTTCACTGTTGAATTACTGCCAGTGGTTTCCAAATACAAACTCATTATTAAATAAACAGGGATCAGATGATTTGTATTAGAGTGCAGATGACCAGTGCTACTATAGATTGCTTCTATCTGAAAAACACAGATTTTTAAGGGGATGCTGGACGCATGCAAGAAAGGATTACCAGGCGCAGATGGCAGTGCTCATTTATAGCAGTAGAGCAAGGATGTAATAGTATTAACAAGTGAAGGGTCTGATTTTGTACGTGAGGGAAGTGAAACCCATCACATGGAGATGCAGGAGAGAAAGTCACTGGTAAAAGCAACTGGCAATATTTTCCTGCCTGTTTCATTGTCAGCCACATTAGTGAAGACGCTTGAGCTATTCTCATATGAACTAGCATTTTAAATCATCTTTTGTTGCTGCCTTGAGCCCAAGCTGGGGAGGAGAAGGAGGAATAAAAGTGTATAACATCATGTCAGTTGGGAATCTCACAAGTCCATTCTATTGCCCACAGTCTACCATCATCTCCTTCTATGACAAGGTAACCTGCTTACTGGATGAAGGAAAGGTTGTCGATGTTGTCTACCTAGACTTTATTAAGGCCTTTGACACCGTTTCCCACAGCATTTTCCTGGAGAAACTGGCTGCTCATGGCTTCGACACGCATACTCTTCACTGGTTAAAAATCTTTCTGGAAGGCTGGGCCCGAAGAGTGGTGGTGAATGGAGTTAAATCTAGTTGGTGGCTGGTCATAAGTGGTGTTCCCCAGGGGTCAGTACTGGGGCCAGTTCTATTTAATACCTTTATCAGCAATCTGCATGAGGGAATTAAGTGCACCCTCAGTAAGTTTGCAGATGACACCAAGTTGGGTGGGAGTGTTGATCTGCTTGAAGGTAGAAAGGCTCTACAGAGGGATCTGGACAGGCTGGATTAATGGGCCGAGGCCAATGGTATGAGGTTCAACAAGGCCAAGTGTTGGGTCCTGCACCTGGATGACAACAACCCCATACAGCACTACAAGCTTGGGAAAGAGTGGCTGGAAAGCTGCCTGGCAGAAAAGGACCTGGGGGTGTTGGTCAACAGTCAGCTGAATATGAGCCAGCAGTGTGCCCAGGTGGCCAAGAAGGCCAACAGCATCCTGGCTTGTGTCAGAAATAGTGTGGCCAGCAGGACTAGGGAAGTGATTGTCCCACTGATGAGGCTGCATCTCAAATACTGTGTTCAGTTTTGGGCCTCTAACTACAAGAAACACACTGAGGTGCTGGAGCGTGCCCAGAGAAGGACAACAAAGTTGGTGAAGGGTCTAGAGCACAAGTCTTATGAGGAACAGCTGAGGGAACTGGGGTTGTTTAGTCTGGAGAAGGAGGCTGAAGGGAGACCTTATTGCTCTCTACAGCTACCTGAAAGGAGGTTGTAGCGAGGTGGAGGTCGGTCTCTTCTCCCAAGTAACAGGCGATAGGACAAGAGGAAACAGCCTCAAGTTGCGCCAGGGGAGGTTTGGATTGGATATTAGGAGAAACTTCTTCACTGAAAGGGTTGTCAAGCATTGGAACAGGCTATCCAGGGAAGTGGTTGAGTCACCATCCCTGGAGGTATTTAAAAGACGGGTAGATGTGGTGCTGAGGGATGTGGTTTAGTGGTAACTTGGCAGTGTTAGGTTAACGATTGGACTTGATCTTAAAGGTCTCTTCCAACCTAAATGATTCTATGATTCTTTGATTCTATGATCTTGAGTGCCAGGGTCTATGTGAAGGCCGGTGTGTTTCACAGAGGTTTCTAAGAGCTAGACAGGCTGCCAGTCCTGCTCTTCCACAGCATTGTCTCCTTTACTCCAAAGCAATAAGCGAAAGTATTGAGATGTGATATTTCAGTGGTGCCGCCATGGGCGATATACTCATGTTGGATTCCCTATTAAATAAAACCTAAGCAAGCCTATGTATACCCTCTTCAGACCCTTTTATAAAATCTGTCTTTACTCAGGATCCTTACTGTAACTGTAGGGTCTGTGAGGATGGAAAAGAACAGAGTAAGATTTTTCCATGTCTATTAACCCAAACTGGAAAATGTGAGGATTAAGGTAGTACAAACACATGTATTTCCAAGCACATAATTGGCCACTTTGAACAGACTATCAGACTTGCAACACGTAAGCAATTTATTCTGACTTGCGTATATCAAGATGGCATGCCTGATGCTCAGCTACAGAAAAATACCTGGTGATTGGCTAATTCCAGTGCAGGTGTTAACAGCTGCATGTTTAGGTGGTTTCACCTCTTCTGTTTGCATGCTACGAATCATAAAGGCCGGTACTCATTTGCACTTAGGAAATTATCTGAGTTTTTGCAAAAGTAAGTGTTGAAACCACATTTTTCTCAGAAAATGACTTAGAAAATTGAAATTTTTTTACGAATTCTCATTGCAACAGTCGGCTCACTGAGCTGTCATCAATGTGTGTTTTCTTGACTATCTGGTTATTTGCCTTTGTTCATAGTTTGCTTTTTTTGTTTGTTTCTTTGTTATTAAACAGAAAGTTATATATTGAAAATTATTTCACATGATGTCTCTGTTCCCATCAGTCCCTGAACTGTAAAGTGGTGTCATGTACTGTTTTGTTCAGCTGACTAACTGCATCTACATCTATAAAATGATTCAGCCTTCAGTGGCCAGAGGCTTATCTTATTATTTTCTTCCCCTTAAATAACTCTTTAAATAAAACATTGAAAATGAAAATGCGGTTCATTGGTTATTGACTTTTTTTTATAAACTCTTATCTTTCTGAATATAATTCACTTCTTCAAGGTTGAAATTCTGAGTGTAAATATTAGCTCAATTAATGGAAATTGTATGCATAAAACCTTAAGCACAGTGCTGGAAATATTTCCTCTTCTGTGTTCCCAGGTACAGTCCCTTCTTAGTACCTCCGGCTTGGGGGGGGAGGGTTTGGCCATAATGCAACTTACAGAAATATGTATTTTTTCAAGGTTTCTGGAGCAGGGAGAGGGAAGTACTAAATTTACAAGAACTTCAGTCTAATACTTTCAATTTTATGCTTTCCATGTGTATAGTCATGTCCATTTTAAAATGGCATAAAGTAGCACTAAAACGTTCAGTCCAGCATAATCCAATTACTACTTCGCTCTCTCAGCCATGTCTTAGATAGGAGAAAATCACCAAGTGTGATTATTTTATGGATTCACATGTACACTTGGTACTGTAAATAAGCTATGTCTTGATATTTGCCTTTGTTTTCCCATGTAGCTGTTACTGAGAGGCTGTCTCAGTGCTGTGACACGGAAGGAGATAATAGTTTTAAAAGGTTATTTCATAAACTATGAAAGGGGTGCACTTGTTATAAGCAAGTTTGCCAGTATCTCAGAACAGGGTTTGCAGGGTCAGTTGTCTTCTTTGGGGGAATTTTCTTCTGCCCCCACTGAGGGTCATACCCCCTGAGCAGCATCAGTGTTCTCAGGGATGCACAGATACATCTCCAAGGGAAGTCTTATTACTTAAGCCCCCCCCTCCAGTGACAGCTCCGTGTCAGGAAGAGCGAGCTGTGGTGGTGACGTAAGCTGGGCTTATTACTCATAGCTGTTGCCAACATGTGTTTGTAAAAATTCTCCTCAGATATCAGATGAATTGGGCAACACATGAATTTTGTGTTGTAACTGGAGCTGAAGAGAGTAAGCTGTAACTGGCACAGCAGCACAGCTTCTCAAGGTGACATCTCCACTCCACCAGTAGTTTTTCAAACGCTGTGAAGTCCATTTTCTTTCTGCATTAGGACTAGGGGAAGTGGGCTGCTTTTTTTATTTTTCAGGCTCTAAATGTGTCTCTTTCCTCCTTTGCTGTGAGATGGACGTTGTTCCTTCCATATATTGTGTTTAGTTAGAGACTTGTGAGGGGTTCCTAGGAAAAGATGTGTTGTAGTGCTACACCTCCAAAGGGCTGGGATCAGCAGACTGTATCGTTATGATCTGAGCTGGTGAGCAGGAAGAGATCTTCTGTCCATCTGTGTAGGCAACAGGAACACGTAGAGGGTGATCTTATGACTGGTTATGGCTGAGTAGGTCAGGGTATTGCAGCCACCGGGGAAACAAAACAGAAGTCCAAGAACATAGCATTGATACTTAAGGTAAAGTGCCTTAATATTTGTTTTAACACTCGGCTATCCAGTGTCCCAATTTCCCTAAACAGGTTTTGCCTCCATTACAGAAGTACTGGTAAAATTATTTTTTATATCAGGACCAAAGTTCAAATCTTGAAAGACAAAGATGGCCTCAATGTGTAGCTCAGGTCTGCAAGGTTTGGCACCTTCTCTAGTCTGAAGGGCCACGAGGTTCTTCCGCCGCATCCAACCCTGCTGCTGGGTGGCTCTCCAGACTCCAGGACTCTGGATCAGGCTCCACACTCCAGCTTTCTGTGAGGATACCCAGAAAGCACCATCTCATCTCCAGTGTTAGCTTTACCCTTATTTTCACTTCAAAATATGCTGGGCCTTTTCAGGCAGGCTCCTCTGCCTGCCCACTCCTGCAGCGCTGGGAGCGGTGTTGGTTATTTCCAATTCTTGAGGTTGACCTTCGGGCTACATTTCCTGGATTAGGTGAGCCTGTCATCATGTCTCGTTTTCCAGAAGTTATGGCTTTTCTGAGTGAATGCTGGCTCAGTCTCACAAATCCCAGCTTTCTCTTCCAGTTTTTCTTTCCTGCTTCTCTTCTGCAGGTAACCACCTCCCCAGCCCCACCTGCGACATGGGGGCAATTCAGAAAGGTGCGTACCAACCTTACGCTGCAGCTGCTGGTGGCTTTAGGAAGGTGGAAGAGATGCAGCTCTGCTGCCCCTCAGCCCTGTAAAGAGATAAGGATACGGCCAGTAGGATGTGCTGCAGGAGCTGGGAGGCTGTGAGAAGGGTTTCACTGTGCTGTGGTAATATTAATACAGCATTATGAGGAATCCCCAAATGGCTGATTAACTGTCAAATTGTGATGCTGTGCCCGTGCATGATGGTATCTGGGAAAAATACAGCAAGGCAAACTAATTAAAATACTAACCTGGAGTTTCTCTACACATCTGCTTTTTTATCCCCTCTTCTTTTTCTCAGTTTTTTTTCCTCCTCCTTTTCATTTCCTTCCTTGCCCTTCATTTTCCCTCTTAATTATTTATAAAATTCCCTTTTACCATTGTCTTCCCATCTCGCTTCTTTCATTTCTCCTTTTCTCCTAGCCCCTCTGTGCCCCATATTGCACTTCCCCTTCTGTTAATAGGTCCTTCCCCAGATCCTGACACCTCTTGGGAACCATGGTTCAAGAACTTTAAGGCCAATTTTACAGTTTTTCCTCTCGTGTTCTTTTCTTATCTGCTTTGCAGGGGTAGGGACTATTAGTCTGACTGGCAGAGTGCTCCCGTTGTGGCTGCTGCTGCTGGAAGAACAAACTTGCTGAAGGTCCCTGAAGGGACCCTACCAAAGTCCAGCTGAGTATTTTCAGTGTTTCACACGCAGATTAGGCACCTCACAGAAATGCTACTTCGATGCAGTCGCAGTGTGATGTTTGCGTATAAGGTGGGAATGATGATGGTGCAGGGGGCACAGAGAGGGAGCAGAATTAAGCAGGATTTCCAAATGTATCATCGCAAAAATGCTCATTTAACCAAGGGGAGGAAAGCACCGCCATCTCTGTCACAGGTGTTAGAAATAGCGTGTTCCTAGAGTTGTTGGTTTGGATTTTCAGCTATGGTAGGCCAGCTGTTATGTCATTTGCTGGCACTAATTGCTGCAAGAATTAAGCTAATCTTGTTTCTGAAGAAGCCCAGCTGAGCTGGGCAGCTCCAGTTTTGTCTCTCCGGCCAGCGGCAGGGAGGGCTCAGTGCTGCCGGGACGCATCTCTGAGCCATCTCCGTTGCTCCTGTGCTCCCGCCAGCTCTTCCATGGCGTGGCCCATGTGCACGGGGCTCCAGAGGGGACAGAGGGGCCTTGGCAGAGGGAAAGAATAGGCATTTTTTATATCAGGAATTACTCATTATATCTGGGAGATGTCTGTTGATACGTCCTTCTAGAAGACTCTCCCTGTCAAAACCAAACTTATTACCAATTCAATTTATTCTCCTCTATTAGGCTGAAAAACAGAGCAGCTGAGTTAAATTGACATCATTGAGTATAACCCAAAGAATGAAATTATTTACAATTAGAAAGACTATTCTCCTGCCAAACAGTTTCTTTTTAAATTCAAAGCTAAATTTAAGGCACGCTTAACACAGCAGAAGCCACCGCACCACAACCAGAGGATGAGCTCCTGTTCTGGATGCGGAAGCCTGAGCCCCCTCCACCAGCTGCCTGTGGTTCCCCCTGGGGAGCCATGCTGCGGGGTGTCAGGGCTCCCCAAAGTGTGGGGTACAGCCTGCACAAGGCTCACATCCCCCACAAACAGTCAGAGGCTTCACAGCATTCAAGAAGTTAATAAACACTTATGAACTCAGAAGTTTTTAATGGTGCTTCGACTCAAATTTAATTTCACTTTCAATCAAGTTGTGTCAAATTTAGCTAAAGATTAGGTGACAGGCAGTCAGGCAACTGCTGCTCTGTACCTCTTCGTTTGCTTTCCTGCCAGCCCCAGATGAATAGATTTACTTTTTTTTTTCAATTTGCATAAAGGTAGGGGTGAGTGTGCTCTAAAGAAAATATCTGCATTCCCCAAAGCCTTTGTTACACAAGTAAGCAAACACCAACAATGTAAAATGCCATTGTGTGACATTTGCAGGACTAAATATCCAATTTTGTGTTGGGCAGAAAAAGGTTTTTTTCCTGATGCACAGCTTGATTTCTAAGTTATTTTCTGGCTTTCTCTGTGACTAGAAAAAGGATGTTGGGGAGGATAGAGAACCTGGAAGGTCTTTGAGGTTCAGATTGGCATGTATAAATCATATGTTTGAACCTCAGTCAATCCCCCAGAAATTATTTTCCCCCAGGCAAGACTGATGGGCATCCATGTTTGCTTTTTGATTTTGTTTTTTTTTCTTGCTTTTGCAATGTGGGTTGTAACCAGCTTCCTAGGACTGTCTGAACATTTCTACTTAGCAAACTTAGTGGCTGTGCCCTCAAACATCTCTCTGCTCTCTTCCTCTGGCACACTGTATTTTATACAGTTTTCAGTCTGTTGTACTAAAAGCATTAAATGGAGTGTTGGCAAGCATTTTGTGGTTTATGGCTTAGTAAGCGTAGGAGGTGGGCGTTCATTGGACTCCTCTAGGCACAAATGTCCATAGTATGACTGCTGGTGGTTGCTGGCGACCGACCTGACTGGTGTCTTCCTCCAGCCTCCTCCACAAAGGGTTACTTTCTTATAAGAACCTTACAGAAAATGTATTTTAATAGTGTCTTGCAGAGCTGGGCTTTTAAATTTCAGAAAATCCAGACCATTGCCCCTACTCTTGGAGGTACCATTTTAAAACAAAAGATGCTATGTCTTTCTTAATTCTAGGTGGGATTTAATCATAGCCCTTGCTACTTCTTTCTTTTTTTTGCTTCTGTTCCAGCAGACAGGCTGTTTTACACGCAACTCATTTTTTTGCCTTAGTTTGAAAGAGTGCTATGTGTTTTCTCTTGCTAGGTGCTTTCATATGCACCTTCTTTCTTTTCCTGGTAATTAAGTGTCTTAAGCTGGTAGCATCTTCCAGACTGTCCCTCTGCCTAAGTGAGCTATCCTGAGTGTAAGCCTAGAGTTAACCAGAAACAGCTCTGGTCTCTTAGCTCCTGTGATCTTACATCAATTCACCAGTTATTATTTCCTTTTGTCAAATGAAGCAATAGCAAAGCTTTGAAATGATGTTGCGGCTTTTCCAAAGAACAATTTCCCTCTCCTTCTCTCGCCTCCTCCTGCCTTTCTCTGTATATTTGATAGTACATCAGCTTCTTCTTGAAATGATCCCCAGTAGAGCACTTCAGCTATTTCAACCGAGGGTTTTCTGAAGGTATTTTTAAAAAACTAGCTTCTACAGCAGAGTTTGGTTGTAATGAAGTAAAATAAAAAAAATCCTTCTGCCTTGGAGAGCCAGTCTTGTACACACTAATGCATGTGGTGAACTCTGTGCCTGGAATATCCCCACTGGATTTGGTCAGTGGTATTGTTTGCACACACAGACTTAAGCACTTGTAAGTGCTTGTAAGGTGATGGCTTTAAATCTTACTAAAAGCTAAAAAGATACGCATTGCAGTGCAGTAGAGACTAAACCAAGATAACTCACATTCATTGTCTTTTTTTTAATTATTATTATTATCTCTGTTTCCAAAGTGGCTGTTATTTAGCAACACATATAATGAAGAGAACAGTGATGATCTTCCAAAGAATTTCTTCACGCCACTCCAATACTTGTCAACATTTTGATCTGGGCAGGATATTCAGGAAACTTGCATTCTGGGCAATTTCCCAGTGATGCTGAGTGAACATCTGATATGATAGAAGACACCAAGGGCTACCAGATTTAATCCTAGCACAGTTTTTCAGATTAATAAATGACATAACCAAACCCCCTCCGAAGTTAGTTTCTTGCTGTTCCTACAGGATTGAATTTGGGCTTAGTCTGCTCCAGTGTTTCTCTTTGGTGTAACTGCCTAGGAAATCACAGAACAATAGTCTTTTGAGTTGGCAGGATTTTAAATGCTTATGGGTTTGAAAATAAGGACCAGATAAGGACTGTATCAGGAGTCAGATTAATGGCCGGCCTGCAGAGCAGGGATCTTGGGTGCTGTCATTGGTACCTTTGGCTCAGAGGAGAAGTTATTCTGCATGGAGTTGTTTGCAGCATGCAAGTGGCACAGGAGCAGCCTGTCTTGGTGGCCCAAACCTTCACATAAATCAGTGGAAATCCTGGCATGGACAGCATATGTTCAATGAAGTTCACAATTTTTGTAGCCTTTCTGTACAAAGCTTCATGGCAAACAGAACAATGACTTGGGATGAAAGAGGCTATTCACAATATCACAGGGTTTTCCTGGGGGCATTGCTAATACCAGTGCACCATGCCAATCCAGAAAGGCTGAAAAAAAAAAAAGGACGCTTGGAAAGCTGGAAGGATTTTTGTTAACTGTAACACACGGCATCAATGAATTGTGCAATGGAGTATGTAAGCATGGATCTTTCTGGGTGCTGAATGAAGCGGAGGAGAAATGACGCCTCTTGGAGCTTTTGTTTCAGACTGAGCATCTTTTGGTATTCATCATTTTCAGTTGCTGTGTTTGTAAACAAAGGACTTAGAAAATACTTTTTTCAAGGGTAGACTGAAAAAGTGTGGAAGACTTGATGAAGCAAAAGTTAACAGCTTCCAAAGTATAACAATATAAGCAAGTTAATAAACATTGAGTGGTAGGTCATAAAATTCCTTTCAGATTTATATAAGAAAGCAAAATATTGTATAAAATCATAGAATAGATGACCTTTCTTCCTTTAAAAGCCTCAGCAATTTCTCTTTAATGGCAACATAGTATTTGGAAATACTGTTTCCTAAATAAACAATGTCATACTGCTTAACTTAAGGACATATAGTTTGGTAACAAGAGTTTCAGCGCTTGTTTTTCTCCCTTCCCTTTCTCTAGGACAGTTGCACTGCCTTCAGTGAGTTAACGTAGCCTTTGTTGTGATGGAGAAGGAGGCAAGCCAACTCGAGAGGGACCACGTTCATAGTGTGTATGAGAAAATTGCTCCTTACTTCAATGACACATGCTACAAGGCATGGCCAAAGGTGCAGCAGTTCATTTCAGAGCAGGAACCAGGCAGCCTGATTGCTGATATTGGTGAGCGGGGTTGTTTATCCCATTGCTAATGACAGTTTAAGTATGTTCTCTCTATCAAGCAATATTTGTGACAGAAGAGTTTGGAGCTTGTGAATCAAACTTGGGAATCAAAATGGCCAGACTATCAAATTTGGCTCCTACTTTGCTCCACCATTCGTAGGTATATGAAGACAATTTGACTTTCCCCAGTATCCAGTAGGTCAGCTAAACTGAAGCACTAAACTGAAGCTAAATATATTAAGATGTCGTTAGTGTGTATAATATTGTGTATTGGTATGCTAATTCTGGAATTTGAAATTTTGTTTCGCTCTTACAGCATGTATTGTGTGTAGCCAGTTTGAAACAAGTATCATGACACTGTCCTGAGTGCTTTGGGAAACAATATGTGACAGTTTTTAATTCCACAAAGGTTTGAGAATGTCTAAATGGTAGGAGGGAAGCCTCTGTACTGACTTCAGCCCCTGCACCAGAAGTGGGTACATGCTGGTTGCCCAAATGAGATCTGGGCATTATCATTTCCACATGTCTAGGCTAGACTTCTAAATAGCTTTTTTGGACTTGTAATCCTTTCCAGCAACACATATGTGTAGTCTCCCCACTATAGCATGGGAACGTTTGTGAAAGGGAAAAATTACTGAGGGTTGGGCTAATCACACTAACTTTTTGGGTGTTGTTCAAACTTTACCATATACTTTTCCCAGTTTATCACAGTCTAAATTCTGGGAACTATATTCCTACCACGTCTTGGCAGATTTTGCAGTGTTTTCAATGTGAACAAATAAAACAGGTACAAAGAGCCAGCACATTGAATTTTTACTGATGTCACGAACTTTGGACTTGGTTAATGCTGTAATCTAAGCTCAGGCTTGGCTCCTGGGCTTTGGCCTGCGGAGGCTGCTGGCATGGTCTTGTGGTGTCTGTGGCCAGAGATGAGTTTCGTGTGAAACACAATTACCAAGAGTGGTGCCACGGCACTGGAGAGGAGTCTACCTCAAGGGGTCTCCTCTGCCCCTCCATCCCTGGGAAGCAGCCTCTGGTGTTGGATTAGAGGAAATGTTTTTAGTAGCTGATGTTTGGCTTATACTGGAGCCTTTCCCTCCAAAATTGAAAACCAGAAAAAGTCCTGGAGTTCTCTTCCAGTCAGAGCTCCAGGGTTGTCCTCTTTCTGCTCTTTCTCCTTGGAAAATAGAGTCTAATATTAGCCAAGTGCTGGCGCCGTTTCACAGCACCTCTTCTCAGCTGATACTGAAGTCAGGCACGGGAAGGACTGAGGGCGCTCCAGCTTTTCTATGGATATCTTTCTTTCATTCCCGGGAGATGGGATCAGCAGTTAATATTAGACAAGCAGTTAGAAGCAGAATTCTATCTGCAGCTCAGCGATGATTCATCTCCCATTCAAATGGCACAAGAGATTGATGGGGCTAGGAGGCTTCTTACCGAACATAAGGACCCACACAGGGTTTCAGAATAGGTGCTGTGGGATGGCTGTAACCTAAATATAGGGACTTAAATATTTGGAAGGCTCCAAAATAAATATATTAAAAAAAAAAAAATTAGAGATAAAATCTGGGCTCTGACCCAAGCTTAGTGTTTGATGTAAGCGTAGCCATAAACAGGATGCAAATTAAGGTCTGCACAAGGTACAGGGTATTATGTTAGCCCAATGCATTTACCTCCCTGACTTTAATTTGAACTATGATTTTTATGATGCAAGTGAGAAGGCAAGTTTTTAAAATCAATAATCTACTTTAAAATGTACTTTGTGTTAAGATCCAGATAATTCTGCAAACAAATTATCAAAAATTTAGATAAGATCTGTTTTACTGCTGACATTAAAATCGTTCTTATCTAAAGAAGTCTGCCTTTATTTAAACACAAGAAGTATTTCAGTTTGGGAAGATGCAAATTTCCCTGTCGCAGGCTCCATTATGAAAAGGAAACTGCACGGGGAGATACCAGAAAAAGAAACTCCACTGTTGTCATGGTAACAGCAATTAGCAGCAGTTGAAACAGCAAACAATGGATTTAATGGTTTGGTCTAATAGTGACTTAATTACTTAGCAGTCTAGTTTGTCTATCAGCATTTCAATACACAGGAATAATTCAGTGCTATGCTCCTGCTACATGATGCTTTCACTTAGCATTTTGAGTCTATTACAAGCAGAATTGCAGTAGCATCATTACCATAAATATTTTTGATTCTGTATGTGGTGGGAAAGCCAAGGTAAATGCTCTCTAGCAATCCTACTTGAACACCTCCTGTCACGCAGCAGCGAGCCTGCTAGACAGAAAGGAGCAGTCTGTGCTCATTGTACTGTGATGGTAAAAAATAACCTGAATTCCACTGCAATTGTAACATCTCCTTTAAAATGGGTGGAGAATTTCAAGCTATTAGGCCAGTCAAGGGCGTACATCATGCCTTATGTCAGGAATACATTTTCTTTTGTACAGACACCAAATGTCCGCCTTTCTTTTTCCTCCTCATTATTTCTTCAGGCTGCGGAAATGGCAAATACCTTCACATCAGTTCTCAAGTCTATAAACTGGGTTGTGACTACTGTTTCCCGTTGGTGGAATCAGCACGAAATGAAGGCCATGAAGTAATGGTATGCCATAGCTTGTGTCTGCCTTATCTAAGTGAGTACTTTGGTGCTGTTCTGTCCATTGCTGGTAAGTTCTGCGTACTGCCAGCGACTATAGGTCAGACCTTTAAGGAGTCTAAAGCATTTAGTCTCTTCTAGGTTTGGGGTTTTTTCAGTGACCAACAGAATATTTTGGGTTTTGTAAACCAGGTAAATCTCTATTAACACAAGAAAGGCATATTATTATATATATGTGTATATATATTATATACATATATGTACACACCTATATACACACACATATTATATATAAGTATATTATTGTAATTTATATTATTATATATAAACTCAGTGAAAAAATGCAAAATGGGTAAGTCACACAGATGTGAGCTGTTTTATTCTGGTCCAAGTACAACTAAAGTACAGTGTGCAAAACAAGAATGGATAGCCTTATTTTTGCCTTATTACATGGCAGAAATTTGAAATGTTGGCTCTAGCAGGAGGAAAATACAACAAACCTTGCTTAGGAACACTGAGCGTATTTGACACTCAGTATTAAACGCTTCTGCGCCTTTCCAAATGCTGTTCGTTACTCCCATGCTCCATGGTTTGTTGGCCAGCACAATGATTTTTTTGGTGATAAGGATGACCATGACACTGATCTGGCTGGAAAGTAACCAGCAAAAAGAAAGGTTGCTTTTAGCCGAATCAGTTACCCATTGCTTCACTGCAGAGACCTTCAGCGAAAGCAGGGGATAATGCAGAGAAAGAACAAGGAGCCGATGACAAAGCAAGGAGAAGTGCTTGTTTCAGTGGCACTGCTGCCTTAAAATGTTAATCAAATAACCTCAGATTTCATTTCATGTAAGATTTTTCCTTTTTGTGTAGTTGCCCTTTTCAATGTAACTTAATGATGGAGGAACTACCTGTCTTTGCTACTTTTAAAGCAGACATTCAATGGCAGCTTTAAGGTTTACTTTTTTCTCTTTTAAATTTTGTGGGTTCTTTTGTTTTGGGAGTCTTGAAATTACTCAACCACCTTTTAAAAGTTAGTTATTAAGCTTATACTGATTAAAAGTTAGACAATACTGTAAAACCTTATGAAATTCAAGAAAGGCAAGTGTAGGGTACTGCATCTGGGGAGGAATAACCCCATGCACCAGTACAGGTTAGGGGTTGACCTGCTGGAAAGCAGCTCAGTGGAAAGGGACCTGGGAGTCCTGGTGGACAACAGAATGACCATGAGGCAGCAATGTGCCCTTGTGGCCAAGAAAGCCAATGGCATCCTGGGTGCATCAAGAAGAGTGTGGCAAGCAGGTCATGGGAGGTTATCCTCCCCCTCTACTCTGCCCTGGCGAGGCCGCACCTGGAGTCCTGTGTCCATTTCTGGGCTCCCCAGTTCAAGAAGGACAGGGAACTGCTGGAGACAGTACAGCAGTGGGCTACAAAGATGATTAGGGGGCTGGAACATCTTTCTTCTGAGGAAAGGCTGAGGGTCTTGGGTCTTTTTAGTCTGGAAAAGAGAAGGCTGAGGGGGGATCTCATCAATGCTTACAAATACGTAAAGGGACGGTGCTGGGAGGACGGCACCAGTCTTTTTGCATTGGTGCCCAGTGATAGGACAAGAGGTAATGGGCACAAACTTGACCATAGGAAGTTCAATCTGAACCTGAGGAGGAACTTCTTTCCTTTGAGGGTGGCAGAGCAGTGGAACAGGCTGCCCAGAGAGGTGGTGGAGTCATTCGAAACCCTCCTGGATGCCGTCCTGTGCAACCTGCTCTAGGTGAACCTGCTCTGGCAGGGGAGTTGGACTAGATGATCTCCAGAGATCCCTTCCAACCCCTGTGATTCTGTGATTCTTTGATTCTGTAAATAAAATAAATTACATTGCTCAGTAAACTTGATTTTCTTTTTCTCAACCAAAGGGGTGTGAAGGTCTCTAAGCCCTGTTAAATCAAAGTGAAATGTTACTACCTCACATCTCTTGAAGGTAGTGGAGTAGCCTTACACAGCCTCTTCTCCATGTCCCGGGTGACCTTTCTTTAAGCCCTGAAGGACTTCACTTTTCAAGTCCAGGTCCACATCATATAATTTGACATTTGATGGAAATTTGAGATTGCATTATTGTCACTGGTACATCATTGTATGGAGCTGTGGACCATGCTCAGCTACACTGTCTGAAAATCTTTCAGTAATGATTTAAGAAACATGACCAATAGCTAACAGTCCTTGTTATTGGGTTTCTACGTCCGTTGCCCAGATGGGGTAACAACAATTGTGTGTCCAAAGGTGATTTGGCATTCTCTGGGAAGCCAGCGTAAGGAAGTGAAGGACAAGCCAGATTTGTTGTAAAGGGTATGTAGCAATGTTCAGAAGCTGTCTGACTCAAAAGAGTCTGTGCCCCAGGAGTACTTCTATAGAACAGTCTGTAGAAAAGCAGAGTAGCAGGGCTGGGGTTGCTGTGGAGATGCAGAACTACAGACCTTCCCATCCACAGCAAGCTTAAAGCCCTGTTTGCATGGCTGCTGTGTGAGAAGCTAGGATCGGTGAGGAATCCAGAAGGACACAGGGGCAAGAGGTAGGATTGTGTGGTTATGGACTTTGGCCCTTCCAGCACTATAATATGTCTGCAAATTACAAAGTTATTTCTGTTACAGCCTTTACCATCACAGATCATGCATGAACCATAGTAATGATTGTGTTTCCTTATTATTGCCAAAAAATACAGTTCAGATGCATTATAAAGATGCAAATATTATGTTGAATTATTATATATACTAGTATATAATATAATACTAGTATAGTACATACATACTATAGTTTGGATAAGCATGTGTTCTCTTAATCTTCAGGAGACTGTCAAAGGAGGCAAGAAATTTCTGTAGGTGTTCTAAAGCCAGGTCCATAGTAGGAAATATTGGCAGGAGTGTGAAGCCTAACTTGATGATTTTTCCTTGTACTCAACACCTACTGTGTATGCATATATAATGAAGGATGTTTGCCAGTTCCATAAGTGGAATAACCTATACTGAGAAGAAACAAATTTAGATATGATATATCAGCTAAAGTTTAGAATGTGCTGTTTTCAAATGCTTAACTTTCTTTTCAAGGAGATAAATCTGCCCTGTGAGTATGCAGTTCATTCCACAATGTTTTCACTGCCTTAAGAAAGAAATCATACTCACTTTCCCAGTGTATTCATAACATAATTTTATTTGGGATTTAATATCACCGAACAACAGAAATCATCCTCTTTGCCATATACAGATGGCTTTGTTATTGTTAGCATGATGAAGCCATTCATGTGTTATTGAAATAAGTAGGATTTCTGCTACTTGCAGTAGTGGAAAGAGGACTGGTACTCACATTTCTACTTCGACTAAAAAATTGTTCCGGATCATAATGCAGGACTGATTTTTTAGCATGGCTTTACTTCTGTCAAAGTGGCTTTCTTCTTTATACGGAGAGGTCATGTTCTGTGTTAGTAAAATCTTGTATATGCTGAGCTCTTGGACTCTGTGATGGGCAAGGGATAAGAAGAAGCTTTTCCTATTAATTTAGATAAGCAATTTCTTTCCTCCAAATGCAAAGGTGAAGGCATCACATTTTCCTCTCCTATTTAGGAGTCAGATACTCAGGTCAGTCAAGTTACTTTATATTACTGACATATCTGATCAGACTCTTCATCCAGTGGGAAAAAAGGATTCCTGGAGTGAAAAGCATCAAATGGCTTTCCTTGGTGTTAATACCAACATGTGAAAATTAACTTCGCTTTAATCTGTGATCTTTTAGTCATGTGGTAATTTAACAGAGAAAGTGAGAGGGACCTAAAGGGTGTAAACCTGTCTAGTCCTCTAATTTACACAGTCTGAGAAAATGGTCTGTATAATTGCAAATAGTATAATTCTTAAAGTTTACAAGGTGGAAGAGTCTCTTGGGGAAAAAAGAAGTCCAAATAAAAGGTCCAGGAAAGTTTCTTTACTATATAAGGTTCTGTCTTTATGGTAAAATTCAACGAGATGCTGAGCAAGAAGAAACCAAGTGTTAGTATCGGGTCGTATCAGTGTAGTTATATTGCACTGTTGTGCCAATTAATATGGGCACAACATCACAACGCCATCATGACATAGTTTCTTTACCCCACAAAGAAACCTCATATTTCTGTGTAACCTTGGTTATTTCTGCATAACAGTTTTGTCAGACAGGTATATCACTACCTGCCAGTTCTCCTAAATTCTGGTTTTCCTAAGGATCAATCAGGATTACATTCTAACAGTCTTTTAAGTTTTTTCCAACAAAAAGGCACTGTGGTCAGAAAATTACATTCCGCAATATCAAAGGCACAACAAGCAACCTGTCCCAGTGGAAAGCAGAGTATAACAAGGTCTGGTATGAGGGCATCAGGAGCTCTTTAATGCCATAGAAATTGAAAATAAATCATCAAAAAACACGACTATTAATAATTATGAAGGATAGTGTGAAGAACCAAAGTCAGGATGACTACAACATAACATGAATTAGAACTAGGATAAGGTTTTATAAATTCGTACAAAGCAAGAGGAAAACAAAAAGGAAAGAAGAGCAAATAACAGATGACAGGGGAAGTTGCATTTCTCTTTGGTTAATAGTAGTCATCAATAAGCTGGTAGAGTTTTAACCAGAGGAGTTTAGACTGTAAAAAGAAAATAATGTCTTAAAGAATATTTAGATAAATTAGGTTACACAAATTGTTAGGAAATCGTGAAATTAATCTTAAACTACTGTGAACTGGCAGATTATCTTTAAGATCTCCAGCAAGTGAAGAAAATCAAACATAGTACTTGTTTCCAAAGAGAGAGAAAGGACATCAAGAGGGAGCCAGCCTAACTTAGATTTATGCAAGGATACTAGAATAAATAATTTAAATAATCTAATTTAAATAGAATAAATTATTTAAACCTACAGAATACTAATGTAATGGGAAACAGTCAACATGTCTTTGTCAGGAGCAAGCCAATCTTCTTTCCGTCTTTAACAGTGTAGTCATCCCAATAGACAGGGTAGCAGGAGAAGACATGATATATCTTGACTCTCATGTCATTGTTGCAAGTGAAATAAGTAAATAGAGCTAAGAATATGCAAAAAAATCATTCTCAAAATGAATCAGTGGTTCACTGTCCAATCAGAACACGTTTCAAATGGGATGCTCTTGGGACCCACCCTACATCCGTTTCTGCACAAATTTTTAATTAATAGCTTCAATGGCAGGCTAGAGAGCATGCTGAACAATTTCTGAATGGCTCCTATGTAAGAAAAGTTGGAATTACTTTGGAAGATGGGATTTGACATCCAAATGTTGGAGAGTTGTCTGAAATCAACACGAAGAGATACAGAAACCATCAAGAGGGACATACCATGCTTGGGAAGGAAACATTCGATGAACAAAGGGAGAAATAATGGCCAGGCAAGATGGACCACGGGCCAAATATGTGTGAGTAGTGTCGTACTGTTACAAAACCAGGCAAATACCTGTCTGGGGTATGGTGACAGAGCAGTTTCATGGAAGGCAGAAGAATGAGTCACCCTCCTGCACTTGGTACTTTTGAGATCCTAGGTGGAATATCATATCTGCTGTTGAGGACCATGCCTTACAAAGTTTGCAATCAATATGGAGACATTTTAAATAACTGATGTTTGGAAAATCTGAATTATTAGAGGAAGCTGAAGGAATTGAGTTTGGTTGGTCAAGAAAGAAAAAAAATAAAGACTGAAGGAAAGGCAATAGTCTTCAAGTACATAAATGATTTTTACAGAAAGCTGATCTTTATTTGACATGGGAAGAAAAAAAATAATCATCTTACCCTGCAGCAAAGGTTATTTACCTCAGATATTAAAAGGCTTTTAAGAGCAGGTTAGACCAATTTGGGTCACATTGGAGCCAAGTGTTTAATTCTACCTTGGAGCTGGAAAATGAACAACCTCTATTTTTCTGCATCTATTTTAACGTAAAGGCCATCTGGCCTTTTTGAGAAAAATCCATTCACTCGCCTACAACCAGTTGCTGCCTAATGTTAGTACAGCTCCTCTCACAGCGGTGAACTCTCCTCCCTGATGGCAGTCAGAGGTGCAAAATACTAACAAAGTCTTAATATCGCAAGAGGTCTTGGAGACAGAGGAGAAATACCACCCATAATGGGATTTTCTGGTTTTGACAAGGCCACCCACAGAGGACCTCTGCTTCTTCTGAGACATCTGTGAGCCCTGAGTTCAGCTTTGGTCTCACCACTGTTAGTGTTTTATTTAAAGTGAATAATACAGTTATTTCTAAGCTAGTAATCACAAATTCTTAGAGATGCGGGGAAGCTCCATAGGGCAGTGAGGGCCTGCGGTTAACACCTGCAGGCTTTATCTGTCATTCACGCCCTCACTGAAGCCAAGGAGCCTGATTTCTATCTCAATTAAACCAGAAGCTTTGTGTTCCTTGCATTGATATTTTCATGCAAGTTATAATTGATTTATCAAAAGTATCCTAAGTTTATTTCCAGTGGATGATACATAGGTATCTCAGGATAGGGTCAGGTCAGAAAACTTGACACTCTTTTTTTTTTTTAAAAAAAAAACATGCATCACAACAGAATGATCTCTGCATCTTTCAGTCCTCTCTATTGCTCCAAGTTACTGGAGTGCAGAAGTGGTGCAGAACTCCAAATACACCCTTATATTTAATTTAATTTTCACAGTAGCAGCCAGCAGCCTGCTCCGCATTTTTAAATGTAATCATTTGTTTTAGACCACAGTCGGCTATCTGTGGTCTCATCACTGTCGTTGTGTTGACAGTATATCTGCTTTAAAACTCACCCGCATGTTCTTAACAACATGTAACCTGGTTGCAAGGTCTTGACCAGCTGTTGGGTGTCATTAAAAGAGGTGACAGCTTCTCACCGGCTGCAAAGCTTGCTCTTGTACGGCTGTTGTCCTCTGCTCTCTCGGAGTGCAGAGCAACGCGGCTGTGGTTTTGGAAGGAGCGATGGCTGAGCAGCTGCCACGTGATGGTTTTGGCGGATTTGTGCTGTCACCCGACAGCAAGCTCCCGAGCACAGGGATTTCACTCTGTACTACCAAAAGCTTATTCTCCTGCCGAGTAAGACACTGAGATCCAGAATGGATCCAGAACAGCGTTCAGGCATCTGAGCTGGGTACACATTTAAACTTTCTTCACTAAATAAAGATCCCTAGTGCCAAGGCCTCTTTTGGGGTTGGTGTCTAACAGCATTGCAGAGATTTTGCTTTTTTTCTCTTTCCAGTGCAGCCAAGTCCTCAGGGCACTCACCCAAAAAGCAGGAGAGCTCGATTCATCTCCTTCCTCAGCGTGGGGGGTTCAAACCCTTATTTCCAATACTTGGGGAGGTGCCCCAGTCCTCCATCACCAATCTGCACTGGGAGGAGAAAACCTCTACCATACCTTGGAACCTGCAGCCAAAAAGCCCAAGGGAGGTGGAAGAGGAGCCTGATCCTGTAGCCCAGCACGTAGGAGCACACCCGGAGGGAAGGAAAGACGGCAGCTGCCTGCATTGTTTCCTCTGTGTGCGGTGACTAATGTAAAGTGTGCAAGCAAGATTAAATGGTCCTCAAGAGCCGATGGAGCCGTCTCTGAGAGCCCACCGGATGAACCCCAGAGGTTCTGCAGCTGGTGAGACTGGGACAGCAGCTCCAGGCAGAACCCTGCTGCTCTGGGTGGGAAGAGGGGAGGAGTAATCTAGGCTCAGAGCAGGCGCCTCGAGGATGGCAGGAAGCAAAGGAGGAGAACAGCTTGAAGAGAGCTGCTCCACCTGACCTTATTTTATTACCGTCTTTTGCTGATTTTAGCTATATGTGTCCGCACTTCTATGCTGCTGTGACAAGCATTTCAGAATTATCTTTAATATAAACGCAGAAGTAATCCTGCTGAAACCAGTGTAGCTACTCAAATGCTTAAAATTAAGCATATAATTATATTCCTGAATCAAGGCTTTAATAAGTTAATTAAATTTTTCGTAATTATAATGATTTTTATAAAGGCAGCATCCTCATTTGCTAATGCTAACCACAAATGTGGGAAAATTAAAGAAGGAACAAATTTTCCAACCTAAGTAATTAATGAGTTATGTTTTTAATAGGAAAATGTTTTTAATGGAAGTACTGTTTGAAGTTTACTCAGTAATTCTTTTAAATAATTCTTTGGTATATTAGTATGTTTCCTCCCCTTATGATGCCACCATAAGGAAGAGAATAAAATAATATTTAACTTAGAATCATGCCTTCTATATATGTTCCATTTGTTCCTATTATTAGAGATGACAGAGATAAAGTGACATCTGAAGTGTATATACAGTATATACAAAAGAGTCTCTGAGATAAAGATTCTGTGATCCTTAAACACTTTCCAAATGTCTCCGAAGGGATTTAACCTCATTAAAGAAATTTGACAGAGAAAAGCAATTTCTGATTACACAGATTTCTTTTTGCCATTTAACAGGGTTTAAATTGAGTCACTGACCTAAAATATTAATTTTGAAAATGACTTCTGAAAAAAAAATTCAGACAAAGTTGTCGATGCTTTCAGTTTTATTCTCTGAAGACAGCTGAATGACACAAAAATGTATCTTGCATTGTCTTCTTCTTTTAAATAATCCCTTTTAGTAGGATTAGTCACAGTATTAAATGAAGAGAAGGAGCAATTAATTATATTCTTATGAAATGAAGAAGAGAAGAATCTTTGAAATGTTCTCCTTTCCTCCTCACCCCCTCCCTTTGAAATCTAAAATTGCATTATGTATTTTTCAGTTATGGAAAAATCTTTCAGTCTTCAATTTAAACAAAAGTGCTGGGAATGAGCAGTACATGGCAGAAAATTAATTTGGATTGACTTTCAGTAAATGCTACGGGAATGCATGGCCAAAATGAAAAGGAATGCTTGATTTATAACAACTTTTAATCCATGAAGCAAGGCGTTGCTGCTGCAAAGAGCTGTCAGGGATTTTGGACAAGCATCTCTGCTCACCCCAAACAAATATTTTTGTGCTTAGATTTCTTTTTTGCAATGGTTTGTTTGGATGTTTAAAAATTTGAATGTGGTGCTACTTGTCCTCATGACCGTGGTATGGTGTTGGTTAGTGTGATAGTGATATAATGTTCATTAAATCTCTTTTTGTAGTGAATTTATGGGTTTTTTCTAGCTTTTGTTACAAGGGTTGTATAACAGCTAAAAAGCTTTGAATATTCTTCTGTGGAAAAAAATATGAGGATAAACTTCTGGAAGAACTGATAGTAGGTAGAGAGCTACAGAGGAGAGCAGTGTAATAATAAGGATGTATTGGTAATTCTCTGATAAACTTGGGGAAAATGATCACAGATTATTAAGAGAGATTGCGAGGGCTGTGAGGGCAGAAAACACAATATTGAGAAACCGCAATTATCCATATGTAGGTTGTGTAAATGATACACAGGGGCATGAAGCCTCTTGGAAAGATTAATCTGAGAACCCACAAAAGGGAAACAACTCTTATTAGTCTGAAACGATGCATCAGGCCCACATCAATAAGTAATTGTGCAGGAACCACGTTATCTCACTGCCTGTAATGTGACCGTGATTGAACATCCTACTAGGAACAAAAATGCTGTAAAAAATCCACTGCATAAAAGTTTACTACCAGAAAGGAAGAAACTCTTAAGGAAAATTCAAAGGGAAAGCCTGAAGGGTAAAACACTAGCAGATAAGTATGGAAGGTGCTGAAAGACTCAATGTTGAATGCTTAGTGTAGCTGTATGGCACCTGTAAAAAGGCCGCTGTTCAACAAATTCCTATGTAATTTATAATTATAAATGAAATGAATAGGCTAGTGATAAAAATTGCTGGTGATACAGAGTCATTCAGTTTTGCAAAGCGTTGCAAAAAAAGTCTCATGTGAAACTAATGACTGGGTGCAAAATTGCAGAAAATTACTTGTGGATAAATGCTAGGTAATGTGCATAGAAAAAAATAACTACATGTGCAGGCACAGTGGTACCCTCTATTCTTTTTCAGGAAAGAGATACTGAAGTCATTATCAAACTCCTTTTCATTGTCCTGGAAAATATTAGCTAAGTGTTCAAACCAGATCAAAAAAAGTACTCAAATATTAAAAACAAAAATGAAAATCCAGAAGAATGGCAAAAGATAAATACCTGGTGCATCCATATCTTGAATACTGTGTGTAATTCATGTTTTCTTCATCTCTGGAAGGAAACAGATTAACGAGTAAAGGTCCTTATAATGATCAAAGGTACAAATTGTTTATGTATGAGGATAGATTAATGGGCTAGGGCTCTTCACCTAAGAAGAAAGGGTATCATGAAAGTATCATTAAAGAAGTGTATACATCATACTATTCTTGAGGCAGAGGGGGATAGCATCCTTAAACCCACAAATGATATTAAATTAGTGGATAGGGAATAAAGTTCTATGGTTTCTTAGAACAGGAGAACCACAGGGAAAGATTTAAAACAGAAGAAACCATTTTTCTAAAAAATATATAATTAAATTGCAGATTCCTTTGACATGAACTTGTGTAATCAGAAGTACAAGTGAGTCCAAGAAAGTATCCATAGAGGACAGATCCATCACTGGTTATTAGGTACAAGCTCCGGCCTGTGGCTGAGGAAGCTCTTAGGCTGCTGACCGCAGGAGGCGAGGGGGGAGACCATCACTATTCTTCCCTTGTTTCTTTCCTGAACATCTGGTGCTGACTGCTGCCACAGCCCCACACTGGAGGGATGTTTGCTGCGACCCAGGATGAGTTTTCTTTGCCCCGATATTGTTTTCACCACCTGCAAGCTTCTATATTTATTGTAACCTAGGACAAAACTAATTTTCATTTAAAGTACCAGTCATTATGACAAATGCACTTTCAAGCATCTGGACCCTTGTTTTATAGTGTTTTAATGGTAGGAAATCACCTTATAATATGTTGAACAGCTGGTGAAAGATTGTTCTAGGGGTGCCTCACTGAAAGACGCCAGGGAGACCCTATTGCGGTCTTTCAGTCCTTAAAGGGGGCTTGTAAGAAAGACGGAGAGACTTTTTACCAGGGCTTGTAGTGACAGGGGCAATGGTTTAAAACTAAAAGAAGGTAGATTTAGAATAGATCTCAGGAAGAAATTTTCCACTCTGAGAGTGGTGAGGCACTGGGACAGGTTGCCCAGGGAAGTTGTGGAGGCCCCATCCCTGGGAGTGTTCAAGGCCAGGTTGGATGGATGGCAACCCAATCTAGTGGAAGGTGTCCCTGCCCATGGCAGGGAGGTTGGACTAGATGATCTTTGAAGGTCCCTTCAAACCCAAACCATCCTATGAACTGTTGCCCCAGTGCCATCTATTTGTCAGTATGAGGGGAGTTGCAGGAGAAGCAGATTTCCATCAGAGGGGAGGGAAGCAGGCTCATGGCGCTGCTGGGCTGCAATCAGGCCTTCGGTGACTGTTTGTGCCTCACTGCTACCTAGTATGAGCCACTCCATCTCTGAAATGGCACCTTTACTGCACAGTACAGATTGTTCAGTTTAAACCCAGTTTCAACATACAAGGAGTTTAATGTCAAGGAAAAGAAAGAAATTATTTTTTATAAGCCACCTGCTTTAGGTGAATGTGGCTGCTTGGTGATCTTGGATCCTGACAGGTTTGGCTTTGATTAAAAACAAACATGCGATAATTCGTGTGATAATCTGTGATTTCAGCATAGTGTGATGTTGACCCATGTAGATGCTCTGTTTCCTTGAGTTATACATTTTTTAATGGAATACATCACCCATAGCTTTTATAATTATCTGACAAATTTATCTTGACAACAGTGAAGTTTTGCTCAGCGTGAGATTTTGGTAATATGCTGTAATTTCTTAAATGATACTTGATGCTTTTTTAATTAAAAAGGCCATAATGTTTCAATGTCAATGTCTCAACTAGTGCTAGAAGTGCTGGGCTTTTGGAATTGATTTCTGTTCATCTCAAACAAGTGAAACCTACAGGCAGAGCAGCTGAATAACTAAATGTTAAAAGACCCTATTTCTTCAAAGCTTGCCTTTTGATCCTCACATTGCTGCCGAGGCTCTGAATGCATCATTCATTGCAGGGAGAGTGTTTTCCTATCTCAGCTGGATTGCATGCTGTTATTCTTTTAATTGTAAAGTGTCTCTTTTTCTGAGGCAAAATGGATCTGATGGTGAATAGCCGCTCTAACAGACACAGAGAAGCAGCAGATACAGAGCTTCTGCTAGCATTTTCTGTACATACATTTCTAGAAAGAATCAAAAGCTCACACCTTTTTTTTTTTCCTTGAAAGTTCTGTTATTTTTCTGTGGAAACCACCTCAACAGCTTAACCAAAGACTGGTTTATCATTGTAACTTGAAATGGTATGTGTAGAAATATCTGCCCAAACTGGCACAGGCATTCTCACTGACGAAAATATAAGGTTGGATAAATATCACTAATTCTATTGCTTTTCATTTTCAGCATCTTTAATGTGTGCCCTTTCCTTTCCAGCACTATTCCAGGATTGTTTCCTATTCTTTTTTCTCATGTAACATTCAGTTGATGTAGCTGAAACTTTGCTGAAGTCCCTGCTGTGCACCAAGACTGGATCAACCTCGACGTCTGTTGTGAATTGCTTGAGAGCTGCACAGTCTGAGACCAGGACCCAACCTGCAGAGCTGCCATTCGGCAAATTCCTGCCAAATCCAGAGACCAATTGCCCTTTTGGGGGCAAAAATTTTTATTGAAAGGAGAGTCAAATTTAAACTCAGTTCTGACTCAAGCAAAGCTGTGTTGCTTGAGTTTCGCCATCATAACAATGAGGTGTTCTCCACGTCATGCATGTTTGTGTGCTGGTGGGGCTTATCAAGCAAGAGTGGGATTATCTAATTATTTGTTTTTGTGATATATGCTTGCTAACAGCAGGAGTAGACAAATGCTAATCAACTGTGTCTTTCACCCCTATGTTGATGATTTAAATCTACCCCGGGCTGATAGTGACTGTTCATTTTTTCTGCTCTGTTACTGACATCTGTCAATAAAGGAGGAGAAATGGGCAGGCAGTTTTAACCTAGTCCTTTTTTAATGGGTATCTTCAGCAGAATCACTAGCACGGCTGTTGCAAGGACCGTGTATGGCCTTGTTCTTTCAGAAGTGCTTCTTTCAGGCTGCAGATGAGCGTTAGGTGAGGGTGAAAAAGGGCCAGGTTGCTTTGCCACTGACCAAGTGGTAGCCTTTCATTGAGAAAACAAGACTGTTGTGTTGTTTATTGCCGATCTGAAAGATGTCACTTGTTTCAACGTTTCTAAATTCTGCTGTGTTTTTAAAATAAGTCAGTGTGTTATGAACTCTTTAGAGTTAGAGATAGTACAATGTTAGAGATGTTAGAGGTAGTACAATAACACATAGCACAATGGAAGATAAATGATGTATTCCCGTGGTGCAAACCACTGGCTGCCAGTGTGTCAGAGCCAGTCCTTGTCCTTATACTCTGTATTCATTAGTGCCTCGAGGGATACTTATTCACCTTATCTGTTCTGTTCTAGTGATTCACCATTTTTCAACGGAAGAGAGGCGCATGCGAGCAATAAAAGAGATGGCTCGCATCTTGAGAGTAGGAGGCCAGATAATGATATATGTGTGGGCAATGGAGCAAAAACGGAGAAGATTTGAAAAGCAAGACGTCTTTGTTCCTTGGAATCCTTCACCTCCTTCCTGCTCCTCGGGTGAGCCTTGCTCACATGGAGTACAAAAATCAATTCTTCACAAGGACAAAGCAGTGGCTTTGAACCAGCCCTGTCATAAGTTGGATGGGACTTCAGAGGTACACAGGACAGCAAGGAGCTCATCCTGTGGAGGGGAGAAAAAAGCACCGTGCACAGTGTTAGAGAAATCTCTGAGACGGTCTCTGTTCTCGAGATCACTTGACTCAGTATCAGATGTGGGTGATCAGCGGCACCAAGAAGAAGAGCTCATTAGACACTGCAATTACAGCGTTCAGCTGAATGAATTAAACGGAGAAAAAAAAGTTGAAAAAAACCAGAGACCATGGCTTTCTGAAATGCGCTTCTGACTTTTTTCTACGTTGCAAACCGAGTTTTGAAAATACAACAGCTTTTGAAGTGGCTGTTAAACCTGTGCTGCCCATGTCACACTGCTCGAAGGCTTTCAGAAGTTGCTATTCAGAATTAGGGCAAGGAACTATACAGCTCCCTATGGCTGCAGAGAGTCTTCACGATTGCAGCGGAGGGTGTTTACCTGACCTGATTTCACATCAGAAAGAATTAGCTGTCAGACAACAACTTAAAATAGACCATCACCCAAAAGAAGGAGCTCTCTGCCAGCCTCAGAACAAAAAGAGAACAGGCTCTTCTCTGCAGAAAGCAGTCAATGAGGGCGACCTGGCCACGCAGAGCAGGCAGCAGACGGGTCCTGGTGGGGCCTGGCTGAGGTACTACCACGTTTTTAAAGAAGGGGAGCTGGCTGAGCTGATCCAGCGTCATATTCCTCATATTACTCATTTGTACTTTGACCATGTCAATTGGTGTGTGATTGCAGAAAAGACTGAAGTGTGGAAGATCTAGGGGAAATTTCCTTATTGAAATGCACAAAGAATACTTAGGGACTTTCTTCCTTTTGAAAGCTCAGCACCTTTGAACATCTTTCCTGAAGCTTTTTATAGCCTTGGGTTTTGTTTTGGGGGAGAGGGGGACGATTAAGGAGGAGACTGCTTTGAAACTCTCAGGTTCTGTGACTTTGTTTTCTTTGATTTTGTTCTTAAAATACATCTCTATTGAAATTTTTTTCTGGAGTTATTATTCCAGACTGAGCGCATTTTAGCACACGGATCCCTTTTCATAAACAGCTGCCAGCTGTGTTTTGTTGCTTGAAAACAGATAAAATACAGTTGGAAGGTGATTGTTGGATTATTTTTTACATGTGCATTAGAAGTCTTTGTTATTCATTTATTACTATATAATCATTCATGTCAACTTTTTATTTTAAAATTTATTGTACTCTGCCACTTGATGTAACATAATATGGGAAGTAACTGAAAGATGCACTATTTTATTGCAGTTCACTTTGTCAGCCTATATGATACTTCCAGTCATACGAGACAGACAGTCTTTTATGAGAATTACTAGGTGTATAGAGCCCTCATGGCAGAGGCAGTAACTCATGACACTGTCATAGTCTAGAGATCTTTTTCATTGCCTTGTAGCAGTCACAGCCAAGAAAGCAAAGAGACATTTGCCTCCATATATGCCACTACATGACCCCAAAAAATCAGTTTTAAAAGTGAGCTTGACATGTATGCTTAAGGATACGGCATATATAAATATGATAAACCAGCTTAAGGATTGCTCTTTCTCCCTGCCAGCAAAACTAGGAGGAGTCAGAAGGATTTAGTAACTCGTCTAAATCTGTACAGTGAATGAGCATAGGACAGAAAAGTGGTTCAGTGACCACTAGTCAACTAAGAAAATATTTATTAACATCAGCATTCAATACTAATTCTTTTATCTACAGATTTGCCTTTTGCAAAGATCAGATTCGTTATCCAGTTTTTATAGATAAAGAAACTGAGGTAAATAACTTTGCTTAAGGTTGCAATGTAGAGTAAATATTTGAAAGAAAAACAAACAAAAATTGCAAACAACAGGGATGCTTTGCTGATGATTATTTACATGCTGGAGAGGTCTGTGTGTAATTTTACTTCCTGCCTTTGTTTCTGTGGATTTGTGAATCAGCAAGTCAGAAATCAAACTTGTTTTCTGAGAAATAAGCCCCTACGTGTTCTTTACGTGTCTGTCAGTAGCAGAAGCATATCATGGTTTCCAACGTAGCATGGAACCGTACAGTAATCTGAGATTTTTAATGCAGCTTTAATTCAATTTGGATATAATATCTGTAATCACATTTCCTTTACTTCCTCCCATGGAGTTCACGTCAGCAGTATCATAGTACATCTTGTATTTTCAGGTGGAAAAGCTAGAGGGGCTAATCAGTCTCCTCCATCTGTAATGACTGCCTCTGCAGTGCTCCTTTTTTTCCCCTAAATGTTAGTACCATTGTGCAAGTGCAGAAAATAATTTTCAGTCTCAAAATGTTGCTGCCGTTTGGCTCTGACAACACTCTTCCCTTCGTTTTGTACACTTTTTTCCATTGCCAGCAGGACTTGACAGCATCTCCCTATTTTTCAATGTAGCTTCAGGTTGCAGTAAGCAGCAGCAGCGCGTTGCAGCTCTGAGCCGCCCCGTCATGTCTGCTCTTACCGTTCAACAGGCTGCGAACCCACACAACGCACCAGAAAAATGCCTTTGATCGCAGCCGCCAGTCCTTGCCCTCGAGCACACCTGATGTTCAGTTTTCCTGAAAACAAACACAGGTATTTTAACTGAACCTGACTGGTCGTCTTGGAAGAGTTTAGCCGGCTCCAGCATTCCCTGAAGGAAAGGTGCTCATCATCTCCAGTTCTTCCCTAGGGTGCAATGAGTCACCACTAGACTTCTGCTAATGCTGATACCCCGGTCTGCCTGCTCTGGGACAGATGTTCCCAAACAAGATCCATGTCACAGGGACAGTAATAGCCTAACTGGAAGCAATTTTAATCTCTGGACAACTGTCAGCGGCTCTAAAAGCAAACCTCCCCTTCAACAAGGAGTTAATGTCCTTGCTTTGAATGAAACAAACTGCAAAGGCTACCCAAACTTCTTGGGTAGCAAAGTGCTGCCTAAGGCATGGGTTAGACCTGCTTCCACACGGGATGGCTTCCACTCATGATGGTTGTCTCTGGAGGGTGCCGAGTACTTCCTGGGATCAGAATAAATTCAGCCCCTTGCAAACGAAGCCGCCCTAGGACAGGGCCCTGACTATGCAGGGAAAGAAAGCAAAAATGTGGCTTTGGTTGGAAGGATCATGTATTAATACTTCCTCACATTTATGCATGTCACAAATATTATAAAGCCGTAAGCTCTATTTGAAATTCTCGTTTTGATCAGGATGCCAGTAGCAAAACCAGGACTGAGTTCATTCCTTCATTTCTACATCACAGTCTGTATTTGTAGTCCTCGGGGTAGGGGCTACCTTGTGCCAGGGGATATAGCAGGGAAATGCTCCGCACTTCTAAGCAGTGCTTGGTCCTAATTTCTTTTTCCTCTTGTGCTATTTGCTGTCCTGAGATGGATTTTAGAATAGAAAGGTACAATTTGTCTGGCCTCATTTAGACATCTAGACTGTAGATCTGTATGTAAGTCTACCTTTGCGCCCCGTAATGCCTGTGGAGTTAATGGCAAGGAGTAGCCCCTTTAGAGGATGAACAACGACATACGCCTTGAGGAGCTGTTGGGATTAGAGAGCTCATGTTCAGCCCCTGCTCATCTCTTTCTATTGCTTGTGGAAGGAGCTTAGAGAGGAGCTCAGCCTTAAACACTGATTCTTGGATGCTTCCGTTAGGAGAGATGGATCCTACCTAGAAATCTTTTAAGTTCTGAGGATGGAAATAAGGAGCCCGAACAACAGTAAAATCAAACAGATTCATCCCTGACTCCACCTTTTGGCCAAGCAGCACTCCCTACATATCCATATTTTGTAGGAAACATGAGGAAAAAAGTCATTGTTAAGCTGGGGGAAAAAAAGACAAAAAGCAGCAGCCTAGCTCAGCTCTACTTTACAGCATCTGCCACTCTGAATTTATGGTCATTTGAGGCCTCACCTGTCCAAGGTGAGAAAAGCTTCCAATGTCTGACACTATCTCTGATCTACCAATGATGATCACCTTTACAGATACTAATATTAATAAAGTCAATGTCTTCTTGCTTTTTCTGATTTGCAGGTCACTAAAAATGCCCCAATTCTCAATTTTCTCCACAAACAGTTGCTCTACTGTTCCTGATTTCTTTTGTGGACCTTGGGAAATGGTCCACAGCCATCCCAGGATCCATGAGCGCAGCCTGGGGTCCTCTGTTCTGTGCTTGCCACATGAAGCACTGTCACATCGAGTGCCACACAGCCCACGTGAAGTTGGCACGGTAGCTGCAGCCAGTGCTGCTCACATCACTAGAGCTAAGGCACTGTGAGCACAGCACTGTTTATCCTCCTTTGGCATAAACAGGTTTGATGAGTGTGAGTCTATCACAGAAGATTTTTGCCCACTGGGTAAATGTCTTTCTTCTAATTGTCTGCTAATTGGCAAACAGCTAATCCCACTTATTATCAAAATTCTTTCTCCAGAGAAAACTCAGCCAAGAGTTTCATAAATCCTTTTCCCTCATCCTTTTTAATTTTAAAAATTGTTCCAAGTTATCATTTGGTAGCTATCACCTAAGGAGCTGTTCTGTTTGAGTTAATCAGCTCCTGCAAGGTTATCTGTGATCTATTTGAAAGTGCCTTAGCCAGCATCTTGCCTTCTTTCTTAATTAGTAATTACTGGCCTAAAATTGTCACTTACCATAAGCATTTGTACTGACCTCTCAAATTAAGATCGCCCATGAAATTAAAAGTGGAAGAAGCCTATTGGGTCACTTATTCTATTCTCCAAAATGCATTTATTATTCATGGTGTGTGGCAGGGAACCCAAGTGTAGGGTATGATTGAGAACACTGCAGTTAACTCGTCTTTGAAATGTAAATACAATTAATGAGTATACCTGTCTTCCCCCAGGATCTGTCCTTGTCTGCTTTGTCATTCTGACTTCTTTCTTTCTTCTCTTTGATGGGGATCCTGATTTCCTTCCCTTCCTTCTCACTCAAGACTGAAAACAACATTTTGCAGAAGGATTCCAAGTGGTAAAAAGCACAGAAAATATTCCACGGATTTCTCAAAACGTGTGCTTTACTAGCATGCCTTCCAGATCTCCTTGTAACCAGGACTGTGCTGTGTCGCCTTCATAATTTGGCACAACATATCATTTGACATGAACACACTATTGCAAGTCTAAAAAAGAACGCCAGCTTGCTTGCAGTGAAAGCCCACATTGGCAATATTTAGCTATAGCAAAACTGTGCCATTCACTGGCTGTCGCAGACTTCCAACTAAAAGCATCACAGCAAAGTAAATTGTCCCAGGCAAAAACAAGAAAAATTGGGGAAACACTGGGTCAGCCAAGAGAGGGAGCAGGACAGTAGGTCTCCATCTCCCAGTCTTCAGTTGCCCCATACCGAAACTCTGCTCTTTATAACTGTATACAGTGGCTTGAAAAAAGGTTAAAAATACCCAAGAGAAGTATTTTAAGAGTAAGCCATGCCAGAGTTGGCGTAGAGCCTTCATGGGATCCTGAACAGAAAAGGCACCTTCTACAAAACCAGTCTGGCTAGTGAAATGCAAGCTTCCTACTGATAAAGCCCAGCAGCTTCCCCCCCCCCCCCCCCCTTCACCCTCATATTCAGGTATCTCTACACAGCTTTGTAAATAAAATTGAAAATGTCTCCTACTGCAGCCTGCTGATCTACTACCTGTTGGAGCACAACCTCTTCCAAGCACTGGAATGCTCCATTTCACATGGGGAAAGTTGAGTGGATGTGCCAGATGGCCAGCACAGCTGAGTGGGGATCTCCTGACTGAGCTTGACTGTGTAAAGGAAGGTTCCAATTAGAAATTTTTAGAAATTAGAAAATTAGGAAAAGATTTTCCCTGTGAGGACAGTGAAACCGGCTGCGCAGAGGGGCAATGGATTCTGTGACCTTGGAGATACTGAAAGCTCAGCTGGTGAGGGCTGAGCAACCCCGTGTGGCTGGACCTGCTCGGAGCAGAGGCTTGGACAAGATGACCTCCAGAGGTACCTTCCAACCAACAGCACTAGAGGCAGACCTTGTCTTTCATGGGAAAGGTTACTGAAGAACTGTTATCCTGGGCAAGGCTTGCCAGCCACAGCCAAAGAGGCTGGAATGAGAACAGCTACGTGCTGGGGCCTGGAGGCAAAAAGAAGCAACTCTAGTGCCAGTCTGGCAGAAAAGGAGGTGTAAGGGAGTTTAAGAGTGGGAAGATTTAAGCCTGGTTGGAGGATCATAGCTACTGAAATTGGGGTGTCCTCATGAAAAAGAATAGAATACAGCAGCTCTGGGTTGGGGGAGTACTGACTGTGCTGGGCAGGCGGACCTGGGCGTTGGTGGCTGTAAAGCAGGGCAGTTTGATGGACGCAGCAGCCTGGAGCTTTGGGGAGGAGGAGAAGTACTGGGGCTACCTGAAGATCCCATGTTTTAGGGCAGAGAAACATGCAGAAACTGCCTTTTCTTTTTCTTTTCTTGGGCATACAGTAACCATAGACATATCCCAGGACGACTCCTCTTTCGAGTGCCTTTTCGTGCACCAAACCAGGCTCTTCTGTTTGCTCACCTTCTAGCCCATGAACCATGGCTGCAGTGGACAACATCAACGAAAGGGGTGGAGTTGCCCCCTCCTGAGCCCTGCCAACCCGATGGGCTGATGGGGAAGGCAGGTGGGCAAGCTGGATTTGAATTACAAGTATTAGGTAGTAACTAGTTCACTGACCATCATTTTCAGAAATTACAGTCAATTTGCCCTTTTACTACTTTTTTAAGAGATTCCACTGTGTTTCCCTCAAATGCAGTCATGCAGACCACTGATTCAACAAATCTTGCGGGGGCTTCAGATGAACAGTTGGGTGGGAAAGACAGGGACACCATCTAACAGATTAGCCACAGATACACATAGAAATTATTTCCATCATGGAGGAGGCAGAATTTTAACAGCTATTTTTATCTTCCCTCCTAAACTGCTAGGTAGCAGTAAAATGCATTAATAAGTAATATTAAAATAAACCTATTAATTGGAAACAAAATGAATCACCCAAGTTTAAATCTCTTTAGATAAAGCAAGTGCAGAATCCAGCTGTCCCACTTCTAGCTGAGTGCTCCAGCCTTCGGAAAAGCATGAGCCTTGCTCACTTCCTGCAAGGAACATTTGTAGATCCCTGCCTGGGGAGATGGTTCCCAAGCAGAGACATCTCCCTCGCAACTGTCCTTCAAGTATCTAAAGCTGCCCCTGCCTTGTCTTCGTGCTTTCTGGTAGCTGACCTCCTCTAGCTGTCCTGCTGTTTCCACCCACCTTTCTTCTTGAAAATCAATTTCAGCTTCCTTTGCAAACCAGGTGAGAAAGTGACCTGAAGAGGAGGAGAAATCTCAAGGGCAGAACAGACATGGTTCAAAGGGACCATGGGCAGAAGATGGCATGAACAAAGTGGAGCTAGGAACCTGCACTCCACAAGTTATCACGGCATGAAATTACTTTGGGAATAACACTGAGAAGTCCGTGTAGAAAAATAGTATTAATTGACTAACTTCTGTGAGAATGGTCCCTGAGAAAGAGTTAAAAGTAACTGCAGGACTTCCATGGGACTAAGAAGTTGTAATTTTGATTAAGACCTGAAAGTCACTTACAGGACTATCAGGGACACATTCCTGATAAAGCACCTCATTGTATCAAAGGCAGAGGTTTCCCATGACAGAGCAAAACAGACATTCCTCCAAGCTGCAGGTGCTCCTTGACAAGTCATTCACACACATTGCTACTGGACCACTACTGCTTTTGATGGAGCACTCTGGCGTGGCAGCAAGGACACTCCCAGCACTGCGTTACTGCAGAGGAGCAGAGGACAGCAACCTCAGCTGTTGCCCAGCGTTTTAGATGACATCTCATGGCGTCTTGTTCCTAAGGCAGGCTCTATAGCGAAAGATCAACATCTACTCCATGTCCGTGGAGAGGGCTGAAGATCAGCTCCAAGAAGGTGCCAGGGCAGAGGTGGTGATGCTAGGAGAGATGCAGATGGACCAGTGGTGTCAGTGGTGAAGTTACGTGCTTCAGGCTCCTTCTGCTTGTATTGCCTTATGTCTCACTCCTATTTAAGAGATGCCAAACCCATCTCCACAGAAGTACCACCTAATGCTCAAATGATTGGGACAATATTTACTAGCTCCTGGACTGCTGAAACAGAAGTTCAGCACACACGCTGTACACAATTGTAGAAGAAAATCTGTTATAGGAATGTTTAACTGCCAATAGGCTCATTTTTCAGACAAGCAAAGCATCCACTGCTTTAAAAAAAATAATAAAAATAAAATACTGGGTTAGGCCCCAGTTGTCCTTGTTAATTTGGACAGAAAATAATTTCAATTTTGATGACAGAGAAAATTCCAAGTCAATTCCTCAATGTGTTGAAGTTAATGACAAACTCTTTTAATCTTGGTCATTTTGTGATGTGCAACTAGTTTCTGACATGCAACTTGCATGACGTACTATTGATTAGCTTGCGGGGCACATTCAACAATAGGTATTAATTTCTTTTAAACGCTCATGTATTTATATTCCTTCCCTCCTTATGAAATATAAAGATCAAGAGAAGTATTTTGGCCTTCAAGAGCTAGAAGCACATTTCACTGTCACATTAAGACAATTTTTGTTTAGCTGACTACAACTCTGGGGTTTGGTTTGGGTCATTGATTGAAAGCCAATGCAACAAATTCATACAGCACTAATTGTTAGCACAGACGAAAAATGTTAAGCAAGAAGGATTAAAGGCTGCTCAGGCATAGCAGAGCTCCTTCCAACAAGACAAATTACAGCTATTATTTTATATCAATGAACTGTAATAATCTTGAATTCCCTGCACTGGCAGGAAAATTTGTGATAACGAACTCTTCTCTTATCTACCTTACCTTCTAGCCTGTGATAATCAGGGTACTTCTTTGGTAGAGAAGGGGACATTCCTCATATCAGCTTTGCTCATATGAATTTATTTAACAAAATACATTTTAAAAATCATCTTCTAATCAGACAATATGTTTATTATGATTAACGCTCAAGTAGAGTTGTTTACCATGGATGTCTAAAAATAATGTGATTTTAAAAATAATGTTTCTCACAGGAGTTAACACTTGGACTTCAGAAATGGGGAATAAAGTCTGAGTGCACGACTCGCCCTTTGCACAGCGGAGGAAGTTTTAACTAAAGTGGTTGCTGTCTTTAGTTTCTTGATCATTTTTTTGAAAAATTGGTTTCACCTCTGGCTTTCTGTACTAGCATGAAGCTGACTCCTCTGCAACCTCTTAGACTTGTTCAGTGCATAAGTCCCACCTGGGTGGGAGAAGCTTGGAGTTTTCATTTGGAGCTAGCAGGAGGTGACGCTGGATGAAAGCAAGGGCAATCCTCTCAGCATGCAATTCAGAAGCAATTCTAAGCAGGCCTCAAAAGATGAAATCAGCTGAAGAAATGGATCATCTAGAGGTTGGTCCTGTGCTATTCAGTGTTTAGAAGTCTATCTGCACTGCCTCTCCCACTTGATCTGTGGAGCAGGAGCGCAGCGCCCAGCATCGGTTCAGCACAGCGCTGTCGCTGTGTGCGTGCAGGCTGCGGGGGCAGCCGTGCCCACCCCGGGACACCCTTGCTTGCCAGGCTAAGGTCCTGCTTTTCTGGTAAAAGGGATACATAGTAGCCTCATGAGGGGAAAAAATGGCAGAAAACTCCTTTTTGTTTCTGACAACCACCCGCTCATACCTTCCTATCAGCCCCATTTGCCAGTGGGATGGGGGTTACTGGTCCCTGATTCCTCCGGCGGAGCCCAGGACCTCAGTTCTGCACCACATTGCCTCTAATGCTACAGCTACCCAAAAGGGAGAGGAGGCAGCATCCAATGCAGTTTAGCCTCTAAGATCTTCCCAAAAAGCACAGCACTTACCGATCATTATCACAGAATCTTTCAAGTTGGAAGGAACCCCTAAGGATCATTGAGTCCAACTCCCTGCTCCTCACAGGACTGCCTAAAACTAAATCATACGACTAAGAGCATCGTCCAGATACTCCTTGAACTCCGACAGGCTTGGTGCCGTGACCACTTCCCTGGGGAGCCTGTTATGGATACTAAGACAAAATTACCTTAAAAATTACTGTAGGAAGGAAGTGGGCAGAGACTTACGAGATAATGAGCCCATGTGTTTGAATTTGTGTGTGACAGGGGAAGACAAAGAGGCAGGAGTCAGATCAGCAGGGGGAAATGCTGGCTTTTGGCAACAGTGAGAGCCATTTTCTCTCAGTGATCCCTAGTCATTATCCCATTTTTCTACCCTTGACTACTCTTGATTCATCCCAGGTAGAACATGATAAAAATGCAACTTCAAGAAGAGGCAGCAAGAACACCTAGAGAGAGAGGTTTCTGTTGGGTTTATCAGTCTCCTAGACAAAGCTGCTGAGAACTTCTGAAACAGCAAGCCGCTCCTCTGCCTCCTCCACCTGACAAACCTACGGTCCAGCTCCTGCCTCTGCACAGCAATGCTGTCCTGGGCATTTCAACTGTATTTCACAAATCTCTACTTACATTTTTCCTCTCTCACATTAGTTTTTGGGATTTTTTTTGCTTGGTTGTTGCATTTGGGTTTTTTTTTTTTGGGGGGGGGGGGGGGGGGGGGGAGCTGGGGAAGGGTTAGGAAAGGGGGCAAGTGTTTCATCATCTTTTAAACTCACCCTTTGGCTTCATCACACGCTATACTTGGTAGGCAAATGGTCAAGTTTGCTCAGCTTTTAAAAATGAGTGGACAAGACCAGGCTCCTGAAAGAGCAATTTGTACATGCAGTAATTATGTCCCCTCTACTATTCTGGTGCTCTTCTTTGTAATGGATTTAAGTATTCATTTCTCTATCACTGACTAATTTAATGGTTTTCCAGTATCTGATAGTCAAGACACTCACACTCTGACAAGCTACCACTGCTGTTGATTTGGGCAACAACAGCAGAAGGAAGAAAAAGAAATCCATCTTCTAGACTTCAGTTTTAAGGAGACCAGTTGAACAAGAAGCAGGCCAGCACCATCTTACTGAGAATGAATGTGAAAGCAAGCTGTGCATTAACACCACACACGGGATGGTCAAGTTCCCAAGAACAGCAGTGACATTACCTCTTTAAGGATTAAAGCTGTCTTTTGTAGATTTTAAAGGAGATGACAGTTAGTAATAACTAGTGAGACTCTTTCTATGAGTTACTAGAGGAAGGGCCCTAGCTTCCAAAAACCTGCCATTACACATAACTAGCTCCGACACAAAAATCCTCATGTACTAAATCTTCCCCTGCTGAAAAAAGAAAAAGGGGGAGGGTGGGGAACAGTATTTCATTCACTTTATATTTCAATACTATCTGGTAATAGCCTAAATTAGCAGAGTGAAGTAACAAAGGGCATGAATTCAGTCAATTTTAGGATACCATAGGACATCAGCATAACACGTAAAAGGCTTGCAGCATAAAGTGGCATAGGTGGCATTGGGTGGGTTATTTTATTGTTTTGTGGGATTGGGTTTTTTCCTTTTTTTTTTTTGTGTGGTTTTTTTTTTTTTAATTTCAGTGGCTCCCTTTAGTCTTACAATGGGAGGGGGTATATATCCCACCTTTCTGAAAGACAGTCTACACCAAAGTGAATGAAAGCATACCTAGGTAATCACAGACAGTTAAAACACTAAGTCAGCATTTCATTTGGTGTTCATATTTTTACAATTTATTTTGCCATTTTAGAAGTGCCACATATCAGTTCAAGAGGTGAAACAACATTCATTAAAAGTTGAAACTTTGACTGTGGTTTAACCAAGGGTAAAGGAACAATCTTTACCTGAACAGCATTGTGTATGTTGAGGTGAACTCAAAAGGGTCAGACAGCAAGTGGACGTGCTTTACATATGTATATTCCTTCTAAACAAATTGTTCCATGTTGTCAAACTGATTTACAAGCAACACAAAAGTATTGCTTATCCACAATTTCAATGCAACTGCTTATAAACAAGAGTCAGAAAACATTCCATGTCATCACACCACAGAAAACAGTGTGGCTACAATAAAAGAAGCCAAACAGCGAGATATATAAACCAGTAGGCAGAACATACATGCTCAGACTAAAACTTACCACAACATGTAAAGAACTGCTTTTGCTTACAGCCTTGCTCATGAGCAGTTAAAAAGCAAGCATGCAGCCATCCATGTTCTCTCTTCTTGATGTCAGCTTACAGACACTGCAAAGCAACTACAAATCTTATGCATCTTCCAAGGCAACCTGTTACCTTTCTGAAAGGCTAATGTATTTTGTATGGATCTAAAGATAGACCTATGGCTGTCAAACAATTCATCTGGTTTCTGGTTTAGAAACAAACATTGTTCTTTAGTTCACTGTGGTTTATATTAATAGCAAAATAAATTATTTAACTTTGAACTAGACCCATATGCAATCAAGCACGGACATTCACAACATTCTGTATATGACTCTGGGCACCAGAGTTAGAACATCATGTCATCTAGTCCATCCTCCATAAACTTCTTGTAAATTGCCATAAACTTTGCTACAAATGCTTCCAGATGATAAATGGCTTTGCTGCCTAGTTGTAGGCGGTGTTCATAGAAAGCCGCCATCTGTGCAACTTCTCCTTTCAGTTGTCCATCACAATTATTTAGAAGTTCTGTCAGGAGGCCCTAAAAGAGGAAAAAACAGGAGAGTATTTGAAAAGTTACATATTTTTTAAGAGGATAACCCAAGTTCTCTGAAAATAGCCAAGCTATGACCAATAGTTCACTTATGAATCCAACAGAAAAGACATTAAAACATCATTACATCACCTATTTGACAGAACTAGACTCATGGAACCATACCTCTTCAGAACTTTCTTTCAAGATAAATTTCTCATGTCAAAATAGATGTTACCTATAGTGTTCTTAGATGGGAAAAGTCACATACTGGAACTACTTATGCCTTCATAAAGAAAATAAGTTAACCTAATCTCCAAATACTGTAACCTCTACTGCCTGCAGGCACATGGCCCTGGGGAGAATTTTTACCAAGACAGCAAGTGTATTAAAATCACTTACTTCCTATGTTGACAGCATCGAGCACAAAGAGAAACAACATTAATGCGTAACATGAAAAGGGCTTATTTAAAGTTTATCTGTTTATATTTACGTACATATGTGTAGACACACACAAGACTTTATGACAATACTTCAGTCATTACAAAAACAAAAATGCAGTATTTTGGATCCAAGACAGCAATAAAATCATTGTAAATCCTTCCCTATTAAAATGGTCGGGATTAATTGAGAAGTATCTCTAGAACATTTCAAGTTTATGAAGAGGGACTGGGTAGAGAAATCCACCTCTAGCCTGACGACAGTCCTCAAACAGGGCAATGCAAGATCCACTAACCTACCATAAGAAAGGAAGGTTAAAAAAAACATCTAACTACCAAAACTGTCAGAAAGCAGAAATCAGTTAGTGTCAAAAGGCGTTTATTATCTTGTAATTACATCTGATGGCAAAGTCTACCTAGGGTAAGCTGCAAACACTAGCTTTAATCTTTGTTCTGCTCTAGTTTTCTTCAGCATCCTTTCATCCTGCCTAAAATAAAAATATGCACATCCCATTTGCTTTTTTTCCTCCCAAGATGACTTCTGTCTTTGAAGACAGTTGCTGGTCTAGCATCCTTGAGCAAACCTCTCCACTAGGACACAGCAAATACTGATCTTGCAACAGCAACAAAAAAAAACAACTTTCAAAAGAAAACAAACCATATCAGAATTAGCCCATAAAAGTGTCTATGCCTCAATACAGAAACTGGCCTGAGAAATCTTCAGGGGGACAAAGCATGTCCTCCTTTGTTTTCACTCCACTATGATGCTGCTGTTCTATGATCACAGAACAAGTTTTAGTAAACTGTTCAACACAGCTGTGAACAAGGAAGACTGCAACAAAAATAAACCAGACATTTCCATTTTCCGAATTAGAAAACAGAATCTTCCTGCCTTCGAAGTCTACATAACTCAAAACCATCATGCCTAAATATATTTAGGCATGAACCTAACTAAACAGTCTAGCGTATCGACTGAGGATCATGAGAAGTGAATGCTATGTTATCAGTGTTTGCAGGAACAAGGTCTTTAATTACTGCTTCAGAGCAATAACCTGGACTATTTTAGTCTAGTAGAAAGAAACACAAGAGAAAAGTATCTTTTGGTCACTCACATCTCTTTGGAAAAGAGACAGCTTTTCATCAATATTTGCATAATTTGCTATGTTTTTAAAAAAACCTCAAATTGAGACTGTCACAGCATTAATATTTATAACACATTTCTATTCCTGGTAAGAATACGAATTGGCTCTCCACTTGCTACTGAATTGAATTATTGTTTGGCAAAATACAAGTCACATGAAGTTTGTAATTTCCTACAGCTGTTGTGATCCAGTTTTCTTTGTGACTACTCCAGGAACTGGGGATTCAGAGTAACTATGATGTTGAAACCCACAGAGCAGATTTCTCTAGACTTTATGCAACTTAATGAAACAAACCGATGTCTTCAGTTTCCTTTGATTTTACATGTGTGGTATATTGTCTGGAGAAAAGGAGGCTGAGGGGAGACCTTATCATTCTCTACAACTACCTGAAAGGAGGTTGCAGCGAGGTGGGGGTTGGTCTCTTCTCCCAAGTAACAAGCAATAGAACAAGAGGAAATGGCCTCAAGTTGCGCCAAGGGATGTTTAGATTGGCTGTTAGGAGAAGTTTCTTCACTGAAAGGTTGTCAACCATTGGAACAGGCTATCCAGGGAAGTGGCTGAGTCACCATCCCTGAAGGAATTTAAGACATGCAGATGTGGTGCTGAGGAACATGGTTTAGTGACAGACTTGGTAGTGCTAGGTTAACGGTTGGACCTGATGATCTTAACATTAGGTCATTTCCAACCTAAATGATTCTAAGTAAGAGCTAGATAGCTGAATTACCTTCATTATAATCTCAGGAGGAATGCAGTGTGTTAGGAGTTCATAAAGCCGTCCACGGACCTCTAAAAGCCTGTTGGAAGGATACCACAAAATATCAGAAGTATGTCCCCAAAGCATAGTAACATGTTTTCACAAATAGTGAAATATGCTGCAGGGAAAAAAAAGTCAACCCAAGCAAAGGTTTGTGGTTTTTTTTTTTCTGTTTCTGGTTTTGTTTTACTTTAAACCCGAAAGCATTGCATAAACCAGTTTTGATTCATAAGCTACACATCACCTTTTATTCAAAACAGTAAGATAAGTTACATAGACTCTAGTTACAATGATCTCAGTTAATCTAGAAGCTACAAGGCTATTAGAATTTGTCTAAGGCTTGTCTCCCTTTAATTCCTCTTCATATCTAAATTATTCACGCTTAAATTTAGTGCAAAGACATCACAAAACTGATTAGAGCCACAAGACTCGTTTATGGTGATTTTCTGTCTTCATTGTTTACAAGCAGGTGTAAGATGATTAGGTGGCAGAAAGTGACACAGTTATCAATTCTCAGCTTTTGATATCAAGAGGTCAGAGGCTACAAGCATTTAAATTAAATATAAGAATTTAAGTGATATCTCATGTACTACATGGAACAGACTAAAAGGATCAGGCTGTGTATATGACACTGAGATGGATAAAGGGGGCAACTCCTAATGTGCTTAGAAAACCTAATTTCTCATTTCCAATTCTTTTACAAAAGGTGTATTATGCTAAAGATGGTGAAACAGAAGGCTTAAAACCACACACGCCCCATACACACAAGACAACAGCACAACATGCAATTAAGCTTATGCTCACTTTTGATTACAAAGCTTCAACACAGAAAACCAGCAATAGTTTTAGTTCCTGAAGCTCATTCAGCCTCCTCTGGTAATTTTAAAGCTCACTTCCTCTGGCTGCAAAGTACCACCTCCAATAGAAAAGCCAGAAAATTATATATAACTAAAAGTAAAGATGTCACATTTTCAAATATTAAGTTATTTTTTTAGGTTCAAGAGTACACCAAAAACATAGCTGCAAGTAAGTGTATTCACCTACCTTTGTGGTGTCTGTTGACCAACAATAGCATTTGCAGTTTCTCTCAAATAAACTTCCCAGTCCATCTCAGGAATGTCTTGATCAGCAGTAAAAGGATACCTACATAATAATATTTTTAAAAAATTAAGATCAAAGTAAACTGTCACCTATTCTAACAAGGCCTCAGAAGTAAGTTCATTTATGTGTCTGCGAGTGTAATTTACATTAATTTTTAGCAGTGACTTACTGTTGTACTCTGCAGGATTCACACATAAGCAGTGCTTTCCGAAGATTCCTGCCAGATTTCTCTGCAAGCCTTTGAGCCAGTTCCTGCGGAAGAGTCAGGCCCTCTTTCTTACACACACTGGACAAGACATGGCAGATCTAGATGGGAAACAGAAAGCAGAGAGTACAACATTAGCAAGCAGTTTAGCACCTACAGTGTCTCCTGTTAGAAACATCAGATCAGAGATAGACCAGTCTTTCATAAGACATGCTTGACAAGTCACCCATTAGAAAGAAAAAAAATAGATCACTCTGTGGAAGTAAAGTCTTGCTATGGACTTAAACATTTATCTAGTAGGAAGTTTTAAATAACTTGGTTTTGCATCTGTTTCAACATACGTCTTCAATGCTGGGAGCAGGCACTCGTACAGCCAGGCATCTGCTTTGAATAGGTCCTATAATTTTTGACATGGAGTTGCAGCACAGGATCAACCTGCAGGTCGCCATGTACTTCTCCATTGTTCTTCGCAAAGCATGCTGAGCATCTTTAGTCAGTTTGTCGACTTCTGTTAACAGCACCACTGAAAAAAGATTAAAAATAGTGGAGGTTTTTATTAATATCAAATCTTTCTAAGAAAATGAGTACTTTGACATACAAGTGATAATACCAAAATAAATGATAGAAGTAGAAAGAGGCAGGATGGTTCCACAGGCAGGAAAATAAAGATTAAGACAACCTGTATGCCTTTTTGACTGTATAATCTTCTGCTCTTTCACACCCTATATTCATGTCCTGGAATGTCAATTTCTTCAGGGCACGGCCTGCAATGCTTCAGTTCCAAGAAATAATCCACATAGGCATAGAAGCTTTCACTTTGATAATGAGGCTTTGACAACTGGGCTTTGACTCACTTTGACAGGCTGGAGTGTTGGGCAGAGAAGAACCTAATGAGGTTCAACAAGAGCAAGTGTAGGGTCCTGCACCTGGAGAGGAAGAATGCTAGGCATCAATATAGGCTAGGGGTGGACCTGCTGGAAAGCAGTTCTGAGGAGAAGGATCCGGAGGTCCTGGTAGACAGTAAATTATCCATGAGCCAGCAATGTGCCCTTGTCGCCAGGAAGGCACTCTGCACTGGTGAGGCCACAACTGGAACACTGTGTCCAGTTCTGGGCTCCCCAGCTCAAGTGGGACAGGGAACTACTGGAGAGAGTCCAGCGTAGGGCAACAAAGATGATGGGGGGATTGGAGCACCTCCCTTATGAGGAAAGGCTGAGAGAGCTGGGACTCTTTAGCCTGGAGAAGAGAAGACTGAGGGGAGACCTTATTCTTGCTTGTAAGTATCTAAAGGGTGGGTTGAAGGAGGATGAAGCCAGACTCTTTTCAGTGGTTCCCAGTGACAGGACAAGGGGCAACAGGCACAAGTTGGAACATAGGAAGTTCCATTCAAACCTAAGAAAAAAAAATTCTTCACAGTGAGGGTGCCAGAGCACTGGACCAGGCTGCCCAGGCAGGTTGTGGAGTCCCCTTCTCTGGAGATTTTCAAGACCCGCCTGGATGCAGTCCTGAGTAATGTGCTCTAGGCATTCCTGCGTCAGCAGGGGAGTTGGACTAGATGATCTCTAGCGGTCCCTTCCAACTCTGAAAATTCTGTGATTAGTACAGTAATTTTAAAGGAATTTTTAAATAAGAAATGCAGAAGAATTTATGGCATAAGGACATATCAAAAAGCACAAATTTCTTGAAGATTCCCCTCATACATTTTATATTTAAAAGCTAGTGTCTTAGCTTAAAAAGGAGTAGTAGAAAGCTGCCTTGTTATTGTAGCTGTAGCACCTTTCCATAATCTTTTAAAGAAAAAAAAAAAAAGAAGAAAAACTTATTTCAAAAGTGCTTCAGAACAATCAGGAGACACCTAATATGAAGCTGCAAACCTAACCAACTACCTTCTGCAGGTTCCGCCATAGACAACTCTTAGATGGCTCATTTCAGTGCTCTGAATGGTCCGGTGAGAACAGCCTGGAGGAGTAAGTCCACTCTTCACCCATTTCTCTTCTGGTTATATATGCAGCCTAAGGAGAGCAGCCAGCTTACCAGATACTTTGAGGTGCATGGTATGACTGTAGGTGTAAGGATATGTACAGCAATAACTGGTAGAGCCAATCAGTGTCTAGCAGCTTAGTTGAAATACAGTATTTGCTGAGAACAGTGAGGAAAATGAGACAGAGTACAAAATCCATGACTATTTTCAACTAATTTCTGCTCTATTCTGTCGATTCCCCCTCTCCTTCAATATTGTTACATAGTTCTGATTTTGCTTTCAATTTAGTTATGAGCATAGTTCTGATTTTGCTTTCAATTTAGTTATGGGGAGGAAAAATAAACCTGTTGTAGCAACATGTGTATTGGAAAACTCAGCAAAAGGCTTCTTCATTTTCCTACCCAGTGTCCTTCCACACACTATGGATAAAATGCTTCTAAACTTTCTGCCTAAGATAGCTCATCCCCCAAAACACTACAAATAAGCAGCTAACGCCCAACTTACACAGCACCATCTACAATATGGTTATCTTGCCCCTCAACTCAATATAAGCCTCAGTAGCTCATAACTCAACTACTACTGTAGATTATTAAACTAAGTTACAGTGCATTTCAATAGTTGACTTTGGAAAGAGACAGCAGAAGTGCCAGCTCCCTCTGCCCAACCACAGTCATTCAACTACACCCTGTCCTCCTAAGAAACCAACATAAGAGACAACCTCATACAGAGTATTTAACCACTCAAGTTACTTCCACAGTGGAAGAAAAATGGGAGGTTGTTTGATTTGGGAAAGGTGTGCCCTCATGCAATATACAGGTATAAACAAAAAAGCTGAAATCTGAAAAATCAGGTTTAAAAAAGTACTTTGACTGGTTTTAACTGTTTTTACTCACCTTTAAAATCTCGTTGAGTACTTGTCTCAAGTTGTTGGGACTGTGCTACTGTCTTCAAGAGTTCCTGAATTACTACACGGTCATTGTTTCCTGCATCACTGTACAAGGAGTTTGAATAAAACTTGTTTTAAAACACCTTTATACTGTGTATGAAATACATCATCCTAAGCAGCCCCTTGGTCAAACAAGAATGCCATAAGAATTCGGAAGAAGCTGCTGAGGTTAGACTTAAGCTCAACACACATACTTTCAAGAAAGTTACCTTCCCAATAATAAAAGCAAACCAAAGCTTATGCAGGCACAGCTGGATTAGTAGCACTGTACTGGGAAGTAGCGAAACTGTTGTCAGGTGTTTTATTAACTCTTTAAAATAGAATTTATTTTTCTGGTATGAGAAATCTAGAATTTTGTTACTTGTAATTTGGGCAAAGACATGTAATGTGAACATTTTTACCCATTACAGGAAGAAAAATTAAGTCCCACCACTTAATGGGATGCCTGACTCAAAGGACCGGTATAAATGCATTGGGGTTTTTTCCCCTGAAAATTAGATGTCATGCTATGAACAACTTATATGCTTAATGTAAACTTGAATGGCAGACACAATGAAGTTAAAGAGTTCGTAGTAAAAGATACTATTACAGTAGAGATGGTTAACTTTTTTCCTCATAGAAAGCAGGAAAACATGGAGAAATGTTAGATTTCCTTCCCACCTCTTCTCCTTATGGTCCCCTAGAGTAGCATTGCACAGCTTTCTCAGTCCCCAGGGTAGTAGCTTAGCTAGCTTGACTCAGATTTGACAACCACTGGGGACTGACTTGCAAGCTACATGACTGAAAAAGCAAAGAAAAAGAGGGGAAAACCCCCACGCTCTTTAGCATCCCCAGACTATTGCTTTCACAGAGGCAGCAGTAGCTCTGCAACATTTCATTGGCGAGCAAACAAAAAAGGTATTTGTCTGTCCTGTTCTAGTCACCACTCAACCAGACCTTCCCCATTCTCGCCAAGGAGAAGGCAGCAGAATGTACAGAAGCATATTAGCTCAACAGTTCACAATCTGCTGAATAGGCTACGCTGACTTTGGCTGCAGAGCTCTGTCCTTCAGTGAGGGAGCAAACCTGTGATTACAGTGAAGGGAAAAAAAAGAAAGGCAAAACGAAACAAGCTGGTTCTCCTTCAGAGCTAGGCCAGTTTTTGGAGATGCAAAATGATTAAAAGTTTCCTACTATTTAAAGATAAATTATTCTCTGCACTAACAGAGAACCCAGGGTTACAGTTTCACTATCCTTGATATTATATGACCACAGCAAACATTCCAGGAAAACAATGAATAAAGGCAGAGTTACTACACACAAATGTTTACCTTTTGTTGTTCCTCAATTCTTTCTCTACCCACTTACTCAGGAAAACCCATTTTAAAGCATCTACCCAAGCTAGTCAAGTGACCAGTGGACAACACTTTGGAATTCAAACAATATCCTCCTTTTGGAGGAAGAAGAACAGCTCTATCTAATAAAGGTCCATAATAAATTCAATGTCTGCAGAGTCCTTCCCAGAAGTTAATTTCCCTTCCCTGTGAGCCATTTATCACGTTTCATATTACTCAAGATGCACAAAGTGATTTCACAGTATTGTAATTCAGGCAAACTTCACAGACTATAGCACAGCACATGCAGGTTCACTATCTGGTCAATACAGCTGTATTAGAATACCAGCAATACACAGAGATTAGTTGCAGAACAAGATTTTAAAGGAGACAGGGTACATAAGAGTAGCTTCTAAAATGCAGAGCAACATGAGAAAAGACATAGCAACAAGCACAAAGCTGGAAGTTACTCCAGGATATACATTTTCTTATAATTGCAACCCAGACAACAAAGCCAATATAACCAAAGCCCCCCAGTGGACAATGACATTTACTGTCATGTGATTTAAAGCAACATTAAAGGGTTTCAAGTAAATAGAAGTATTTACTTTGGGTCAGTGAACTATCACCAGCAATTTTACAACTATCAAAGACGACACCATTAGCTTATGGTGTTTAAATCAACATCTGACCTCACTCATGACAGGATCCCAGTATTTTGTGGTGCTGTTTATTCCCCATGCTCTAAACTCTTTATTTTAAGAGCTACTGGGTTAACCTCGCTTACTTTCAAATTGCTGTTTTTGCATTTGTGAGAGAACTAACAATATGGGGGTGTTAGTTCCAGTAAGTTCTCAATTTTAACCTAAATGGTTAAATCTATGAATCCAGAATTGTTTGTTATCTGTTCCTCAACATCAGCATACTTATGTGGCCAGTCAAGCACAAGATTACTGTCTTTAGTATACAGCAATCCAAATTTTTCTTCATTTAGAGCTGTTCAATTAAAAATCCTCTCCTTGCTCCCATTTGCAGTCCAAACCAATAAACCATTATCTAATTTGCTTAGGCATTAAATTGGGCAATGAGGCCCTTATATACCCAGGTTGAAACCACTTGCTATATGACCACTTGCTATATAAGCTATATGGCTTATATTTGAAGTGGGACGCTTTTACTGTACACTTACCTTGGGTTAACTTCCAGATGATAATTACTTGCAATGGTGCTAATTTCAATTTTCTTTTTAGAAGGTGCCTATGTGGAAAGTAAGCACATTAGATTTCAGAAAGTGTTCTAAAAATCTGATGCACAAGTTTATCTCACAGATTACAACTGGCTGGATCACAGGCAAACCAAAAGTCTCAGAGATCAAAGAACTGCTGAGACACTATACTTGAGCATCTCCTACCAAGGAGTACTGACATATCATCCAGCCTGTAGAATAATAAGAGTAATGATTATTATAGCAACACATAGTACATATTACTCCATACTCCAGTTACTGAGTTTCATAACAAGAAATCTTATTATTGGAATCAGCCGTTTAAAGGAAATGATACCTTGTCCCTCCACAGAAAAGTTTGAGGGAAAACCTGTGGACAAGCCTGAAGAGGTTGTTCAGTTCTCTTGGCAAAGGATTTCAAGTCCATACTTGGTTTAAAGAAAACACTAGTATTTCTATTACCTCTAAATTTGGGTCTGAACAGTTAAATATACCCTATATTTCTATCATCCAATCCAAGTATTATATTTGTTCCACTACTGAGACTTAAAAAGCAAGCATTAAATAACCTACTTATCAATAACGATGATAACTCCTTGCTGGTTAAGCCTTCCACAACAAGGTTTTTGAATGGATAATATAATTATTTAATAATAATCAATTAAATGACTACAACTAAGGTAGACAAAATTTAAACAATTTTTTTTTCCTCCTAATGCTGAAATTGTCACTATGGGAATAAGAAAACCAGATAGAACTTGCATATATAAGAAAACCAGCGCTAACAATTTAAAAAACATTTTACAGACAAATTAAGTTCTACACATCTAATTGAGAGCTAGTCTATTATAACACATGCTATTGTCTAAACTGACCTGTGGAAAAAAAAAAAAAACACAAAGACAACCCAAACACAAAAACAAACAACCACAGAAATCAGCAAAAAACCCCTCACATCCTCCCACCCATGAAGACCTAAGGAACAGTAATATCTGGCAAAAGCATTTGTTCGAGTAACCAAGCTAGTCTGATTAATTACATAAAAGCTTGAAGATACTGGCTGCAAAAAAGTTTTAAAACTCAAATAAATATAAAGGTCTCACAAAAGAAACATATCAGTATATAAATATCTACATTACTTTGCAGCAGATGGGAGATTTATTTTTTTACCGTTATACTCTGATGCTCAATCCTCAGTTTTTCCACTCCTGGACCATATAATTCCCTTAACAAACACATTATTCTCGTCTTTTTTCCAGCTCCTGATGGTCCATACACCAACAGGTGAGGGAAGTCACCACACTGAACCTGAACACAAAGCAAAAAGATTAGTTAGCTACAACAATATTTTCCTTGTAAGAGAGTATTCATCCTTCCACTCTCACCCAAGTTCATATATGAAATGGTTTTTCCAGGCGCAGCTGAATCACAACATAGTACCTAGAACTAGAACTCAGTTTCTTTCCTGCAGCAATATTTCCTATCATCTTTTTCCAAAAACCATATGTAACTCATTTAACTCTAAACATCTCACCCCTCAAAAAAACCCCAACCAAAACAAACCCAAAAAACAACAAAAAACCCTCCCAGCATTTACATGCTTTCCAGGGTTTCTAGAGTGACAGCTGCAATAAACACACAGCAAAAAGGACTAAAACAAAGTTTAAAGCAGATGTACTCAAAAATACAATTAGGTATACACATGCATGTGTATAATTACTTTGTTGTTTCATTTGCAAGCCTTGAATCTGGGCAAACGAGTAATAGCTTGTATTTAGATGAAGTTAGGAGTTTGTTTCTTGAAAAGCTAAAAAGCATGACCTGGAAAACATCTGACCCAACCCCACAGTCAGAATTAACATTAGTTAGCTATAATAGCCATAGAGAAACACAGAGTGGATCGGTCTATTGAAGAAAAGCCAGCACGTCGCAGGGGGTGGGGGGGGAAGTCCTTTAACATCCAAGCAATAACATAGTCCTGAGTTTTATTCCCAGCTGCTCACCTTAAAACTTCACTTAACTTTAAATAAACAAGGCAAGCCCCGTTCTCAGAGATACTGATCATTCTTAGCTAAAACCAACAGGAAGCACAGACGCACACCACTCCTGAAAAAGCCAAGCCACCAATTTCCTCGCAGCCTTTTCCTTAGCGCAAAGACCACGCTCCCGAGCGGGGCACGATGCCACCGGACCCCCTTCCCACCGGCGGCGCCGGGCCGGGAAGCTCCTCCGAAGGCTGGGGCCCGCACCGAGGGAAAGCTCCCAACCCCCGCCCTGCGGACGCGCAGACGCCGCTTACGGGCCGCGGAATCCCGACTCTGGGAGAATGCCCGCTGCGGGAACGAGAAGGGCCCAGTGGCGGGCTCGCCTCAGGCGACCCCCGCCGCCACGGCTGGAGGCCGCGGCGGTACCGGCCGGAACCCGCCAAGGGAGGCCGCCGAGCGCCGCAACGGCGGGCCCGGTCGCCCCCTCACCAGATTGCGGAGCTGCGCCGCCTGCTCGCGGTGGTAGTCCAGCCTGCCGAGGGAACCGGGCCGGTACTTGTCCACCCACAGACTCATGGCGGTTGAAAAGCGCGCGTCGTCTGGCGCGCGCGCAGGCCCGGCCCACAGCGGCGGGAGAAGCGGCCGCTACGGCGGCCGCCGAGGGACAAGCTGCAGTGGCGACCGCCGAGGGGGCGGAAGCGCGCTGCCGCCCCGCCCCCACGGCTCCCTGCCTCGCGGGCCGCACCCGCTGTGAGGGGCCGCCGCCTGCTCGGTCCCCCGCCAGCTTTGGGCGGGACTCCCCCCGCCCTCCCCCCAGATGCCAGCTTTTCCCACTGTGCCCCGGGAGGTTTTGTGTGTGAAGAGGCAAAGGTCGGGCTCCCGGCGGCAGCGACAACTGCATTTATTGACGTCTGGCCATGGCGGGGTGTTACCTTCGCATCTGTGTAGAGGGCCGCTGGGGAAACCCAGTCATGGCGCTGGGGATGCACCCAGCAGGGACAGGGAACAGCCGGCCCGGCAGTGCTAGTGCCAGCGCTGGGCCCGCTGCTGCCCGCTTACGGCAGCGGGTCTCTTGCTATTTGTGGCAAACTCATTATTTTTACTGATCTTAACTCGTTGTTTTTTATAATTTTTTTTTGCAAATCGTATGCAGCTACTTCACGCGAGTGGTGATGGCGGCGGGGGCGCGCTGGCGATGGCACGAGAGCGGAGCGGGCTGAGCTGCCAGGGCAGAGCCGGCAGAAGGCATGTTAGATCAGAGAGGTGGGATCCGAGGTGAGCTCCCGTAGGGATGGCCCAACCGGGAAGGAAGTGGCAAGGGGCTGATGGAAGAGAGCCCTTCAGGCAGGCATGGCCTGCCCGCCCTGCCTGCCGCCAGGTTCAGCAGCGTGCGTTCGGCCTCTCGACCTGTACAGATGGCCGGCACAAAGAGGCTGGTTTACTGCGTCAGGGGAACATACGGTCCTTAGGTTCTTTGTCTTGGTGTCATCCCGTGCTCGCAGCCTCATTATGGATCAGTGAGTTGCCCATAATCTACGTATCGCACTGTAAATTTGCAAGCTCCGTCTATGTGTGTGGCTTTATGTATATACACTGTGTACAGAACTACATACAGGATACGTATATAATAGAGCATACAGGATACATGTACAATAGAGAAACTCTCATTTTGTTTCTTTGTGTAGTAGCCCTAATGAATGAAGCATGGTGCACAAACGGTATTATGTGAAAGCAGAATTTCTTAAAGTAATAAAACATGGGTATGCACAAGAATAGGCTGAAATGTGTCAGTCTAATTTTTTTACTTAGATTTCTGTGAAAACAATACAATTAGATGGAAAGTTCATGTGACTATTCATATTTTATCAGCTCTGTGTTCACTTTTATTCACAGTCAGAAAGCTATAATGAAGGTAATAGCTTCATTAACCTAGACATTTAAGTTACTTATAAAAATCACGTAAAGCTAGTGGGGGCAAAGAGAGACCACTTTAGTTAATACCATGTTACCTGTTTATATGAAACAGTTACATTACGTTCTCTCATAGACACTCATGAATCAGTTTTATTTGCAGATTGCCATGAATTAGCAAATTCACCTTGTACTGCTTTGTCAGCACTGCCCTTGCTCATGACTGAGTCTGTGAAAGCTGCAGCAGCAATATCCTGCCCAATGCTTACCTCTGAGTCCTTTGTTATACTCAGCACCACAGAGTGACCTGTTCCTCTGCCGTTTTCTACATTTACATTTTGTGGGTCAACACTGTTTCTCACGGGTTGCTGTTCTCTCTGCTTAGCACTTGCTGTTTCTGAGAGTAATTTCTGAATTTGACCATTAATTCCTTTGGTATTCTCTTTGGCTACCTGTATTTATGACTAGCCTTTTTAAGCTTTTTGAGATCCTTTGCTCATTTACCTGACTTTTTAGTAATTTCTGAGCGAGGCACTACTCTTCTTGTGTCTGTCCGTGTCATGCTTAACTTAATTGCAACTTCTGTGGTAACTCCTTGTAACCTACTCAGTAGTTCCTGCCCCCAGAGATACTGCTTTTACTAATGCATGCCAGCTTCCAGCAAGTGCTCTGACAGATTCTCAAAGCTTTCAAAGTACCAGTGAAAACAAATCCTTTTTGGATGAAGTCAGACTTAAGCAGGCAGGACTCAGTCCAGTGGGCTTTTAGATACTTTAATCTCCCAACAAGATCAAGGAGGAGTGAAGACACATACCACCTCTTAAAGGGCCTTAAGCTCTTTTTATTATTAGGTCATTAAAATTCCATAGGATTTCTTGTTATTCCAAGGAGAAGACGCCAGGAATTGTGCCCTACCTCACCAATGCATTTAAGCATGGGCTTACACTTAAGCTTTCAGTTAAGTTATTCCTTGCTGTAGAAACTAATTAAGTAGATGAACAAAATTAGTTTGTTAAGTAAAAATCTTATCATTTTAAAACATGGGCCTGCATGAGGCATTGCAGTTGTGGTACTTTATATCTGATTAAAATGCTCTAGAACACTTTGATTTTTTACTTCATTAATTTTTTAACGTCACTATAAATCTAAACAAAAAAGTAAATATCTAAAATGGAATGGTTTGGCCAAGTGTATTACAAATACGTTAATGTGAATAATACAGTAGACTATGGCAATTTCAGCTGCAGTCACAATTCACTCAAATATAAGGACTGTTAAAATATGTCTTTACTCATTTTGTTCAGTCCAGCAGAAAGGTCAAAAGGTAAAATGACATCTCTGCATGAATAAACTAGACAATGTATCTGAAAATAGAGATTTTAACTACAAATGGCATTTTGAGCCTCTTGCTACCAGCAGCCATCTTATTAGAAAGTGACACAGTGTCAGGCACTATAAAAGAAACTCCATGCTATACCTAAATTGAAGTAAGATTGTAAGACCTGGGTCCAGCATTTAAAAAACAAATAAAAATTTTTTAACTAGTTTTAAATCGATTATTGAAATGGTGTTAGGGCAAATTAGAGTGTTATTACACTGACCTCCTAAATGATCTTTACAGCATGATTGCTGCTTGTGATCCAAGAAGCCGTTAACAAGTCCAAGTACCATTTTGCTGTACAGCAACTTGAGTTTTTTAGACAGGAGACTGTTTGGCATCCTTTGATCCTTCAGGCTGCTTAGCTGAGCAAGATAGATTTTTCTTTTCAGTTTCAAATATTTTAGTAGATTATTGCCACTCTGTTGGCTGTCACTCTAGGTTATATCACTCTGTCCCCATCAGAGTGCCTGTATTGCTGCAAGTAAATTGTAGCACATCAAGAAAGACCAGATCACTAATTACAATGCAAAAAAAAAAAAAAAAAAAAAAAAAAAAAAAAAAAAAAACAAAACACCAAAAAACAAACAAAACAAAAACCATTTGGGTCTAGCAAAATCATACTTGATGCATTATGATTACTGTCATGTATCTTACTAGGTAATTACTTACCTAATAGCATGTGTCTCTTTCTTCCCTCTTTTGTGGTGGATAAGCGGATTTTTAATAAATCTGAACAAAGCTATTTTTCAGATGAGAATTACAGAAAAAAGAATAGCCTGGACCCTTCTCCTTCCTCCCTCCTCTGATTCTAATTCTCCTGTTGTAGCTCCCATGAAGGGGGGGGGGCGGGGGGCTGAAGTCTTGTTTGTTAAGTGTGGCTGTCGCTGATTCCAGGGTTTTTAACAGAGGTTAGGGTTGGTTTTTTGGTTCTTGTCCAAACACATACCATTTGCTTTGCATTGTTCTTTTGTACTGACTGTTCTCCTCTGGGCTTTGTACGTGGCCTGTGAAATGTCATCCTCTGGCTCAGAAGAGTTGTAGAGATTTGTCTTACGCATGCTTACCTGCAGTGATCCTTCTTGGTTTATCGGTGTTGCAGTGTGACAGCTCCTGATACTCAACCCATTCATTTCCCTCGGATGAGAAGGTAATTTCTTGTGTTGAACCTGATGGGGAAAGCCAAATAGAAATAAAGGTTCACGTACTGGCAGCTCTTCAGGGGCTTGTTTATGGCGGCTCCCTCTCATCTACCTTGAGTGTGTAGCAAAGGTGATGCTGTCTTTTTTTTCACATTCTAGAGATTTAAATGGATTTAGCAAAGCAACAAGGGGAGGGGAGGTATGAAGTAAGTGACAAATGATGGCGACAAAGTTCTCCATGCCATGCAGGATACCATAATTTGGCCTCTTCTCTTAGGAAAATAATTACTTCTTATGTTCTCTTGTTTAAAATTACCAAATACCTTCCTGTGAACAATAAAATGGTGTGAAAGATATAGACACGTTGTACGGCACTGCAGGCACACTCCTCCTCCAGCAGAGACAGAACTATTTGGGCAGAAGGATAAAAGGAAAGACTTGGCATGGAGAACTGGGGAAGGAGTAAATGGTCTTCTATTAGAATCGAGTTTGGCTTCAGGTTATGAAAGGTCTGGCAACAGTAGAGCTTAGAGCGTGTTTGCTGCTTTCTGTTGCTCTTGCCGTGCAAAGTGACGACCTATTGGTTGTGCGGGTACAGCTGCTCATGGGTCTGTCGTGGGATCTGGACTGAGGAGCTGACAGGCTTAGAAAAATTAACAGTATTGCTGTTGAATACTTGACATCATGAGAGGATAGCCTGCAGAATGGTCCAAGAAAGGAAGGATGAAAGGAACTAGTGAAGTGGAGAGATCTGGGAGATGCAAGACCTGTTTTTTTTCTGTAATTCTGCTATCAAGAATAGCTATTTAAGAATTGCTTAGATTTTCTGTGGGTGAAATGTGACAAAAAGTCTCCAAGAGTTACTGTCACATTGGAGTAAGCTAGCAGTTGTTGGATTGTTTCCACCTTTTAAAGGGATTGTTTGAAGCTGTTTCATAGATTCCTAGTTGAAAGGTAGATTTCTGCTCCTTCAGCACATTCTGCCCCAAGCAATTGCAGACAGCATCTCTCTTCTTAACTCACTAAACCAGTTAACGTTTGAGCTTTGAACATACTGTCTGCTATTTAAGTGTTACATACTGTTAGATACGTAAATGAAAAAGACTGGGCTGGTTGTTCCAGGGAGTTACCTCATGGAGGGGAAAAGCTGACTTGGGTTTCCTGTGATATCCTTTACCTCTGATTGTGCAGGGTGCACATTCAAAGCCGCCCTGTGTTATCTGTGGATGGAGGCACATATGAAAAGGAAGAAGGCAGCTAGGCTAGGGCAGCTTGCCAATTGCTTAAAGCCTTTGTTAGAGACTAAAGGAAACCTGCGCCCATTTAGGCACTAGTACAGCCCCAGGGGCTTTCTTGGCCTCGTATGTAAAGAAGATGAAGGCAGCCGCATGGAAATGATTGCACACTTTTGCATGTCAGTCTACATTAGCTCCTTAGGTCCTGGTTCTTGTGTTTGAATGGGAAGATCTTGTGCTTAATTCTCAGGATTTTCATCCTGTGGGTCTGTCAGTATAGCACTTAACCCATCTGTTGAAACTAAACCATGAGGAAAGTATCTTCCGTGCTTTGCTTGTAAAACCGGTCTCTTATTGAACTGCTCAGAGCCCATGTGTGACTTCATCCTGATCACAAGGAAGGAGATGTCTCCAGTGGTCAGGCTCTGCTGCGTTACCTCTGGGAAAGGTGTCTGCCTCTGTGGTGACTGGTTTCTGCATGTGGTAAATTCCTCATTCTCAGCTTGCTGTGCTGAAATAAAAAGGAGAGACAAATTCAAGTGTCAAAATAAACGTCAATTTTACACCAGTGCAACAAGCAAATGACAAATGGGCACACTTTCACTCTCAAATCTGTGTTGCTCTGCCATTTCCCTTTCCTCTGCATGAAGAGAAGGGTTTGGAGTGATTTATAGCCGTTACACCAGTCTCATCAGGACTGCTAGGTAGAGTACTGTCTGCTGGTCTTGAGTGGTTGACTTCTGCAGACTGCTTTCCTGGGCTAGGGTTTCTTTTTTCCCTTTTAGAGCTTTTAACAGGAAATGTTTCATCATACCTGTGCACAGCACAATTGATACAGGTGTTGTACCTCAGAGAACTGTGATGAAGGTGTCAAGTTGTGAGCACATCCTGCGTTTGTGGCTTCTGTATGTTTGTGTATTTTCACGGAGATGGTCGCTACCCGAGTGTGACTTTGGGGTTTCAGGTGAAATTTTGTTGTGTCTTCCTCCAGCAGAACTAGCTAGGGCGAGAGGGAACATCACTCCACAGTTTCCTGAATGGAGTCTGAGGTACTGCAGCCTACAAGGTGTTTTTTGTGGATGCTGCAGATTGGAAAGACAGGTCAGCATTGCATTTGGTAGGAAGACCTAAGCTTAGGATACCCCAACGAATTTATTTTGTTTCTATATTTTTTTGTAGAGTGCTGTGTTGTGCTTCTGGAATGCTCAATGCTTAAGAAGAAATGATCCTGTTGTACAAGCGATATTGAAGAGAAGCGGTTGCTTTATTTCCCAAACATCATAATTTCTCTTAAGAGACTATTATGTAGCGTGGCACGAATTTTACTTATATGAAACATATGGAGTCAGCAGACAAGTCTTAGTGAACAAATTGGAGGGCAGCAATCCAAACCGATGCCTGTTGTCTACAGACCTCCTTTTTCAGAGTTTTTGCTTAATTGCAGGCTTTCTATTTGGACTTTAATTCTTTAGTTTCTCTTTCTTGGCAGACTCTCTTGTCTTAAATTACTGCTGTCAACACGTCCTTAGCCCTTCCTGCTCTCCCTCATCCCCCTAAATTGTGTAGTACTATCTGTGGCGCTTCAGGTTGCTGTAAAAAGGCCATTATGTTTGTAGTTGAAAGCAAAGCCTGCTGTGAATTTATCAAAAAGATACAAGCATCTCTCCCTTAATATTACTACTTTGACACATTGGGTTTGTAAACTTTAGTGTTCTTTGAAATGGTTGATATCTAGTGATTATGGCTCCATTAGGCATAGTAACAGATGGTTCATGTACAACTTTTTATGTTGTCATCTATAGCAGAAATGCGGAAACGAAAGGGAATGTTCAGTTCTCCTCTCTTCAGTGGTAAGGCTGGGGAAGCTAGCAGGTGATGTGGTGGAAGATCTCGTATTAATGTAAGATTGTGTGACCAAGGAGGAAGTAAACTAGTATCTGTAATGATGCAGAATAGACTGGAGAGGGATAATGAATCCTGCTGGAGCAAGACAGGAGAGAGCACGGGTACTGGAATGGATTGTAAGCTAGTGGAGCAAGACTGCAATTAGGATGTTCTTAGGATGGGTAGACCACAGTATTCTGTAGGATTTCCAGGTTTTAGAAGAGGTAGGAGTCCTGCAGTAACTGAATTAGAGGGAGAGGCCTGGAAAGTCCCTGGCTTTGCCAGCCAAATAGAGATGGAATTAGGCCATGGACATCAGATAACTTTGCCAAGGTCATACTGTGGAGCTGAAGCAGCAGCTTTGCCAAACATCTGCAGTTGCCCTATGCACCTGCATTCATTTGTGGCTTCCATCGTGTTTTTTTCAACAGGCATGATGTGGAATCGGAGACCTCTGTGTCCCCACAGATGACTCCAAGAGAAGTCTAATTTAACACCCTCTGCAATTTTTAGCTTGCTTTTTCAGGTGATGCTTTTGTTAAGTTTTGTCTTGTTATTTTGGTTTGTTGGTTTGGGGTTTTTTTCTGGACATTTTAGAGTTGTATATTCTTAAATTTTGCTCTGTCCATGCCTAGAGAGAAATTATCTAGCACTTCAGTATTTTTTCTTGCGAGAACCAGAGTTCAAAGTCTTGGGCTTCTGTTTTAGATGAGTAAGTTGGAGGGCTTACTTTTTTTTCTTTTTGCATGGTAATAAAAACAGGCTAATACTGTTAGAATTCAGTGCTAATGGGAAATAAAGCAATAAAGATTAGCTTGTTATTTAAAGTAATTCTGCTTACACCTTTGAGGGAGATAGGCTATTGCTAAGAGAAACGGGACAGTCACCTCTGCTTTAGATTTATTGCAGAATGAAAAATTAAAATATGATCTCACTCTCATTAAAATTAAGTAATTGATGTCATCATTCAATTAAAAGATTTTTTGGGAGCTTTTGACAAGTCATTCCAGGTTGCTATTAAGACCTGACCAACCAAGCATCCTTAAATTGGAGGGAATGGGAGATAGTCCTCTGTCAAGTAACAGAAAGATGAGGGAGCATCTCAAGAAAATACCCGACTCCAAACCCAACCAGCCCTCGCCGACTGTACGGCAGTGCTGCCAGCGGACTCGCCTTCGTGGAGGCTGCTGTCGGGAGGTTAGTTACCGTGAAAGCGCAACTCTGAATTAAAGTTGAATATACTCCTCCTAATGCACTAGTCTCTCCAGGTACCTAGCTTGAAGATGAGTGTTCTGAATATGCGCGTGTGTCAAAAGGTGGACTTTGAAAGGAGCGATTTAACTTTATCTTCAACACGAGTTTTTCTCATCGTGCTAAACATAACTGCAAGGCCAATGCAGTATTGATAAGCTTTTGTCTCTGTTTTTCATTAGCTGGCATTAAAACAATTAACTGTTGTTACTAGTTTACTGTGAATACATTTTGCTGGTTGTTGCTTTTTCAGACAGCTTGCAGTTCCCAACCTGTACGGCTATAGCTTGGGTTTTTTTCTGTTTTATTCATAATTCCATCTGGGCATCACTGTTTGCAAGAAATCTTTCATCTCTTGCTCTGGGCTATACAGAACTGGAGTGGCAAAGGAGACTTGTGTTTTTGTGCTGGCTTCATCATTTTTGGAATATTAATATTTAATTTAGGCTTTTTAAAGCTTTTAGCAGATTTGTCAGGCTTTCTTCCCTGTGGTAGTGTGTGTGAGGACAACTTGAGAGAGCGTTCTGATTAACTTGCAATATGGAAAGTGGTTTTATTTGTTTTGATTTGTGACTGAAATACTTTTAAGCAGCTCATCCTGTTCTGTAAGTAACTTTGCCATAAACTTAACCATAAAATAGATCCAGCAGTTTTTCCTTTTCTCCAGCTAGAGTCCAGCCAAGCGAATACTGTATCACATCCAAGTAACACTTTTTCTTGCCCGTAAAGACCAGTCTGTATTGTCAGTCTCCAGTGGAAACCGTGGATGCAGTCGGCTGTGCTGTGCGGGGAGCAGCAGGTTTCAAAGAAGCCCTCGGCAGAGTGTACTCTGCCACTGCTTGTTCTCCCTCGCCTCCGTACAGAGCGAGACGCTGGTGCTGGACTTCTGAATCCGTGACAGAAATCATTCTGTTCTCAACTCGAGCCCTGGGTTGCTTTCGTGCAAGCAAGGAGTGCCAGCACGGCTGTTCTGGTGACAAGGAAGTGTTCAACTTTCACTTGGTTAAGGCTGGAATGTCGTTATTTGCACTGCTGTTAGGCGTTTAGAAGTTTATATAAATGGTACTTCATAGTTTTTGACCCATTTTTATGATAAATTTGATCTTGGAGAGATTGCAGCTTGTTAGTACAAATATGCCATGAAATTTTTACCTGTTACTAGAAATAAAATTTCTTCTATTCCAAATTCAATGTATTTTGTTCAAGTGAAGGGCATGTGACATGAGGGCAGATCTGGTGCATGCAGGTTACCTTTCAGTGCATGAGATAATTTGGCCCGAAAAACATTTGGAACCAGTTTAGAGATTGATTGGGGTTTTTCCCTCATTGCAGCTGCCTTCAGTGCAGAAGCTCAGAGTTGTTTTGCGTTGTGCTCACTAAATTCTTGATTAGGCCTCTGCAGGAGTTCATGCTTTTCAGCTGCCGGCCCCCTGAGCTGGGACCGAGTCCCACTTTGAGCCTCCTGAAATCTGGTGTTCACGATTCAAGATGGAAACAACAAAGGGGAAATGCAGACGGCATTTTGGCAGAAGCCATTTTTGTTTACCGGTTAGTGTTTCTTTCCAGTTGGCGAGTGTTTGCTGGGTCAGTGGATCTGTTGTTTAAAAGCACTTGTTTACAGCTAACTCTGTCTTTTGATACTTTAATACCGAATTTACCAATAGGAGTTTTTCATTTACCTGCTGAAAGCTGTGTCATGTCTAGAGGAGTGTATTTGTTTTTCTTCCCTTTTTCTTATAAATAAACCACAATGAGTTTATTTCTACTGTATCAAATGTCTCTGGCCTTTGTGAGAATACAGTGTGGAAGCGTCAAAATCAAATAGAACAATTTGGAGAATAATTGTATTTAGGTGTTTGCTTATCCAGCAAAGCAGTATTTGCTTGTTGTTCCGATACGCCAGGTGCCAGATGTAAAACACGCTTCCTTTTTCATTGATATTCAGCTCTTGTGTGTAGTTAGCGGGCTGACTCATTAATATTACCAGTGTCATACGTATTGTGTTGGGGCCAGTCCCTATTTTGCAGTCCTCTACAGCGGAGACAGTGCTGTTGGAAGCTGTCCAATTTGTTCTTCACGAGGCTTCTGTCAGCGAGATTATTAGGCTTTAATCTGTCTCATGGTGATAGCTTTGCTTTTCCAGAAGGGAGTCACTTTGTGTGTAGATCAGGCCACGGCAGAGCTGGCCGTGGGCCTGTTGCGAGGAGGCCCGCTGTCGTGAGAAGAGCTTACCTTGCAGAGAGGAGCGAGTGCCGTCAGATTTTCTGAGCAATTCGGAATACTAAAGCAGCTTTACAGAAATACCGGCCGAGGTAGACCGAATCCAGAGGAGATGTTTTCTCAGCCTCTCCATCTCGCCTGCTGCGGAGATTGTAGCTGTTGTGCAAACAGAGCAGCCGTTGTCCAAAGCTTTGTGTCCTCCTCTGTTTGTTGTTTTATTGAGAGCCTCAATTCCCCACTCACAGGGAATTTTGAGCAAGGTGTTTTGGAGTCATTGTTGTGATTGCACCACTGTTATCTTCTGATTTATTTTTCACTAATGAAAAATTAATAAGAAAGATGTTTTCTCATGTAGAGTTTGATTATGTGAATGTTTGACAAGAAAATGTCTCAGAAGCAGCTTTTTAACAAGGTTGCAGGGACAAATTTTGTAATAAACAAACACAAAGTATTTTGGAAACGTATTGTACATAATTCCTGTGTTAATTTGCTGTCAAAGACTTAAGTTTTTAAATCACATCTGTGACTGCAATATCTTTTTTTTTTTGTAAGCTCTTTTGTTAATTTTGTTTCATTCTTTTTCTTTTTGTCAAGTTGCTGACTGTGTGCTCTTAAATAATCCTACTGATTTCTTCATACTTCCTTCCCTCTACAAGTAAGACATTTGAGAATTCAGTTTATTGAAATTGGAAAAGGAGATATTGCATCCTTAGAGAGGCCACAGTAGGAAAATTCACTGTAAGTAGTAATTGTGGTTTTGGAGATAGCTTGTTGAATAAGATCTTTCTTACTTTTAAGCCTGTTTGTTTAGGCTCAAGGTCCACTGCTGTCAATGTGGAAAGTATATTTGTCTTCACAGTTTTATGAAAATACGTTATGACAGTGGTGACGTACTGATAAAAGGCAAGAAAAATCCATGTGTTAGGATCTTGCTATTTTGGAACGACGGAAGTATCTGTCTGGATATTGCAATATCCTGCATAACAAGGCCAGCAAACTGAGATTGACCGTTCCTTCTCTCTATAATAACAGCACGGGTTTTTTTCTACTTAAAGGCAGACAGAGCGAGGGCCACTTTGTACCAAAAATTGATTGTCATTCTCTTTAAAGAACTATTAGCGTGCAGAATTAGGAGGAATCGATGTGCTGGGAGAGATGCGTATTTTCCCTTGAAGTAGCTAAGTTCGGCAACTTTGTGGTGGATTTGCAGCATGCGGCTGGATTGTTGAGCTGTGCTAGGAGGGTTCTCATGTTTGCTGCTATAGCAGGTTTTGCCCATTATTTTGATCTTCCACGCAGCTTAAAGCCTTTCACGTAAGAAGGATCTTGCCACATCCTGCTATCCAGCCTCTGAACAAAGTGCTTCTGAAGCAGCCATTGACTCTTCTTTAGCATGCCGAAAGAGCCCTGAACAGAAGTCGTTCCTTGCGTGATCTTTCTTGTAAAGAGCATTGCAGCTGACAGAATAATGGGTTTTCTTAGGCTTGCTGGTGACATGCCAACATGGTTTCCTTAGCAGTGAAATTCCTCAAGAAGCCATGGTTGCTGATGTAAACATAACTGAAAGCTGAACACAGCCCGTACTGAGCTCAGGGCCTGAAATCTGCTTCTCATGCCATGTTGTACAGTGCCATTTTTCTTCTGCTCTTTCTGTTTAAATCTGGTTTCCCAAGCTTGTAACCAACTTGAACGGGCCGTACTCTTCAATCCAGAAAAGATGGCCCAGTCTCTGCATCGAGGAGCCTGTACAGACTCCTGGGCTCATACGCAGCAAGGGTCTCTCCGTGGGGCAGCCTCCCATTAACTGGAACATCGCTCTGGTTTTGTAGAACTGTGTTTGGAATGGAGGTAGGGTTGTTTTAAATTACCATGTCCAGAACAGGTTTAAGGTTATTTAACAAAGTGCTCTGGTTCCCAGTAGTCAGGCTTAAAAAAAATGAATAACAAAACCAAGAATAGTTTCCTAGCTGCACACTGAGGCTGTCTCTGTCAGGTACGCTTCTGGAATTTGGTGGGAGTTTCCCCAAGTCAAATTACCAGTGTTGCACACTAATTTGAGGCTGGGTAAAAGATTAATAATTGTATTGCTTTAACTTTAAATAGTGGAATCCTACTATGGTGACTAATACTGTTTAATAGTAACTATCCTAGAGTAAGCATTTGTTAATGCTGTAAAATGACTGTGGTTTGTGTTTCAGATGTCAGGGCTTTGGGAAAAACAACGTGTTTTTCTCTCGCTTTCTCTGCTGCTTTTTTCTGTGAAATGGGAGCGACATCCTTATGAACGCACACTTGGTACCACATCTTTCGGAAGGCCGGGGTAGGAGACTTGTGGAAAAACATGTTGCAATAGATGTCTCACCTCTTAAATTTTGAAAAATTCATTCCTACAATTGATTTCTTAACTTTTTTTTAAATTGATTTTTGTTTGGGGAGTGATGTTCTAAGTGCTAATGCTTTCATCGAGACATCTATCTTTGTTTTGTCATGCATAATCATCGAGCTTATTGCACTATGATTTGGAATAGCATTTTCCCTTCTGGAAATACGTAATTGTTGTGCTACCGTGCAGTATGACATGCCAACTAGGTTAGTGCTGTGTTAACACTGTGCTTAAAGGAAGGTCAGAGTTGCGTTTCCATACCTGAATACTTTGTGTGAGTAACACTGTGTTTGATCAATAGATAGGGCAATAATTGCTCTTAACTTCTTTCTTCTCCCATTCTTACATCTTATTCAAGAATCTAGAATTTAATTACAAAAAGTAACTTCAGGTACAGTTGGACTGAAATGGGCTGCAGATCCAAACTGTTTTTTGGGATGGTTTGGCAAGGTGTTGCTATGGCGTCAGATTTGGAGGAGAGTTACCAGCAAGGAGTACCTGCGGCCGTTGGCTTGCGTTAAAACAATTAAACCCTGTTTGAAGAGAATTACTAAATATTGGCATCCGAGAGCCATGAAAGGGTAGGCAATAGGAGTTGAGTGCAGGATTAAAATCCATGCTAACTTCTATTTTAATCTTATCCCAGGCAGGTCCGCTGCAGTAATATTCTGATGTTTTTGTGTGGCCACGTTAGCTGCTGAACAAAAGGCTGCAAAAATACGATCAGGTTTCTGTGCGAGAGCTGAGAGGCAAACAGCCCCGGCGAGGGCCCATCCGCCCCTGAACTGAGGTGCAGAATAAATGCCAGGAACCGTCTGGTTTCATTGGATACCTCGGACTGGAAGCTGTGGTATCACCGATGGCTGTGGGAGGGGTAAAAGCTCCATACATCTGACTTCAATCAATCGCCGCCTCGGTCAGAGCCCCAGAACGTCGCTGAATGCTGTTTACTGCAGGTTGTGGTAAACCCAAGGGAAGATCTCATTTGGCTTTCTAATTGTGAGTGGCTATCTGCGCGAGCCTTAAGTGTTTTGCAGCGAGATACAGAGTTCTCTTTGGGTGCCTGCGTGTTTTTGGTTTTATTTTTATTCCTGAGCTAAAAACAGGCTTGATTTGGAAAATCATCTGTCCATACTGGTCTGTTCCGTGGAGAAAGTGGATACTGTTTAGAATTGGCAAAGAGCTGACGTGTGTGTAATCCTTTGTAGTTGGGCTGGACGGGCACCTCCTAGGAGAAGGTTATCAGCACTCGCTGTTCTAATAATTCAGTTTCTACCTGAAGGAAGACAATGATGTACCTGCCTGCTGAATAAATGCTGAGTCACAGGGTTGTTACTCTTGCGTAAAGTTTAGTCATTTCCTGGGAAACTTTTGTTTTCGGTCGAGTGGTGGAGGGCTAGGTCTGTGCGTTTGTGCTGAGGATTAAATACGTGTGAATTTCTGCTGGTGTCTGTGACCAGGAGGGTAGTCAGAAAAGAGTATTATTCAGGGCGCAATCACTTCATCTGGGTTTTTTAAACGCGTTGTGAGTTGTCTTGCTTTACTCAGCTCAGACTGTGAGTACAGCTACTTCTTGTGTACGTGTATGTGACACTGTCTGTCTCTCCTCATGTAAATGCATTGTTCTGATGCAGGACCAGTATGATAAACACTGTTAAGCATTCCTACATCTAAACTCACATTCTCCTCGTTGACTGCTTATTAAAAATAGATGAAAATGTTTCTCTTGAATAGATTTTTGTAAAATCCTATTTGTGACAAAGCCTTGGTTTTGTGCCCTTTGTAGCATTCAGAAGGGAAAATGCATTTTTTCCCTGTGACAAGTTGTAGCTATTTAAAAGTTTTGGCATGTTTTTTCCTCAGGACGGGCTTACATGCAAGATTTATTATTTGTATATGGCATTAGGCTATTTATGTGCATGTGCTTGTTTTATGGGTAACATGTAAAATTTATATGGCTGCAATTTGCAACATAATATCTTGTATAAAGTCGACTTCAGTGATTGTATTTTGCAGATGTTTGTTAGAGGCAGCAAGCAGAGCCTGTGTTTAGTAGGGTTAACAGAATTTAGTGATGTATTTAAAGGTTTTAAGGGGTTACTTTCAAGAGTTTTTGAAGCCTTTTAAAAAACATTTTACCGTTTGTAAAGGTAGATGTTGCCCATGCGTCGACAGCGTGATTTGAGTTGCTGATGCACAAGTGCTCCATGAATCCTTTTGGCACAGGTAAGGATCTGAAAGGCAAAGTGTCTCTGGCCTTTTTGTTCTTACATACAGATGAACACGAGGTATGTTTTGAAGTTTGACTTCATGGTCATTTCAGCAACTTACCTGGGGAAGTTCTTCAAAGAAACTAACTGCTGAGAATACCAGGGTCACACTGATGCTGTGTAAACCGCGCACGTGGTGACATGTAAGAATGTTCTCATGTCTGCTGCAAAGAGAAAAATCAACAAAAGTGTAGTACATCTAAAAGAGGCTCTTTTATTTACAGTGGTAAGCTTCCAAGCATTTTTCAGTGTCCCGGTCTTGCGAAGCCTTTGAGAACCCATTTTCCTGACCCTGGATAGTGCCATTTTCAGCAGAAATGGTAATGATAAGTTACCATATGTGTATTTTTTATTTTTTTTTTTGCTTGTGGGGAAGGGAGGGTCTTTGGCTGAAGTTGATCTGGTGACACCTCCTTTTCATTGGTCGCCCCCTGCCCGCGCGCACAAAGAAAACTGAACTCTGTCCTTAGCTCACCCAGTTTGGTGATGCATCACATATGGCATCTAAGATTACTGCCTGTAATACATGGGCCCAGATGGGTGAATCGAGGACAGTGGATCATCTGGAACTCAGAAATGCTGCTGTAAGATGAAGAGATTCTTCAGTATAGTTTCAGTAGTTGGATTTATTGTTTAAAGGTAAAACAACAAAAAAATTTAAAAGGCTTAAGGCACGCAGTAAGTGACTGGTGGTGAAGTGCACCTTGTGACCTTAAATGACACCGATGCAGACTGCAGTGCGGCAGTCTGGACACGACCATGTACCCAGGGTAGACCATGCCACCTGATCTTGAATGGCATTCTTTTGAAATACTAAATGTTGAGATTAAAATAGTTTTAATTTGGTAAAGCAACATTCATAAGCCTTTAGAAAAGATTTTTGAAACGTGGAACAGAGTCCCTACAGTGCTGGAGCCAAGTAGACTTGTACTGTGTATATAAATTAATCTGGAGCTGATCTGTCTGTGAAACTTTTAGTACTGAAACTGTAGCAGTATAATGCTTGTGCTTAACAAATAGAGCTTTGTAAGAGTTGCTGTTTTTTTCAGTAGCCTATTCATGTTCTTAATGGGAACAGAATGGTGCTGTTAAAGGGAAACTGCAAAGCACAAACCTGTTCTGTTTGTTTTTCTTACTGTTTCGTTTTGGGTTTGGGTTTTGTTTTTTTTTTTGGTGGGGGTGACATATGGAGTGAGTCAGGCTTTATTTCTTTCAAGAAATCGGTGACTTTTTTCTGGAAGACTGTATATATAGTTTGCGGACCTTGGTGTTGTCTTCAAGGAGGAAACCTGATACACAGCTTCATCAGAAGGAAGGAGGAGGGAATCTTTGAAGCTGCATCATCGTTTGGCCTCAAACAGCAAGAGGCAATTGTCTAAACTTGTTTCAAACATAGTTTTTGTGCTGAAGTTGTAGCCAAAGAGTGTTAGGAGTGGAAGACCATTTAACAGGTATAGGCTGTTTGAACACACAGCCTTACAAAAAAAGTTTAAATGTTGTCTTTGGGGTTGCTGAAGCCTGGCATTGAGGATGTCCTAGCTTTAAGCCTTGGTAAAACCATCGCAGGGTGGGAGTGTCTGGAAGCTGTCGGTCCTCCAGGAACTGGAAGAAAGTTGGTATCTAACTACAAAATAAGTGAGTGGCAACAACATTTGTTATGGAAGTGCTGAACTGATGGGTTTGGTATCTATTTTCTGCCTAGGCCATAATTGAGACAGTCTTAAGTGCTAAAGTGTATACCTTCCTTATTTCGGATTTCTCAAACATGCCGCTAGCACTTCCAAACACACTCGAAAGGCCTTATCTGGAAGTGGCATGCAACAGAAGAACATTTTGGACTTTCAGCTACACGTACGGGTTTCAGTATCTCCAGTTTGGTGTCTTGTACTGGTCAAGGACAGGAAATCCAAAATCAAGCTCTGCAAAACCAGGCTTTCTGTTGTATTTTGTCAGAGTGAGTTCCAGATATAAAAGTACCGGGAGGCATTGCCCAACACGTGTGCCTAGAGATGAAGCAGGGGAGCGGGCAAGAAAGGCAAAGTCATCAAGGTCATTTATAGGGGGGAGGACTGAAAAGCAGATGCAATGGTGGTAACAGAATTTATTTCCTTATTTTTGTTATAATCTTGTTACAGTATTTGCTGTTAAGTAAAGAGAGTAGCTATCTGTGTTTTGAGGCTAGTTTCCAGGATTATCTGTTAGCATAAACTGCTAGAAACATGGACATATTTTCTTTTAAAAGCATACAATCATTTTTTAAAAATGCGTACAAACTGCTTTCAAATTTGAGTCTTTTGCTTGATACAGTCAAGTGTTTGGAGGCTTTGTTGGGGAGATGCTGTGCACTACGTGATCATTTTCCTTAATTTCTCCACTGTAGTAATTATGGTTTTGTTAGACAGTAAATGATTCAGTGTTCTCATTCCATGGGGGGAAGGGGAGCAAGGATGTTGAAAGAGGAGTATTGTCTGAGCGTAGCAGGATTAGCTGGTGTTACCACCTTGCACTGATTGAGCACCACTGTTTAGAATAGATCATCAACTCTGCTAAAAAGCAGCCTGGCGTCACAGGGCGGTGAGGATCCTGAAGTTTCAGGCTTCTCTATTGCATGATTTGAATACAGGTGTAACATGTAGGCTGATCTGGTGCAGTTCACTGGACTTCCCTCGGCTCTCTGTAAGCCTGTGCCCCTCTGTCTTCTGTTATTGCCGAGTTTGTCTTTTCTCTTGCGCTCTCAATGGTCAGAACATCCAGATTGGATTTGCGTGATGAGGATCAATTCTAATTTCCTCTCGGGAAAATAGGAGAATCATATGCAAAAGGAATCTTGGAATCCAGTTTTTGCATTTTTCTAGGGAATTCTGTTTCTCTTGTTTAATCACCGACAAGCAGGGCCTCTTGGATTTCATCACGGAGGTGTCTGCGGTCTGGATTACTGTCCAGGCATTCCAAGTGAGGAAAAATTGCTGCTCCTTGATTGAGCTTGTCTTGTTTCTGCAAACCACAAATCTAGAGTTATATCCTACTCAGAATCCACAGAAGGGCATCTCTTGTGCATTTGCAAGACCTGCTGTGTCTTGCAAAGTAAGATTTCTTTAAATTCTTCTTTTAAAACTGTCGGAAGAGAGAAAAGATGAAATGGGGGGAGGAGAGGGTTGAAAGATGGGAGCAGTATGGTGATCTATAGCAAGACGAGGAGTTACTGCAGCAATGCGATACAGCGCCGGCCTCCTGCCGAGGAACCTCGTCTGTGAAATGCTCTGCAAACGAGCAGGGAAACTGAGCTGGTGGCTCTGCAGGAGAAACCTTCTCATGCCTTGGGATGAGTTAACCTGTGTGAGTAGTGCAGGTGGTAGCAGAGCTTTGCATTGGTTGGGATGGAAAAACTGTGAGTTTGGGTAGCAGAGTGAGGAAAATGGTAGTGTGTGGAGCTGATGAACAGGACCGCGGTGGCGGTGGGCTGTGTTTACACTTCGGTCTGTGCTAACGTACTGGTTATCTGTGGAAGGTGAAGACATCACCGCACCTGAGCTGATGGTCGCCACCACTGCAGCAGCGGTGTCAAGGAAGGAGAGCCTGTTCCTGCCCTCCATCAGCCATCAGCAGCTTAGCTCCCTCTCATGTGTCCTTAAAAAAGAAAAAATCAAACCCAAACAAATCCCTAGAGATCCTGACCTCGCATTTTGTGACCCTAGGAAAGATCAGGACGTACAAGAATCGTACGGTTGTTTATGGCGACAAGGGTCTTGGCAGAGAAGAAACCAAAGCCTGCCTTTCTTTTGACAGGAATCCCATTTCCTTAGCAGGGCCTCCTCAGCATGTGGAGGCACAACCAGGACTGGCTTAGGATATAGATAAATATAGACTACAACTGAACAGAAACAGTTGTAGCTGGGAGAGGGCCAAAAGAATGTCTCAGCAGTAAGTGTTTTTGTTTGTAATTTCTTTCCTAGGAATGAACAAATACTCGCACCATTTTAAAGCTAAATTGTCAGCTCTCATTTGCTTTGCTAATGCTTCCTTTGTAGTGCTGTGTCTTGCATCTGTGTAGAGAGGGGTTGTGGTTCTTGGGTTGTTTTTTCAGCTAGCTGGAAGAATTTAGCACACCAAATGTCACAAAGTGTTGAATTTATGGAAGCGGGGTTGATGATTTACCGGGTTTATGTAGTAGGAGTGAATGGTTCTTGAGATTGCAGCCCTATTGTCTTAGTTCTCTTCCTGTTGCTGTAATTTTTATGATATTCGGTGAGGAAGTCTGCATTTGTGTTCGGATCTAGCCATTTCCATTTCCTGTAGATCAGCAGAAAAGGAGTAGGGTGAAAGAAAATGTCTCTTTCAGTGAATCTTTGGTTTCTGTCTCAGTGGACTGATACCAGATTTGGACTATGTACGGCCAGAGAGAAGAGGCTTTGTACAATAAATTTGTTCCACTCGTGCAGCATATTAAAGGGACACTTGTTTCCAAGACTTGACATGTCAATTTGGGCATAACTATTGTGGTTGTGGTAATCGGATCATAATTTTATTGAGATGACTTTACACCTGTCACCCATGCCTTCACACAAGCTTTTCTTCTGAGAGCCTTAGTCCCTGTGTCTTGCTGGAGCTTTTTTTCAGTTAATGGTATTGTGTTTCTAACCTGCACGGATGGCTATCCTTAAGTAAAGAACTCTTAATTTATCTGTTTCTTCTAACCTTTTCAGTCCCTACTGCCTAGTTCCAATTCACTAGGGCTAGTCTAAAAATTTAAGCATTACGCTTCCTAATCCTGTAGGCAGGTGCTTGAGACTGTCAACCTGTTTGTCGAAATAGAGGTTGTTTTTTTATTTTTTAATTATTTTTTTTTTAACAAACTGTACTTGGAAATTCAGCAGTGGGAAAACACAGTGCTGCAGGGAAGTCCCAGGAATTTATCACCCTTATCTCTGTTGCTTGAATTTTGCTAGTCGGAACTTTCCTGCTCTTGCCAAATAGCATTAGGCTTTTTATTTTTGTATTAGCTTATGCTCAGAGAATCCTTTTCTCAAGCAGTAACGTAAATGATCTGTATCGCGTGGCAGTGAAAGTTGCAAATAGTGTTTTGGCCTGAGTTACATTCTTGTTTTTCAGTAGCATCTCACCTCAACTTCCAATTTCCCAGTGCAGGTCCGTGAACCATAGTGCTCGCATTCCTGTGAGGATAGGTTTGGTATATTGGTAGGATATTAGTGTGAAGCAAGTGATTAGAGAGAATTCTTTGCTTCCCAGTATGTAAACCAGAATGTGATACTAGTACTTAAATTGGGCGTGCTGGTGTTTGTAATGTACTGGTATTCCTTAGTAATTCCAACAATTTTCTATGGCAAATGTTTCATTATATATAGTGTGTAACCACCAGTGTCAAGAGTCCAATTAAATCTTGTGGAGAAATTAATCACAAAATAACAAGCTACAAACAAATCTGTGGGTCGGCTTATAAGGAAAAATCCCTCCCCTTTTCTGTGCAGGTTTGTTTTTCCTGAAGTGGCAGTCACCCTGGTCTATTTGCTACCCAAATGAAGAAACGTGGGGAATTAAAACTGCCTCTGAAAGCGGAGAGGCAAATCTCAGGAAAGCTGGTGGGTTTTGCAGCTCATGCCGTCGATCCAAATGTTACCCTTTTGGTGTACGCTCTTTGTATAGCTCTTTTTTGAAGGTGTACTTTTCTTACACTGGCAGCATACCTTTCTTGTGAGCTGGATTAATTTAACTCAGCTATGTATTGCAATCAAGCATTAAAATTAATGCTTTGGTTGGCATTTCAGTGCTTCATGGACATTCTAATTTTCTGGAGCTGCTGGATTTGTTTGGACTTGTTGGGGCCTGACTCAAACATAGTGTTAGAGGAGCGAGATAAAATTTTGTGTGCAAATGCACACCCTCCGCAAAGCAGCGTAAGTACCCATTTCGGCTCCGAAACTCTCAGCGTAGGCATTTCAAGTGACACTGGCATTTGACTGTCCAGCACAAAGCAGCAAAGCCCATTCCCTTTCCAAGCACTTCAGTGTTGCAAAATCACCTTTATCACCAAAATGGCCAGTTAGCTGGAATGTTTTCGCAGAGACGCTGGTTGTGTTGGGAGGCTTAGAGCCCAAACCCTTTAATCACCTTTTGTGATGTGGCCCTGCAGATCAGGCTGGAGGTGTCTGGCAGAAGGATGCTCTAAGGCAGCAAACGCAGTGCCCTGTGCTGCTCAGCGTCTGTTGCCTTGCAATAATCGGGCTCACGGCAAAGAAAACATGCCATTTGCGATCACAAGCTTCTTGTTGTAATACAAATATGGGCTTAATTTTAGCTTGAGAAGTAATACCAAATAATTCTGTTTTCTTATTGCTATGTGTTTGATCGCTTCCAATCTTTCAGCCCCAAGAGATAAGAGGTTACAAGTGCAGGTCAGGCTACAAAAAGGCTTGAAATGCTGCAGGGCTTTTTGTTTTAATCCCTTCAAGGTTCCAGTCTTTCTTGTGGTTCTGATGTAATGTGAGAAATTAAAACAAAAGACAGCAGCCAGATGGTACATCTCCAGGATCAGACAGATTAGTTTCTTAAAAAAGGGAAAAGTTTACTAATACTTATATTCTTCTGGAGTTTTTGCTTCTGTGGAGCTCAAGCATCTATCTTCTGCCTGCTTCTACCAGTAGGCAAACAGTGGAATTACAGCTACTACCAGGTTAAAACAAACCTCAGAACCTCCTAGCTTGCTTTCACTGAATATCAAATAGACATGATTAAAAGTTTGATTTTTCTGGCTCATAGGGTGTGCTTGCTGGGCAGTAGTCTAGAAGTTTGACTCTGTTCATCCTTCCCTGAGTTTTCAGAGACGCCCTAAACAGCTCCTGCAGTGGGCTCGCTTTATTTGCTAAAAGCTGTTCTCAGTTTGATTAGTTTAAGACGAGGCTCTGAGTTTGCACTTCCCCTTTGCCCTGTTGTTTGGGAATTATTCCATTTTGTTAGCCTGGTTGGCTTTGTGGTTACCGAATATTTTCATGCACTCCAAGTTTCCCTTTTCAGGTTTTCATTGCTTTGATATTCTATTTAGATAGCTGTTCTCATTCAAATTATTGCATTTAAATAGTGTATAGTGTATATCTCTGATCCCAAGGGAAACTACAGGAGTTCTGTAATATGGAGGCTTTGAAATCGTAATGTACTCGCATATATTTGGTTTCAGGTTTTCTTCAGCATGTGCGTTGCTGTGTTTGGGTGAAACCTTCACGTCACTGAAAAGAAAAGCAAACAGATCCCAAACTGAAAAATGAGGACATGGTTAAATGAGTTTTCTTTCCTTGATTTTAGGGGACATCACACAAAAGGGGTATGAGAAGAAGAGAGCAAAGCTGCTGGCTCCGTATCTTCCACAAACCCAAGGTAGGTGCTTGTTTCAGCTGCCATAAGAATTTTGCATAGTCTTGACAATAAAGGGATCTGTGGAACTTGCTAACTCTGAACTATTCTGTTTCGTATGTGTTTCCTGAGCTATCCAATGATTACACTGTGGAGGTTGCATGGACGCCATGAAGTCATGGGCAGTATTTTGCCTCTAGTTTGCTTGTTCGTGTTGAACTCCAGGGATTCCTGGTGGTTCCAGAGCTGTTTGGTGGGTCTCTATAGTGTGCTGTGTATTTCAACACTTCGTATGCCCTGTCTTTATCTCCTGTGTACGTAAATCACGTCCTGCTCCCTTGCCAGCTGAGAACTCAAGGGCTTTGAATCAATCGTGAAGTGTGGGGTCCTCAGGAATCATTCTTGCAACCTTCTTAAAAATGGCTTAACTGCAGAGTTGGGCTGTACTGCGTCCTTCTTTCAGCTATCTTAATTCCTTGTTGGAGAAACACTACAATTTTCATAATTTGTTGGTTTATTTTACCAGAGTAGCTGAATTCACGTACTTCATTTACATCTGTTTCTGGTGGTTCAAAGATCCTTAGCAGTAGAGCTGATTGTATGTAGGATAATTATATATAATTGTAAACTGAAGGACATGGCTGAAAGTATGCCTAATAATTATTATGGGGATGCTTGCCCAAAATAATTGCACTACTGATAAGCTGAGATGCTTAACCATTAAAAAGTAATGTGTCTGGCTCTCAGCAGTTTGGGGAGTGAATGGGTATGACAAGGCAGTCGTGAGTGGACTTACTGTCATTTACTGAGACTGAACTGCTGCCAAAAAAAAAAATTTAAAAAAGAGTGAAGGCTAAAAGTGCATTTATTGCCCATCAGCACTGCATCTGTTGGGGAAAGATCATACAGGAGTTTTTCTGCTGAAATTACAGCAGTTCCCTTCAGGCAATTGCTTGAGGAACATAGAAGGACTCTGCCACTCTCGTGTGGCAGCGTCTAGACTCTGCCGCTCCAAAACACTTGGTGGTTGCATTCCTGCTCTCCTCCATCCCGGTTGTTTCTCAACTTTGTTTTGCTTGCCTATTCAACAAAAGCCAGTGCCTGTTCTCTTGTCCGAGACTTACTGCCATAGTGGGTGCTTTATACGCAAAAGAATAGTGTATTCCATCTGAGCTAACACACTGAAGGTAGCAAGGCAAGCAGAAATCGGTTTTTAGCCTTCAAATTCGAGATTTTGGTACAAACAGCTGAGTACTGAGGACTGCCTCCCTGAACCTGGGTGTGATAGGAATCTCTGACGACTAGGTTGCTGCTACCTTTGCATCAAATCTGTTTCTGTTATTTAAAGAAACCAAAAAGTAATACACATGACTAATCCCTCTTTATGGTTTTTATAAGTAGATATTTGTTAAACAGGTTTTACGGTCTCTCAGTCCAATGTGTATACCGGTGGAGATCTTGAGCCTTAGAAGGAAACGTGGGCTCCTTTCGTACCCTTTTTGGCAGACTTGCTTTTGTCCTGGAGTCCAGTGGAGGCTGAAGCTCCACCAGCTGCTTTTCATCTGACAACATGATCTTGTGCCCCTCATGCCTTTGCATGCACGTTTAGTTTGTTTCAGAAAACGTTGTTTAATTAGGAGGGAAAAAAAGTGTTTGGCAAGACTGTCTGTGGCCCTGCTATTTTAATTGTCACACTTTTCAAGGCTGCAGAATGAGCTGAAGTTCAGGAAGAGCCACAGGCTGATAGGAGGTCACCAATTAAGATAGCATTTTGACTGCTGTCTGGCTCAGCCCTCCAGCTTTTTATATATTTTATATCCAGCTGCCCCTATATCTGGGAATCTCCTGTTGTAAAAATCCTGTTGTAAAAATCCTGCTGAAGTCATGCATGAGGGATTCAGAATCAGGTCACCTTGTTAACGAGCAGAAGATTAATTTAGTCCACGGCCAAAAAAAAAATATTTACTCCTGGCATTTAGTGCATTACATTTCTCAAAGCACCTTCCTGATGTTAGCTAATGTATTGTCTCCATTTCATCGACGTGAAATGGGACGAAGGTAGGTACGATGACATGTCAGGGCATGTCAGCATTATCATTTGGGAGATTCTTATTGCTAAATCTGTGCTCCATTCACATTGCCTCTGGGAGCTTGCCTCATTACTTTAGAGTTAAGGCAACGATGTTAATTACCTAAAGATACATGTTTTCCTGGTGCGGCATCCATTTTTTTGCAAATGGAACTCACTGAGGCGATGGGGCTGTGATCCCAGAGTTGTTGCCCCTCTGTTAAGTGCTGGCTGCCGCACAAAAAGGCTTTGAAGGAAGTATTTGGAGCAGCTTCCCAGGCCGTGTGTGTTAAGTAACGCTGCCGATTTCACTGTTGCCCGCACCAAAACAGGGAGGACAGGCACATTTATTTCACGTTACGCTGCTGACTAACCACCTGCGACAGTAAAGGCAGGCTGCCCGGCTCTCCTCTCGTCCTTCCTGTCTTCGGAACGTGTCTAACTGGCGAAACCGTGTTTGCCTTCTGGAACAGGCTGGGGTCTCAGTGCTTTGAGCTGTTGCCTTTGTTGGAGTAATGCTGACACTTCCAGGTCACCCTCAGTCGTTTGTGAGGACCAAATGTTTTTATGCCTATTTTAAAAGATGCCATACAATGCTATTTTTGGCTATTTTGCAAAACGCTTGTTGGATGGACAGATGAACTGCTCTGCTACTAAGAGGTAGTATAGTAAGTCACCACCTCTTGTAACTAGTTTTTGCTGCAGACTATGGGCAAACTTCTGCCTAGGGAAAGACCTCCTGTCCATATTAGTTGCGGTAAATCTGGAAAGGCATTTACAACTTTTTAGCTCAAACAATGCAGACGCAGGAATGCCTTCTGCCAAAATTAGCAGCCCTTGCACACAGACTGTTGGCAGAGTACGTTTTCTTCCTATTTAAGATAATGCATTCGGTTCCTCTGCTAATGTGTAAAGGAAATTTTATTCATTAAGCACTGATTCACTGTCAGAACCTTTTTATGTGCTCCTGTTTTCTAGTCTCGTGATGATTGGGGGGGGTGTGGATATAAAAATTTTAAGCAAAGAAAGAGAACGTTGGGATACTTACTGCTTTCATTGGAAAGGTAAGATGAATGTGATACGGTGTTTTTTGTATTCTAGTACCTCAGGGAGAGGTGTTTTAAGCCAGGAGTAAATATGCTTGTAAACCTGTTGAGATTGATAATATTTTAATTAATTGATGTGTGAGGTTTAGCTGTTAATGTACATTTTTGTTGTTTTTTTCCGCTTCATGTTGTTCACGAATAGCACAAGGTGGGAACATTATAGATTCTGTTACTTTAGTGTTTCGTTTGTTTGAAATCATGGCACTTTGGAAAAGGAGCATTTCTCCTTTGCTTCCCCAGTGGGCTGTCTTGTATTTCCTGTCTCGGAAGAGTCCTTCCTGCCACCCTGTGTGTGGTAGACTGCCAGTAAGCCAGCAGAACTCTACTGTGAAGTTTTACCTTTTTTTCTTCCCCTTTTCCCTCCCTGTCTTTCAGCATCATGTTATTTCAAATGGGAGCTAATGCAGAACAGTAACCAGTGATAAAACAGCTTTGTCTAAACCTGTAAATCACACACACGCGCTGCAGCTTAGTGCTGTTTAGAGAGTTTCAACCGTTTACAAGATCTGACTTGCAGCTACCACAAATGGGGCATTATTTTCTTCCTCCTTCAGTCTGAGGGGTATCACAATTTCAAATCAAACTTACCACTTTACTCTAGGAAATAAATATCTCCATCTTTGAAATAATATCCAGGACCAAATCAATACAGCTCCTGAATTCTTCCGTCATGTCTTGTACAAGGCAGAATTAAGATGCTAGTAACTCCTGCAAAAGTCTCTGAATTTCCTAAATCTGGTGAGTTCTCAGGGCTGGAAGACAGCAGCAATCACGCTGCGCCTGTGCAGCCATGCCTGCTGCTGAGCGGGGCTGTCCCCTGCGTTCTGGAAGTGCTGTTCAGGCTGGCTTGTAAGCCCTAGATACTTGAGTTTGTTATTTACATGATTTTTACAGGCATGTAGCTTGAAAAAAATCATCTTGTTTAAGGAATAGCCAGTCCAACACTAGCACTTCTGCTCAACTCTATGCAAAACAGCAGAATAACAGGTTTCCCTGCTGCTTTTCTTCTGTCAGATGAATCTGGCGCTTGCTGTTCTTGTTATTAATGTAAATGTTTGTCCTTGGTGATCATACGTGATACTTACAATGCTTCTTTTAATCTAAAGATCTTTTTATGAAAAAAAAATAAAAATCTCTGAATCTTTAAATCATTGAACCTCTTCCTTCAACAAAGGGATCGCAAAGCAGTCAATCCTGCTTAAAAACTAAGGACAATTTTAAAATCCGTAGCATCCTTCAGATGCGAATCTAAAATAATTTATTTTTCTTGTCTCTGTAGATTCGCATCCTGCCAGCAGAAATTGCAGCTGTAGCAGGATTATTATAAAGGGAATGCTAAAGAAGTCACCTGTCACCTGCCGGGCTTAGCTCACTTATGTTGCTTTGTTGTATAACCATTTGCGATTTACTGCAGCTCTACACTTTTTCCCTCATCTGCACTTGAATGCTTTGTTAGGCTACTGTAACATGTTATTATGTCATAGCAAAATATTTAAACAAAGAGCTTGCTCTTGGTGTGTCATGTCACTTACAGACACATTTGATCCCTTTGTAAATGGAATGTCATGTTTGCCTTGTGATGCCCTGCAGAGCAGATGAGATGCTTTTGCAAGACTTGTAAGAAAGAACTGAATATGAATTTAATAATTCATTTAAAATAGTGTTAAATCTGCTGCTGACATCTAGTGGGTACTTGAATTCGTAAATACTCAAATGATCAGAAAGCATTACGCTTTTCTTCTCAGTCTGTGAAGTTGTCTTGTCTTTGGATCAAAATAAGGCGCTTTTGGTTTTCATGAAGGCAAATATATGCTACAAAGACATTAAACTAGTTATCAATGAAATGGGTTCCAGAATGACAGGCAGGGGACACAAACACTGATTCTTTTGGATGTGGGTAAACAGAGATTTTGAATTGAAAATCTTGCTCTGAAGTCCAGTCCTGCCCCTAAACCACGGAAGTCTCTTTTCCTTTTCCATTCTGCTTCTTGTGCTGCTGACATCTTTGTACAGATGATGGTTATGATTTGATAAGTGAGTACAGAACTCTGTGCTATGTGTTACGATATCCAAAAAATGCCAGTGAAAATGGGGAATAGTTGTCTGTCCCTCGAATATGGTTTGAGAATTTCTGGCTTGCAGGGTATCTTCTTTTTAACTAGAAATAAGAGGACACTTTTTACAAGGAAACCCTAGATAGGGTTTCTCAGGTAGGGACCCTAGATAGGAACTTTTTACAAGGGCATGGAGCGATAGGACAAGGGGTAATGGCTTAAACCAGAGGAGGGGAGATTTAGAGGAGATCTGAGGCAGAAATTCCCGAGTGTGAGGGTGGTGAGACCCTGGCCCAGGTTGCCCAGAGCAGCTGTGGCTGCCCCATCCCTGGAGGTGTTCAAGGCCAGGTTGGCCGGGGCTTGGAGCAACCTGGTCTGGTGGGAGGTGTCCCTGCCCAGGGCAGGGGGGTTGGAACTGGGTGAGCTTTAAGGTCCCTTCCAACCTAAACCATTCTATGATTCTGTGAAATAAAGGTTCTATTTTTTTTTTTTTATTTTTTCTAGTCTTTTAGTTTAAAGAATCATTAATACGTAAGCTCCATAGCTTGCCTCCATTGAATGTTGATATCGCAAACAGAACTACTAAAAATTTGAGTAAGAGGTGAAAAGTTTTGAAAAAGTTTCCAGGCCAAATAGTAAAGCGAGGGGTTAAGAGAGAACTTCTTCCAGGAACGCGTTGCCCCCATATTCTTGAATGTTTTTCCAAAGCATATAATGCTGGGCTAAAGGGATAGTTAGTTTGCTGTAACATTCGATTAATATTCTGCTCTTTAGGATGTTGGAAGGTACAGGAGATGGTTGAAGATTTCTGTAACTAGTTAGGTGTGATTTGCTGGTATTGTAAGTTCCCTGAGCTTGAGGCACTCGCCTTAAGTTGTTTACCTAAAACCACACACTAAGAAAGTGGTATAACTGGAATTGGACTGCAGGATTTGTGGTTTCCTCTTCATTTCTCTAATCCTTTGGTAGTTTGTGAGAATTCATAAGTCATGTTTAGATGACACAATTGCTCTTCTTTTCACATGACTTCGGGTGACAACCTGAAGGTAATTGCAGCTATATGACCTTTAGTTTTTACAGAGTTCCCAGTAAGGCACAATTGAAACTCCAGTAGCAACAATTCCTGGTGTCCCTTGCTGAATTATATAAAATGATAATTTCTTATCAGATTATCTGTTTAGCTCCCTGTATTCATGGGAAAAACAAACTTTTCCAGGATGATAAAGCCACTCACTTCTTGACATGCTGAAAGCAGCCAGAACCTGGACAGCTGGAGGTCTATTTGGTTTTGTAATTGATGTGAACAGCAGAGGCTTTTGCCACTGGTGTATTATGGTTTTCCTGTCAGTAACACGTATTGGTCAGGGGAACACTGAATAATGAACCCGGCTTCTCAACATATTTTTCTATGGGTTTGCTCTTCTTCGCAACTCAAACTCAATTTGGGATAATGACATGTTGCATCAGACAAACCCCTTTACTCATTGTGCCCATAGCAGCGATGTCTACAAGGAGGCTGGTGTAAATGACTACGATCTCTAAAAGCAATTTACCACAAGTTAAACTGCTAATTCTCTTAGAATCATAGAACAGAATCATTTAGGTTGGAAAAGACCTTTAAGATCATCTAGTCCAACCATTGACCCTACTCTACCAGCTCTGCCACTAAACCATATCTCTAGGCACCACATCTACATGGCTTTTAAACACATCTAGGGATGATGACTCCACCTGGGCAGCCTGGTCCAATGTTTGATAACTCTTTCAGTGAAAAATCTTTTCCTAATGTCCTCTTCTGTCATAATGCAATAATGAGTATGGTACAGTCCTGTTCCCATTGGAAACAGGGCAAAATAGGGAGCAAACCATATGGATACTAAATCACACGACATTGTAGCTCATTGCAAATGGCCCTATTAAGTGTGTGGAAGTGTAGGATCTACCTGCCTTATCTAGTGTTTCATCTATCAAGATTTATCTGAATCTTACCATCTTTGCTTTTGTATTTTGTAGTGAATTCTTTAAAAGTGGCTTCATCTCCCTTTATCGCTGATAGGTTACTTAAATTATGTGAAATTGTGTATTATGGCACCGGCTTCAGATTTGCTGTAAATTGTTTCAAGTGCCTAACAACCCCTTAAAAAGAAAAAAAGCTGGAAAAAACTCTTAAGAGTAAGGTCAAAGAAGGGACAGGTATATCTTAACTGATTAGGGTATAATTGGACACATGTATTAATAGACTAATTAGATCCACATCATTAAAAAAAAAAAAAGGGAGGGAAATCCTGTAATTATATGATAAAGGAGAAAACTATGGTCAAAAAAGGCTACATTTATTCCTGGTCTCAGAGAATTGTGGACTGTTTTCCAGGGGCTGATCCAGCATTACAGAAGGAATCCAGAACTCAGATGCCTGTTCCATCTGCAGCTCCAGCCTCAGCAGCAGCATCATCATCATCCTCCTCATCCAAATTTCACCGAGCTCGCTCAGGGGGAGCCAGAGATGAACGCTATCGATCTGGTAAGGGCAGGGGCAAGAGTTCACCTGGGATTCCTGTTAATGAGGGAGAACGTACCGTGTCCTCTCAAGGAGTCAAGCTTATGATTCATCCACTGATGGAAAGTCCTGCCTTGGTGGTTCTGTATAAAGAAACGTCAGACTTGTAGGACTGCAGCTGCTGAATCAAAAAGAATGCTAAGTAGAAAAAAAGCAAATAACTTTTTGCCACCTTGATTTTTCTGGCTTGAATGCAACTATTCAACGCATGTCGTTCGCAGAATGGAAAGCCTGTTTTAACCATGTCTGTAGGTAACCAGCTTCAGTGAAGTGACAGGTAATAATTTGTTCCTGGAATTGGCGATTGCTGTGCGTATCTGCTCTGGCAGCTTGGAGAATGAGAGCTGGCTTTCTCTATCTGTGCTTAAAGTACTTCCAAAGAGCAGCACAAATGGCTGACTAGCGCCCTGCTCATTTCCTTCTCCGCTTAAGCAAAGGAGAAGGTGGCAGCACCCATTTTTTCTTTCCACCTGGTTTTGGTTTTGACTTTGCGTTGGCAAGATTTAAGTTTCCTTCTCAACAGGGGCAAATTAAGTGTATCAAATATACCTTCTCCAGTAACACTGCTATCATATACCGCTATTTCATAAAGCATTAGAAGAGCCTAGTTTTCTGGTTTTTGGAAAGCATAATTAAAATACATTAATCTGAGAAATTCATGTAGATGAGCTCTCCCTTGTCGTAGTAGTTTTTTAATAAGTTGTCTTCTCATCACCAGTGATGTGGCTTCCTTTAAAGAGTTCTGGATGTTTGCAGAGGGATGGAAGCCTCGTGTCCTAGCCTGTTTCATTTACTAATCAGCATGTATTTACAGCCGCAGTTAGGAACTTTCAAGATTTACATGAAATCTGCATCCATTCAGGGTTTTGAACAGAAGGTTTTACCGAAATCAGACAACTGGCTCAGAATCTTGTCAGTTTATAGACCAGAGTTGCACCTGGGGCTGTATACGCTGTTAGCTTATGTGCATATTTTAAATTATGCACAAGCGTATTTTAGAATAATCTTTGGTTGAGGGGAACAATCTGGTGGTGTTGGGGTTTTTTTTAAAAGTTGCTGGAGACACAAGAATATAATGATTAATCCAGAAGATTCCAGACTAAAAACCTTGGCCCTGCTGTATAGTTTATGAACTTTAGAAACCTCAGTTAGTTTCCCTGTTTAAAAAAAAAAACAAAAAGGAAATGTAACTCATGAGATGGCAAATTGTAGCTGTTTGGGAAGGTAGTGTAAAAATACCTAGGCTAGCAATAGTTGCATGTGTGTAAGCCCTGTGTGTTTTTCTTTCGCCTCTACTGTTGCAAAACTCAGTATGTGAACTTCCATTTTGCAGATATCCACACAGAAGCGGTTCAGGCAGCACTGGCAAAACACAAAGAACAGAAGATGGCCCTGCCTATGCCAACAAAAAGACGGTCTACGTTTGTTCAGTCTCCAGCTGATGCCTGCACTCCCCCAGGTTAGGTTCTTGCCGTGTGCGTGTCTGTGTGGATGTTAAGGTATGCATTAGTAACAGTTTCCAAATCGAGAGGCTGCCATTGTCAAAATATTCAAGCTCTTCAGCAGGTTCGTAGGTAGTCTGTTCCTCCTGTAGTTCTGCTACGTTTGAGCAGCTGCTTGTTTTCATGGAGCTGCTGTTCGGGCTGTGAAAGCGACTCCTCTTCTGGGAGCTTGTGAAGAATCGCTTGGCAAGAGCTGAGCAGGCGTTCCGGATTGAGGCTTCTTCTTTTGCTTTCCTCACGCCTATTTCAGTTGCATAATTCACGTTTTGATTTTGTTAAGGTTTGATACTCAACATACAGGAAAAGGATTTGCAGCGCTATACATTTCTGGGCAAGGACCTTGGAGGGGGGGTCCTGTGGGATTCCATGACTTGCATCCTGTGGGATTCCACTTCCCTTCCATGTAACGGCTGTGGCAAAATACCTCAGATAACTTGGTGCTGTTATGGTGCATGTGCATCAGATATTAATAAAGCTCTCTGTTTTCATGCAGCTATATGCACTGGCTTAAAGATGAGTATGTGTAATTTTTGGCAGTGACTTTTATGTTGTCTGTCATTGTGCAGAAGCATCACAGTCATTTGGACTGATGAAGTCATCTGAAGATTATGAATTCCTGTCTCATTGTGAATTCATATCTCTCTCTGAAACAGCTCTGCTAGGCCACTTCAGTCATAACTATTCCTTCACCTCCTTTTTTCTTCATACTGCCTTTTTTCCTTTCCTTTCCTTTCTATGGGGAACTAATGCATGTTCCCGGTGTCTGCTTGGGTCTCAGCTTTGTACTAACTTGTCCAGGACTAGAGCACATTCTGAGCTGTGGGTAGGACACAAATAAAGGTCAGCACTTACAGTGTGTCTGGAATCAGTCTTTTTCTTCAGCTCATGACTGCCTTCTACTTTGGCAAGTAGGTGGAGCTTGATGTAATAGTTTGATTTCCAACTAGAGTATACGCAGGCAATCACTTTGAAGAACACCTAAATTTTAGGCCAAAGCTTAACTGAATGTTTGTATGTAGCACTGTGCAACTTAAGTTATCAAGTAATGAGTGCTTTCTTCGTGATAAATACTTAGGTCACAGCTTTAGGATGGACAAGGTATCTGTTCTCTCAAATGCAGGATCAAGTTCCTTGTAGTTTTCTCTTTTCTGTTTTGAGGTGGGTTTTTTTGTTTGTTTGTTTTCTGCAGTTGAAAGGGACCCATTTAGAATACCAGACAAAAGCATTTTCTGCGTGTGGCCTTGGCACATTTGTTTCCCAGTGCCTGCATTCTGCTTTGTTCCTGTGAATTTTCTGTTTTGACAATGATACTGACCCCTCACTTTCCATTTCAGAATTACCAAAGTTAGGAAATACAGCATCTGATATTATAGAATATGAATGGAAAAGTAATGAGAGATAAGTCAATAAACTTGGAAGAACCCAGGGGAAGGGTACTTGACTGAGGAGGTGAATCTTGTGTGCTTTAAACTGGGGCAAAACACCAGGGGTAAATGTGTTCACGCTGGAGACGTCTGCTGCTTTACCTTCTGTTTTGGCCAATGTAACCTTGTTTGACACAGCCTGTGAAAAAAAGATCTTCATATGACAAGCCTGTGCCATTGATATGTGAATTGGAAAGAGAGCATGTTCAGCGCAATGTGCTTTTCCCTAAGCAGCTAGATTTTCTTTTCTGCTTCCACACAGACACGTCTTCCGCATCCGAGGATGAGGGGTCGCTAAGGCGCCAAGCTGCTCTTTCTGCTGCATTGCATCAGAGCTTACAGAATGCTGAGTCTTGGATCAACCGATCTATTCAGGGGTCATCCACATCTTCATCAGCATCTTCTACACTTTCCCATGGAGAAGGCAAAGGGACCAGTGGGTCACTAGCTGATGTATTTGCCAATACTCGAATAGGTAGGAGATGGGTATGAACAGAAAAATGCTTCAAGTTCAGATTGTATTAATAAAGCCGGAGTTGTCCATTGCATAAGGGAAATTCGGATCAAGAGCATAGTTAGTTTTGATGGAACTTGCTAGGATTTGTTGGAGTTGCACGGGTTTTTTTCCTTAAGAATTTCAGAATATTGAGGTGGTCGAAAAAGGGGAAGTGGGGAGCAGGAGCTTATCGAAGTAGAAGAGACTCCAGGGTGCGGTGACGGTATCGACAGGCTCAGCAGGCACAACTTTCTCTCTGTATACTGTGTTGCTTATGTCTACAGCTGTTTGAAGCTACTGTGTGTACAGGGCTACCCTATGCAAGTAGCATTTGGCATCTGTGTCCTGACGAATACCATTCTATTGAGTGGGGGAAATGCTGTGGTTTAACATTCTCATTTTGCCCTAATGGTTTATTGTTTGTGCTAGATTTAAAAAAAAACAAAACAAAACAAAAAACAACCAAAACCAGCCATATATATGAACATAGGAGCATGTCACTCAAAAAAAAAAAAAAAAAATGCTTATAGCAGAGTAAAGATTTAGCACAGAACTTTCATAAGTAGTCTGAGAAATAATCAGAGCATCCAGGTATTGAGACGACGGAGCAAAATCTACAGATCTGGATACCCCAGGCTCAGTTTTTTGAGGCTCTGAGGTGCTCCTTGCTGCTGATGCTTCTGTATGAAATTGCAAAGTTTGTTTTTGCTCTGTGTATGTTTGTCTTTTTTATCTGCTGTTAAGGGATATTATTGCATCTTAGGAGATGTCTGTATTTTGTGTGCTCTCTGCTTTTGCTTAACTGGATTGGGGCAAGCAGTGCATAGAAGTGCTGGTGTTTTTAACTGTTTCACTTTTTTTTATTGCTGATATTTTTGTTTGTTTATTTGCTGGGATGCAAGTTGTTTTCTGAAATGGAAAACTGGGGAAATTGCCCATAAAATGTAGTCAATATAATTAATGTGTCTTTGAAGCAGAGAGGCTGTTTTAATTGGAGCATACAGAAACCCACGTTTACCTTTTGTAATGAATTAAGGTAATCTAGCTTTTTACCTACAGAATAACTACTATCTAATATAATTAGTATTTTATGCAAAATAGAAGTTTTAAATCTTTGTTGGAATTGTATTTGCCGTGTAGGTGCCACATTCATCCTGTGTTAACACCTAATTTAAATGAATAGGAACTCTCACATGCAATTTTATACATGTCTTTGGAGAGAGCAATAAAAAGTTCTGTAGATGTTTGGAGCGGTACAAATTCTAGGTCCTTCCCAGTGGTCTTAGAGGTTCAATACTTGAGAAATATTCCTTGCCACCGTATCTCTAAAGGTATGCAGAAATGGACTTTTTTCTCCTTAGAAAGAGGGGCACAGAGAATCAACTGCAAAAACTTCTCTGTGGGAATTATTCAGTATCTGACTTCCTTCAGACCATCTCTGCGCGAGCCAACATACAGTTTCAAAATTGTTGGGTTTTTTCCTTCGTAAGCAACAGTTGCTGGTTCTGTTAAGCTAGAATAGAATATTCTTGCCCTATCAGATGATTGAACCTACTGTGTTGTATAAAGAAATCCCACGTAAGCAAAAATCGCTTATTTAAGAGAAAGTTAATGAGAGAATTTCTAAAGTGTGCAGAGTTACTTGCAGTTTTGAAGCTTACAAGTTCATCTGAAAAGCAAAACAGTGTCTTGCAACTTAAAGCAAAAGTAAGACCCAGCTTGCTCTATTCATTAGATTTTAAGTTTATTATTTAACTGCTGGATGGGCTCATACTGTTTAGCCACCGAACTGGAAGAAATTTAAACCCAACATGATGTTTTGCTGATCTGCTTTAGTCAATAGCCTACCACGTGTTTTGTTTTAGAAAGCCCTTACTGACAAAAAAGTTAAATAGTATATTTCTAGCAAGAGAGATCACTGCATAGGTGATGTAGGTTTTTGTTCTGGGGCTTTGAATGTTTCAGAGCTCATATGGATCTCAAACTTTTTTTTCTTTTCTTTTTTGCAGTGCTGAAGGTCAAGAGATTTAGCTTGATTTGAAGGTTAGAGACCAAGAATAGGAATTCTGGTTTGGTGAACCGCTTTCCTGATATGGACAAAGCCACTCATTTTGTGCCTTTGTTTTCTGTTTTCCTGAACAGATAATACGCATCTCCTAGAGCCACTTAGTATTTAGGAAGCAATGTGTTTAGCATTAATAAAAGCTCCCACACATTCAACCCATTAAATTTTTAAGATTGTTGGTAACAGGTAACTAACACTTTGCTTGTTCCGTCTGATAATCAAAGGTGTACGTTAATTGCCATCTCAATTTTCTCCCTCTTTTTAGAAAATTTCTCAGTTCCCCCAGATGTCACAGCAACTACCTCCACTTCCTCAACACGCCCAGCAGCGATCGACCTTCCTCCTTCAGGGATCGTGAAAGGCATGCACAAGGGATCTAACCGGTCTAGTCTCATGGATACTGCTGATGGTACGGAACCTTTCAGAGTACCCAGAAATTAGAAGGGTCTTAAGGAAGGACTTGAGTTGGGAGAGCAAACCATGTGACTTAAGTTTATCCCATTTAAGCACTTCACAAATTTGAAATGGTTATGGCATCAGCATGAACACGTTCCTGTGCCGCAGCTGTGACATTGGCATTAATGCATTCCCATGCTGCAGCAATTACCTACTATGTACTGAACTGGAGGAAATCATGGGAGGGATAATAGGCTTTTCTCTTCTCTACCGCTTTTTAAGAAAAAAATTACAAATGCATAGGTAGGCTAATTGTTTTTAAAAGCTTTTGTCCTAGAATTCCCGAAAGGAAAGGTAAGATGTATGAAATAATGTAATTCTTAACTATAATTAAGCTCCTGTGAAGCTGATAATACTCACTCTGAGCTGGTTGGCACAAACCTTTGTGCAGAGGGGTAGCATTGATGCTTCTGGTCTTGTGTCCTCCCTCTGCTGGCAGTCTTGCACTGCAGTCGGTCGATACTGCAGGCAGGCGCAGATCTGTAGGCTGGGTTTTACAGCAAGTGCGGTGTGTCAGAGACAGATGGAAATCAGGCTTTGGAAGGGAGTGAATGCTTTAAAAGTGAATTTCTATTACTAGCATTTTCTGACCACAGAGTTAATACAGGAACTGATAGAATGCTTACTAATGTTGTCCTGCACTGGCACAACCTTTAATAATGGAACCCGGTAGTTGAATGAGTGGGCACACTGAGAGGATTACTCTCGGGTGGAAGGAGGTAAGATGTAAATGTTAATAGAGATGATGAACACTTCTGTTAGACAAATCTTTCCCTCCAGGTGTTCCTGTGAGTAGTAGAGTCTCCACGAAAATTCAGCAGTTGCTTAACACCTTGAAAAGACCTAAAAGGCCACCCCTGAAAGAGTTTTTTGTGGATGATTTTGAAGAAATTGTGGAAGGTAATAGCACCGAGTGTTTTTTATTAATCATTTGTTATCAGTACACACACATGCATAGTGCTGAATTTATTTATGCCATTGTTTTTGAAGCTGACCGATCGATTTGCTATTTGCAGCTAGCAGTAGCCTTCATGAATAGTCTGATACAAACCCGATGTTTGAAGTAATTCACGGTACTGCTGAGCTTTGAGTGGCCTGCTCAACACTGAACTTCTTACAATAACTAAAACTTATTAACAAAAATATAAAAATAGAATTTTTTTTAAACCCTTTCATTTACTTAGGCTACTTAATTAATTTCCCAAAAGGGATTGTCTTTACTGGTAATTTCATTACAACCTTATTTTGTAAGATTGTTTGTCTTTTCTCCAGTTCTGTGTTCCGTTCCTGACTGTTGAATTGAATACCTTTTAAGAGCACCTTAGGAGAAGACTATGTTCACGATGTTTTGTTTTGTGCGGGGCTTCCTAGGAAATGAAACGTGGTAGGGGTTTGTTAAACCTAAAGGCGATGAGGAAAAGCATTTGTTTTCAGTGCGTTTTTCCAGCTTAACTGTCTGGTAACAAATGGGCAAAGATGAACTGGAAACACGATTGTGTTCTTTTCAGTTCCCCAGCCTGACCCAAACCAGCCCAAACCAGAGGGACGCCAGATGACACCTGTGAAGGGGGAACCCCTGGGAGTTGTTTGTAACTGGCCCCCTGCCTTAGAAGCAGCACTGCAGCGCTGGGGAACCACACAAGCTAAATGTCCCTGTCTGACAGCACTGGATGTTACAGGAAAACCGGTTTATACCCTCACGTATGGTGAGTTGAGCCCTGGCTTCCATTGCTAAACTGCAGGAGTGGATAGAACGTGGGTTTGTTGGTCTTAGTGTGGTTGCAGATACCTTCCTGGATTTTGAGAGCTTTGTAGACAAAGCAGCGTAACTGAAACAGAGATGTGACTGTAGACGGTAAAAGCAGTCAAGAATTGAAATATTCTCCTGTATGCTGGGTTGATTTAGAGTTGTGCAAGTCTCTCTTCTTTGTGTTCTAGGCAAATTGTGGAGCAGAAGTCTCAAGCTGGCCTACACACTGCTTAATAAACTGGGGACCAAAAATGAACCCGTGTTAAAACCTGGAGATAGGGTAATGAGTTTGGGACTGTCTGGTTCTCCCTCTGAAGTACAAAGAGGGGTTTGGGGGGCTGTAACTTACCACAAACACTATAATCTTGTTCTTTTAATAGCGAGACTCTTATCCCAGGGACAGGCTATTTGGGAAAGAAACTTCTGTGATTTTTTCAGTCCTGCTGGCTCCTCTGTAAGCAACTTCTTGGCTCTGGACTTTGAAATACATCTAAGGAAGAGCATTGCACCTCTGAGAGAAATACAGAGTTTTAGATTTCTGTGTCTTGGCTGTATGTGCGTCTTCGTGTGTATGGGTGCACGGGGAATGCTGACGTTACTGCATGAGGAACTCGTGCACGTACCAGATATTCTGTGGAAGAAAGAGCGGTTGAAGATGCCCTGTGAAAAATGCTGTGGTAGAATGTGAAATAAGACAAAGTTTTTTTGACTTTTAGTCACTCTAGATCTGAACTTCACAATTTTTCCTTGTATTTCAACTAACAAAATGTTTTTGTGAATTGTAGGTAGCCCTTGTTTATCCCAACAATGACCCAGTCATGTTTATGGTGGCATTTTACGGCTGTCTCCTAGCAGAAGTCATACCAGTGCCTATAGAGGTACCTCTTACCAGAAAGGTAACGTTGATGGAACTTAGAGGAGTGATAGGCTGATGTGGGATGAAAACCAAGTCAGCCCATCAGCCTCTGAAAGTGTTTCACAGCATCCGGCTGCTGCTTTGGCAGCTCCGTATCAACGCGATGTGAACCTGGAATAGCTGGTTAAAAATGGAAAAACATATTGACCAGAGAGCTGTGCTGAGTCACTGGAAGTGGTCGATTCACCTAAGTGCTGTAGTCTTCATTCCGTTACGGCAAATAACTTATACAGCACACATAATACTGTGAATCTGCCCTCCGATTGATGTGAATCAGGTCTCATTTCCAGCGATGCTTAGCATCTGCCAGTCTTTTGACTTTGCTGGAGGCTGAAGGTGCTAAGTATTTCTGAAGACTTCGAGGCATTTTTTGTAAATTACTGGCTCAACAAAGCGTTTTCTTTACCCTTACCAGAATTTTTGCAATATTGCCATATTATTGCCGTGTCAACAACTGTCTAAAGCTATAGATTTCGTACGAGGAATCAAAAGCAACAGGATAATGGCAAACATATGGCAAGAGAGGTGGTAATGAAATGGTACGCTAGTCTGGTAATCCTATGGGAGTCACGGAGCTTTGCTTTCGTTTGTCTGCAACGTGACAACTGCTATAGCAACCAAATACAAAATTAAAACTTCTCCCAGTATTTGCCCAATCAGATTTCTTCGTGAGCTACCTCATTTCAATGTTTTTATCATTGTGCAATAGAAATTAGTTCCCGGGGAAAGAGAGGCCTTGTTATTTCAGTGTAATTATACATTTTGCTTTTTTTTGCCTCATGATCCCTCTTTGAAGCATCTGGGCTTCCATTAATGAAAAGAGATGGTGTCTGCTCAATGCCTAGATGCTGGGCACGAGCACTTGTTTTCTGTGGATTTCACATCCAATGCATTTTAGTCTTGCCAATGCAATATTTGTTTTATGTATAAAGAGTTCCCTTTGAGAATCACCAGATTTCTCTGCAATCTGTCCCCAGTTACATAATCGTTTCATTTTTGAACAAAATGAATTGAAAAGAGCAGACTTGGTATGCAGAAGATTAAGTAGCCCTTCTGCTTTTTTCGTGGTGGCTTATCATTTTCCTGTGGGCTTTTATTGGCTTATAGGCATGTCTCCATTTTCACCCAGCAGGCCATTGTGCTGGATATTTATCGTCTTCCAAAATGTGTTATTATATAAGCTTAGAAGCGGTTTTATTCATCCCTGCCAGACACTGGTTGTCATTTGAGTTTCAAACCATTGCCGGACATTGGATGTGGGTGGAGAAGGACAAACCAAAGGAAAGAGTGGTTGTGGGCATGGGGTTTTTTTTCTTCTTTTTCCTCCCAATGTGACCCATAATGTTACCATCCAGTTACCAGAGCATTACCAAACCTTAGATTTTGGTAAGGGGAAAGTTGACATGTCATCTTGAAACAGGAATGACTTTTTTTCCCCTTCTTCCCTCAGGATGCTGGTGGTCAGCAGATCGGTTTTCTGCTGGGAAGCTGTGGTATTGCTTTGGCCCTCACCACTGAAGTTTGTCTGAAAGGGCTTCCAAAAACCCAAAATGGAGAAATTGTGCAATTTAAAGGTTAGATGGGTTATATATTTGCTTTTGATTGTACTTTTGCTATAGCTGAACTGTCTGAAAGTGGTTGTCAGAAGTCTGAATGCGTTGGGGGGGCGACAAAGCGAGCAACTTTTCTGATAGCATCACTTAACTGTTACAGGTTTTATGCATATGGTGCAGATTGATCCATGTGTCTGACAGAATTGCTTTGTGGTTCTGGAAGTCACAGTGAATCCACCTTACAAGCCAGGGCTGTCCTCAGATCCCTTCAGTGGCATTTGGCAGGTTCAAAAGCAGTTTTATTAACGACACAAGCAGCTATATTTAGAAATACTGCAGGGATCTTTCCTGAGCAGAGGAAGTGCCTTGTTGCCCGCTGAACTCCCCGTTGAGAAACGAGATGAGCCTTCTGGCTAGTAGCTTGGCTTGGATCGGTATTTTGCTTGTATAACTGAACTTGGACAAATGATGGGTTTTAGCGTTTTCTTGCAGAATATAAACCCCTCAATAAATAAACTGATGTTAATATTCCCCTTTAATTTTGGCTCTAGGTTGGCCGAGACTCAAATGGGTTGTGACAGATTCAAAATATCTCTCCAAATCTCCTAAGGACTGGCAGCCCAACATCTCAGCTGCAGGAACTGAGCCAGCATATATTGAGGTAAGTAGTGAACGGGGAATAGAAAGTAGTTTCCGTGAGCTGAATTTAATGTTCTAATCACCAGAGAAATAATGCTTTCACCTCACTACCTTAAACTTCCCAGTTTCTAGCCACTGAAACAAGTCTTTCCCTGTGTACAACCTGCTGTGAGGCTTATTTTAGTTTTTAATATCTTTGTGGCCTTGAGCGCTGTTCGAAATGAGTTGGAGAACACTGTTCTTGTTCCAGAAAGCTAGTAATTGAGACAACTGAGCTCTCTGAGATGGTGTACTTGATAACACAGATTTCTGAAACTACTTAAGCCAACAGCATTTTGCATTTTCTGTTCTTCCTAGCAGAGCTTATTTTCATTTGTACACCTCAGTAAGGCAACTTCTAGGAATTGCAGTGGCTTAAGTAGTAAGAATAATTTGGCTATTCTAAAATTACAAATCGGCTTTTCATTTTACTTAAGGGAACAGAAAGAGTTGCTGTGAAAAGTACTAATAGTGAAATAAACACAAACACATTCAATTGCCATCTTTATCTTATATCTCTCTGGAGTTAGCTGAACACATTTGCTACCTGAATATATTTTCTGTAGTGAACCTTGCTGATAGTTTCTACAAGCAGGTATTTTTCTGAGCATGTCTCAGCAGCTTTCGAGAAATAAAACTTTATTTAATATGGATCCTGTGATGTAATTTCCTTCATATGTGGGATCCAGAGTCACACCTTAACTTTTTTTCCTCTTCTGTAGTACAAGACGAGCAAAGAGGGCAGCGTTATGGGTGTTACAGTGTCTCGGATTGCCATGCTGTCTCACTGTCAAGCCTTGTCTCAGGCCTGCAACTATTCTGAAGGTAGGTGGTGTCACAGAAACGTCAAAGGAATGAAGGTTCAGCAACATAATTTTTGGTGTTGCCTCTCATATTTTTAACAGTACACAATAGTATCTACTTAAAAAAAAGAGTGTAAAAAAAAAAAAAAAAAAAAAGGTGTGGATTAACTCTCCCCCAAAACTAAACACTGTCTGTACTCTTTTCCATCCAAAACTACATCATTTTCACTGCCATAGTGAAGAGGAATAAAAAGTGGGATTTGCTTCATGTCTAGAAAGTTGACAAGTCTGTTCAGATGAATGAAAAGGGGAGCGATGAATCAAAAGGGGAGCGTTCTCACAGAATCAGAATCCCAGGGGTTGGCAGGGACCTCTGGAGATCACCTAGTCCAAACCCCACTGCCAGAGCAGGGTCACCCGGAGCAGGTTGCACAGGATGGCGTCCAGGTGGGTTTGGAATGTCTCCGGAGTTGGAGACTCCACCACCTCTCTGGGCAGCCTCTTCCTGTGCTCTGCCACCCTTTAAAGTAAAGAAGTTCCTCCTCATGTTGAGATGCAACTTCCTATGTACAGAATAGGAAGTTTCCAATGGGCTTGAGTCTTTCTCTTGCTGTACTGATGGATCACCCGTTAAAATGCATTTCCAAACTTTTGTTCTTGACAGTGTGTATAAATATCAAAGCGCCTCTTGCATAAACTGGTTCTCTACCAGTTGCATGAAGCTTTTTGGCTAATCCAGAAATGGAGCTTGGAAATTGCTGCTGGGAGTACAGAGAGTTCTGCTATAGGATATGGTTTTAGTCTGGTCTGCCTTGTAAATCAAGCTAATTTATATATCCATGACTGAAACTTTATTTTTAGAGCAGTATGTCATAGTACTTTAAAATGCAGAGTTTGTCTTTTGGAAGCCGTCACTTTAATTTCCATTGCTTCTGGGAGTCAATGCTTGAGTGATGTTCTCTATTCTCTTCCCCTGCTACTGCTCACGCGTAATGAGGTTAAGACCCTTTCTGTTCTTCTGATGTACATTACAGGCTGGAATGTAATTTCCTTGCAACTTTCTGGGATGTGTTCCTTCTCTTAAATTGATGTTTGCTTGTGTTATTTTGCATAACAAGGAGCTCTGACTAGTAAAACGTATAATCAAACAAACAAGGCTCTGCACTTGCTTGCTGCGTGTGTACCTCTTGGAGCAGATCTGACAGATTCAACGTACGCAGATTCTAGCATAAATAATGGTCACAGCTGCCTTGGCACATTTCACTTCAACTACAACTTTCTTTTCCCAGGTGAAACGATAGTGAATGTTTTGGATTTTAAAAAGGATGCAGGGTTGTGGCATGGCATTCTGACGGTGAGTTCAGCCTGTAAGGACTTTCTGAAACATTTCATAACTCCTTATGATTGCAACATTTGAGGAGGTGGTTGAGGACCATTACCTATTAAGTCAACCATTTCTCTCCCTGCTAGATCTGCACTTCTCTGGAGGAAGCGTAGAAGCATCCTCATTCACCTTATGTGAATTCATGGTGGGGTAGGGGTTGATGGGGAGTGAGGGTGACTCCTGTTTCTGCTTCATAATAGGTTTTGTGACCCCTTTTCTAAAAATCTTTTTTCTCTTTTTCAGAATGTAATGAACAAACTGCATACTATCAGTGTGCCCTACTCTGTGATGAAAACCTGTCCGCTCTCATGGGTGCAGAGAGTTCATGCCCACAAAGGTAACCGTGTATGTTCCACAACTTTAGTTTGACTTTTTCAGGATAAATGAGTGAGGGGCATTAAAATCTCAAATGCCTTAGAGCCTGTTGTCTTGCTCTCCCATGACGAATCTCGAGGGCCAAAACTCTAATTTATTTCTAAATTATGCACAAAGTCCTAATGCCATGTGAATGTCGGCAGACTTGACGGGGACCTCATGACCTGTGTACTTGCAGCCAGTGCCTTTTATGAGACCGAGATCCATTGGTCCCCAGTCTTCACCGAGGACATTCAGATGGTGATAAGGATTTATGCACTTTGGAGGAGGGGCTGCAATGATGACAGACCCTGGCTCAGGTGGTGGGCACGTGGCCTGTATGCCTTAGCAGATGCTATTGTATGTTGGGATTTGGTGTTATTGCAGGCTCAGTTAATTAAGGCTTGCTTGCCTTAGTGACAGTTTTCTCATTTGGGGGTGTTGGAGTGTGTGTTCATGCAAAAATGACTCATGGAAAGCTTGTATTTGTCCTTACATCTTTTTTGTGTTGGTTTGCAGCAAAAGTTGCTTTAGTCAAGTGTCGAGACTTGCACTGGGCCATGATGGCCCATCGAGACCAAAGAGACGTCAGTTTGAGTTCTCTGCGCATGCTGATTGTAACCGATGGTGCAAATCCCTGTAAGTATGCACATCCTGCTGTTTTCAGGAGAGAGGTTTCTCAGCTAGTTGTCTCCCAGGCTCAAGCTTAACTCCTTTTGTAGGTAGGTCCGAGGAGATTTTGGTTAGGGCAGCTGTCTAGTAACACAGAGCTGTGGATTGTGGTACGTGAGCACCAGGGCAAGGGGCTTTCTGTGCTTTCATCCTTTGAGTTGTGAAAGATACTGCAAAGTAAGAAACAGGAGAGTTGAATGGGGAGCTCTTGTGTGTAAAACAGAATTCCAGGAGACACAGTGAGATTGGTTTTAAATTGCTCACAGGGGGTAAGGTAAAGGCTTTTAAGAAGAACTTTGAAGGGGAAAAAATCCCCAGAAAAATCTGCAAGGAATACTGTTAGTGAAAAGGCTTAAAGAATGTTTGTCTAGATGGCACCAACTGGAAGGGATACTTGGAATACCATTAGACCTGTTTTGATTGTGCATGCTGCTTGGAAACAGACCCTGCATACGTGCACTAATTATTGGAGTTTTGGAAAGTATTTTAAGCCTGGTGTTGTACCGCGAGCATGTAACAACTCTGAAGGAAACTGGGGGAGAAAAGCAGACTCGTTCAAGAGAACACGCCTGTTCCCGGGTCACATTCAGTAGGCATTTAAGCTCCTTTGTGGCTGGTATCTTGGAAGGTGCTACCTGGAGTTTTTAGAAGCGAATACAGTATATGTAGTCTGCAAATACACTGCACTTATTTCTAGGTTATTTTACAGACAATTTGAAAAATCAAATTATGTAAAGACATAGTGGCATATTTTCTTTCTTTCCAGGGTCTGTTTCCTCATGTGATGCCTTCCTGAGCTTGTTTCAGAGCCATGGGCTTAAGCCAGAGGCAATTTGTCCATGTGCCACATCTCCAGAAGCGATGACCATTGCAATACGGAGGTAATGGGCGTACAGCATTGCAGTCTGTTTGCTAGATTAAGTGATCCGGGCTGAGGTTTGTTGACAAATCGGTTGGTCATAGTTGACTTAAGCATGTAATAAGCTCCACTGGCATTTACTGTGTGTGGTCAGGTATTCAAGTAGCTAAGTCGTTAAACATTTCTCCTAAGATATGGGTGCTGTTTTTTCTTTAAGATGTGTGACAGCTCAGCAGTGCCTGTAAGAACTGTGCGCTGTTTTTTCCTACTCTTGATTTACACAGCTAGTGTGGTATTCTTGAATCTGAGATAAAATTTGATATCACTTTGGACAGTCATGTTCATAGTTTGTTGCTGTCCATTGCTGCCTTCTCTAATAACTAGCCCTGTGATCACCTGGCCTGGGAGCTGGTGTCTTAACATGGGGTAAGCTAAAGAGCTGGAAGAAGGGTTGCAATTGCCCAAGAATATGGTTTCTTACTTACTGATCAATGTGGCTGTTCTGCGAGGCGATCTCTACTGCCACCTTCACAGTTTTAAATTTGTTATGCAAAGACAAGACACTGAAATATGCATATTTCTGTTGCTGCAGTATCTTCATCCGAGTCCAGTAATAGCCTATGTGCCTGATGTAGTGTATTGATTTTGTGTCTTTCAAAGGCCTGGGGTCCCCGGGGCACCTTTGCCTGGAAGAGCCATCCTGTCCATGAATGGGCTGAGTTTTGGTGTGATTCGTGTCAACACGGAAGATAAAAACTCTGCTCTCACTGTCCAGGATGTTGGCCACGTGATGCCAGGAGGTAAAGATGTGCAGGAGTCTCCTGTAAGACCTTTTTGCGAATGGTCTGGAATGTTTTAGGAAAAGAACCGGTCATTGTTCTCTCCCATATTCAGCCTCAGCCCTGGGGAGTTAAGCAGTCCCCGTACTGTGCCGTCATACGGTTAAATGTGTCAGCTCTTGTACAAGGCAAATCTTGGGGACTATTTTAACAATGCGCAATTTGTCCTAGGAATGATGTGTATAGTGAAACCTGATGGACCGCCTCAGCTCTGTAAAACAGATGAGATTGGCGAGATCTGCGTTAGCTCCAGAGCAGGAGGAATGATGTATTATGGGCTGGCAGGGGTGACAAAGAATACATTTGAGGTATGTATAGGAGGATGCATCTTTCTTTCCCCATTTCCTGCATAGCACTGGTAGTCTTGTATAATCTCGTGGGCTTGTAACGTAAGTGGTAATGTTGTTTTTTAAAAAGATGCCCTGAAAAACTCCTTACAGTTAGATATATTCAGTATTCCCCTTTCGTAAAGGTCTCCCTTGGTGCTAAAACAGTGACGGTACCAAGGATTCCCTCCCCTTCTCCTCATCACTTCACTCACATATAGTGCAATTCTTGATGCAGGGAATGTTTTTCTACCCTCAGGCGTATCCGCTTTGCCTCCAGTGTCCTCTCTTCTGTTGCAGGTTATCCCTGTGAACTCGGCTGGCTCTCCGGTGGGCGACGTGCCATTTGTCCGCTCCGGCTTGCTGGGATTTGTTGGACCTGTACGTAATAGGGTTTTTGAGCTTGCGTTATTGTATTCTCTTGTTCATGCTAATAGCCTTAAATGTACCCAAGCCTTTCTGCACTCGGGTACAGAAGTATGTGTAAGGATGGCTCGCTGTGGATAAGACAGTTGCAAGTCAAAGGATTTGCCTGAGCCAGTAGGAACCCTTACTTTTCCAGCACGTTGTCATTATAGTGCCTTACTGTGTTGCTTGTTACATTTTTAGATTGCCAATTCTTCTACAACCAAGTGTAAGAAGCTTTTTGTATGGCAGTTCTTCTACGCGTGCTCCAGTGTCCTGTCTCACTGGAGAAGCTAGAATGCTTCTCCTGGTTTAGTCACAAATGATGTAATTTAAAGAGAAAGAAAAGGTGTTTTATGCAAATTCCATTGATTTAGCCACAGTTATGAAATATGCAAGTCATCAAAGACATTTGGATCTCCACTTTGCGTAAGTTACTCATGCGTACCTTTTTATCTTTCAGGGCAGTTTGGTGTTTGTGGTTGGAAAAATGGATGGATTGCTGACAGTTAGCGGACGTAGACATAATGCCGATGACATTGTAGCAACTGGATTGGCAGTAGAGTCAATAAAAACAGTTTACAGAGGAAGGTTAGCAAAATAAACCTTGCCCCTCTCCATAAGCTTCTGCATGTAATGTAATGAAACAGGATCTTTAGTATGTTCTTCGATTTCTCTTCAGTAAGGCCTTTGTTTGGGTAGCTCAGTTACTCTCTAAACCAAAACATATTTACTTTGCTCGGCCTGATGCTGCCCAGCACAGGTTTGTTTTCCCCACTGTCCTGTCTGGCTTTTCAAGTCTGTGTACTTTAGGGGAAGGAATCAAGCAACAAGATAAGTTGGCCACATGGAGAATTTAATTCTCCGTCTCTGTAGAATTTACTTCTAAGTCTCTGTAGTAGCTAGCTGCTGGCTGATGCTCTGCAGCAAGGAAGAGTTTCATTAATGTTCAAAGAGATTTAATTTTGTTTAGCAGTTGTGGATCTAATTTTCTACATCCTCAGGCAGGGTTGGAGCTCCTGTCTCTAAGACTTAACAGGAGATTTTAAGCCCCCTACGTCATGTAAATACTTTTAAAGCTTTTATTGTGTGAGTGATTTGCCACAGGTTCAACAGAAATGTGATAGCAGGTTGAGAGGACGGAGGACTATGCTGTGTAGAAATTTCATCAGAAGGTGGAATTAGTCTCTTACCTGCTTCACAGAGTCTTTCCTTTTTGACTCAATTGTCTAATATTTTTTCTCTGTCCTTGCCCCATGGTTGTTTGGTTTTTTTTTTTTAAGAGTTCTGTCTTTAGTCTGTTTCCTGGGCTTTCTGTTCCCAAGGAGTAAAACTGGAATTCGTGCCAATGGGGCTCTCCCCTTTTCCTTAGGATTGCTGTGTTCTCGGTATCTGTCTTCTACGATGAGAGGATTGTGGTGGTTGCAGAGCAGAGGCCAGATGCATCTGAAGAGGACAGTTTTCAGTGGATGAGTCGAGTGCTGCAGGTAAGCTCGCTCACATGGATGGACAAGGTGAGTTTGTGCAGTTTTTCGGCATGGGGGCAGATCAGAGGCGGTCAGCATGCCCCAGATGGAAAGAGCACAGGCTCATGATCCCTCTTGGCACAAGGTATTTTTACAGGGTCACAGGCTGGGTACATCTGCTGTGTACAAGCTGTTCTGTTATGTCCTGAAGGTCCTGGGAAAGCGGCTGCAACGCAGAACAGCGTAGGCTCTGACGAAGTGGTCAGCATTATGCTAGCAAAATGACTGCGTAGAGAAACACAGTTGCCTCTCAGCACTGCAAAGCAGATCCAGTGCTCAAGCTTCGGAGTTCTGCTTTTAGTCTTGAATCATGCTGGTGCTCGAAGTTATGATTTAAAGCCACCCTTACCTTTGGAGACGCATTTTCAGCAGGGAGACAGTAAGCAGAGAAAGGTTAAAACAGCTGAATGAGTGTAGTCCTAAGAAAGTAGAATGAGTAACAAATACTTACTTTGAGAGCTGTGTGCATTGCATGTAGGTCATTCTTGGGAATGATGTTTCAGGTTGTGAAGTATGCAAACTGGTGAGAAAAATCAGGGAAGTACCTGGTGGTCTGAATAATGTATTAGATGCCTGAATGCTGAGGCGGACAAACAAGAACAGAGTGTGATGGTTCAGAGGAGACAGATGGATAAAATCTTAAGATCGAAATCATATGATTCATCAAGCAACTGTGTATATTTTGGGATTTTGGTCATGAAAGATTTAAAAAAGGATTTCTTGTGTATGAAATGGACTATAAAGGCAGGGATGCTAACAAGCACTTAGCTCTTACCGTAGGGCTCGCTGATGTTACAGAGGTGAAATGGAACGATAGTGACTGACTTGCTCCTCCAGTACCTTATAAATGCAGGGCTTTGTCTTGCAGTATGTCAGTGCAGCTGGGAACAGCAGACTGTCTCCAGTAGTACCAAGAATTCGTGTGACCATCTTTCCTTTCTCTAGGCAATTGACAGCATTCACCAAGTGGGTGTATATTGCCTTGCTCTTGTGCCAGCCAATACATTGCCAAAAACTCCATTGGGAGGGATCCATATCTCTCAAACCAAACAGCACTTTCTGGAGGGCTCTCTGCATCCGTGCAACATCCTCATGTGCCCGCACACGTGTGTGACGAATTTGCCAAAACCCAGGCAGAAACAACCAGGTAACACGAGCACCCCCCCCTTTTTTTTGTTTTTAGTGTCAGTAAACTGAAGGTCGCAATCTAAGACCTGGGAAGCTGTGTGATGCCTCCGACACAGAGTGTCCTACTTGTTGGGGACCAGAGCTTGTCTTGTGGCCTGTGGCTGGGGCGTGTTTGAGGCCTCTCTTTGCATGTGTCAGTCAGGAATTTTGATTCCTGCCTTTGAACTCCTTGGTATTCTCTCTGCTAACGAATAGGAGATTAGCAATGCCTTCTGAACTCTTATCAGTGAGGTTTCATTACCTGTGTTCTTGCACCCATGCCCAGAAGCAGTGGAATCCTGCAGAGACTCTTTGTACCTCTGCTGTCCTGCAGATTGCAGTTCTAGGCCAGCTCCTTCCCATTTGCATCAAAAGTCCAGATTTCATGTTCTTTACCAACAGGTGTTGGCCCTGCCTCTGTGATGGTGGGGAACCTGGTTGCTGGGAAGCGTATTGCTCAAGCCTCTGGAAGAGATCTTGGTCAAATAGAAGACAATGATTTAGTTAAAAAGGTAAATCAGTATTTGTTACAGCTAGAGAATGGGCAAAGAGAATTTGCCCTGCAGCTGAATGCAAAGCAGCAATGTGAAGTGGACTTAAATACTGCCTCTGAAGTAGAAGTACTAGTATTTAATTACTGCCTCTTTGTTTCAGCACCAGTTCCTGACAGAGGTATTGCAGTGGAGAGCTCAAGCAACTCCTGACCACCCACTCTTCCTTTTATTAAATGCCAAGGTACAGTCAGTGCTGAGTTGCTGGTTTTTTAAGGTCCACAGCATGTTATTCAGCGCAAGTTTGAGACTGTGTTTAAAATCTTTTGCCCAGTCCTGTGTCCTCTATTTAGTCTTTGTATTGGATTTTTGCCCATAGATTTGTAGCTTAAAATTTGAACTTTTGAACCTATAGGTCACTTTATCTAAATGACTGTCATGGTTCAATGCTTCATTTTAAAACTGAGCGTGTTTGTAGGTCCCACTGGTTCCTGTATCATTTAATGGTGTATCCCTGTTGAGTATATTCTGGCAAGGTTCTGGTGCAAGAAGACCTGAACTGACTCTCTGGAAGGTAGAATTTTCTAGAGCAGATCTAACTCCATCTCTATCTTTTTGATATTGTAGTGGATAAATGGCTCATTGAATGCCAGCAGCCTATAGGTATAGATAACTAGTAGCTATAGACTGACGCTAGCAAGCAAGCGTTTTGGTTCTTTGGTGTTTTTTTTTTTTTCCAGCAGCCATTTTACTGACACATTTGTTGTGCCAGGCCCTGTTTAGAGCATTTTTGTCTCCTTTCAAGGGAACCACTGTGTGCACAGCCACCTGCCTTCAGTTGCACAAAAAAGCTGAGAGAATTGCATCAGTTCTGTGTGACAAAGGACATCTCAATGCAGGAGACAATGTGGTGCTTCTTTATCCTCCTGGTAAGCAAGTTTTAATAATGACTGCATCCCACTGTGGAAATGCAGCATGGTCTTTCTTTGAAATCTCATTGACATCAGGAAATATAGGAGAGATCATTGAAATAGCAATATCATAACTCACTGATCTAGTTTTGACTCCAGAGAGGACTGTCCTAATGTCTTGCACTATCAGGACTCAAACTTTGATTCTCTAGAGTTTTGGAAAAGCCATTTCGCACCTTCTCACTCCTGGCTAGATCTTGCTGTGTCACGATGCTTGGAATAAAAACTTCAAAGACTTCTGTGGTTATCAAAGATCCTCTGCTATGATATGTTCAGTGCGAAGTTATTAGAAACTGCACGTGCTGGCGAGTTGCACTGGTCACCCTACCAGAGATGCCTCAGCTCCTGGTCTACTCAGATCTTGTCTGAAGTCACGTTGCCAGTTGGCAGCTCTTCATCCAGTTTGCTATGAGAAATGGCAAGGTGCCTTCTGGTAGAGACTGGTGCCATCGCCTTCAGCTGTGCAGAGAATGGGCACTTCATCGGAGACTGTTGGGTGCCTTTTCTACAGCAGTAGGCTGGGAACGGTGGGACGGGCAGTCTGCCTGCTGTGGCTGGTAGCACACGGCTTCATCACTCGGCGTGTGTAAGATGCTCACTGCTAGTGAGAGGTGCTCTCTGGTGCGCGTACTTCTTGCCCTGCCAGACAATTCTGTTTTGTCCTGACTGACTTTTTGAGCCATTTGACACTTGGAACATTCTTTCCCTGTAAGATGGATATGGTTTTCTGTGTGGTCAGTCTTCTCTACTTTCCCAGTCCCCTATCCCAAGCTTTCTTAGCTTCCTTGTTGTGCTGCCCTCGGTGTTTCAACTGTTTACGTTGCACATCCGTGCTGTGGAAGTGACTAGTGTGTGTACCACCCTCTAATGGAAATCGTAACGGATGCTTGGAGAAAAAGTACTCGGGGGAAAGGCTGGTGTCACCAGGGTGTCCATCCACCAGTGTCCTACACTACAGCCTATCGTGTCCTTGCAGGCATTGAGCTAATCACCGCGTTCTATGGCTGTTTGTATGCTGGCTGCATCCCCGTGACCGTGAGACCACCTCATGCTCAGAGCCTCACTGCTACTCTGCCCACTGTGCGAATGATCGTGGAAGTGAGTAACGGGGCTGGAGCTGAGAGCATGGCTGGAGCGCTCTTACTTCGGCCTCTCAGACTCGAGTGGTTAACACCGCTGTCCAAACTCCCATGCTGTTTACGTGGCAGCCATGATTGAAGCACATCTTGTAGCTGAAGGACAGTGGTTTTGTTCGTAAGACGCAAGAGAGAACCACCTCTCCTTATGTGCGAGACAAATTGCTATAAAACAGGTGGTTTCTGAGAGATACTAACGTGATGTTAGCACTTAAAATTTCACGTTGACAGTCCTTACTGCTGGGCAAGTGCAGATCCTGCTATTAGTTACTTTCCAAGCCCAGTAACCAGGAGAGGATGCCTCCCCTTTATAACCACGGGGAGACAGCTGGATGTAGACTGTGTAATGTTCTCACCTGCTCTAAAGGTCCTGGTGTGGTTATTTGCATTTTAGTCTGCATTCGGGGTTTTAGTGAAGGAAGAATACAGAGCAGTGTTGCAAAAATCAAAGAAATTAATACAAGCGTATTAGGGGAACTCTGGCTACAGATGGTAAAAGACACTCTCTGAACATCAAATCTTGCAATGATAGTGCCACCGGGACATGCTTTTGTCTGTCTTTTTTTTAGTAAGTGTTTATCTTTTTAGGTCAGCAAAGCTGCCTGTATTCTCACAACCCAGACCTTAATGAGACTACTGAAATCCAGAGAGGCAGCTGCTGCTGTAGATGTGAAAACCTGGCCAACCATCATTGACACAGGTGTGGTCCATGGGCTAAAAGACTTTTTGAAGTTCTGTGTAAGGGTTACCACTGACTTCCAAAGGGACTGTCCCCCATTTCAGATGCTGACTGGATGCCTCTTTAGAATTTGTTTGAATATTTAGAAAAACAGTCCAAGGTATAAGCTAGGTCTGACCTTATTTACTGACATCTCTTCTGCATTTGTTGAGCTATGCATGGAAAATAATGTTACGGAAAAGCCATGTTGCAGACAACTGTTAATTTTCTTAAGACAAGGACAAGTTGGTCTCTTCTGCCTTTTCCTGAGAATAAATAATTCTTTACTTGGGAACTTTGGCAAGAGTCCTGTCATACTAGTCTGTCTCTTTTGGAAAGAGAATTAATAGAAAGCTTTATCGTCCATCGCAGGCTTTTCGAAAGTTGTGTTCTCCTTTCAAATACCAGTTCGATAATCAAAAATTGACCACATTTGTTCCTTTCTTGTACAGATGACCTGCCCAGGAAGCGGCTGTCTCAGATCTATAAGCCACCTACAGCTGAAATGTTAGCATATCTAGATTTTAGCGTTTCCACAACAGGCATGCTTACAGGAGTAAAGGTACAGTAAAATGGTTTTAGAAGACGGGGCTTTTGGTGTCTTTTCTTTGGCTGATATTCTCAACCACCTCTCCCCTCGACCTCCACCAAAGCTGGCTGTTGTAGCTTTGTAGCTTAAATAAAGACCATGCTTTTCTTCCGATAAAGCTATGGATTCGCTGCAGACAATGCAGTGTGACTTTGTGCTGAAGAACTAGTTCTGCAGTGTAGGAAGACGGGTCTCTACAGTGGGCATCGGGAATTCTGCTGCTGCCTCCCACTGGAGAGCTGCCTGTTAGGAAAGCGGTGAGCAATGCGAGTAGCATAGCTGCGAGCTGCTGCTTTCCCCCCACCAAGAGCAGAATAGGAATGCAGTTGACAGAGAAGAGGATAAGAAACTACAAATGAAAGCCCTTAGACTGTCATTAGTGATCAGCTGCGTTTGGAGCCCGAGATGCCTAAACCTTTTAAGCAATAGCTATCGGTGTCACTATTTCTGGTTTACTATGGCTCAGAGGGTTCTGCAGCGCTCGGCCTCTGCTATGGAAGATAAAGGAAGAAGAAACAGTTCATGGAGAAGTGTTGTCGAGGCAAACCTATCTTTATTCTTACCTACCTGTCTTGATGAAGTCCTGCTTTGATGCCCTTGAATTTCAGCACGGTTTCTCTGTCTCTTACGTTGCAGATGTCCCACGCAGCAGTGAGTGGCCTCTGCAGGGCCATCAAGCTTCAGTGTGAACTCTACTCCTCTCGGCAGATTGCAATTTGTCTTGACCCCTATTGTGGACTAGGTTTTGTGCTCTGGTGCCTATGCAGGTATGACTTTTGAGGGGAAAAAGGAAAAGATTAACTCTTGGCTGGTTATAAACGGGAAGTGGTAGTCCACGTCTTTATCTGGTGTAATTACAGGCAGATTATGTTGACATTACCAAAATGACTAATTTACAGTAAGGGGAGAATTTGTCTTTGAACTGACAATAATATGTTCCCTTTTCCTGCAGATTAGCAAGATGTTATCCTATCTTGATTATGCGTATTTATGCTGCCAAATATTACTGGCTCCAGAATGTTTCTCTTGCCTTTCTTCCTTGATTATATGTTGCAGTAAGGGAGTTTTCGTTCTGTAAGCTGTGTGGTTGAGCCAGTTCTGTTCCTTCATTCTGACGGTGTGTCTGCACGTTTGTCTGTGTATAAATTGTTATTCTTGTACAGTCAGTTGTATTTTTAAAACGGTGTTGGTACAGAAGGTGGGCATTGGAGCTATTATCAGTTTGCCTCCGATGCAGAGTCCCACAGCCTGCTTTTGATCTAGCAGGAACGTAACATCAAAATACAGTAAATATTAAGTTAAAGATAACTACGTGCTACACAAAAACATTTTCTTCCGTTTTGTTCTTCACAGTGTGTATTCTGGACACCAGTCAATTTTAATTCCTCCTATGGAGCTGGAATCCAATCTTTTTCTCTGGTTATCTACTGTCAGCCAGTATAAAATAAGGGACACTTTCTGTTCCTATTCAGTCATGGAACTGTGCACAAAGGGACTTGGAAACCAAGTTGAAATGTTAAAGGTAAGAAACGTTTCCTGAATGTGATGTTACATAAAGAGAGGAAAACCGTGGTACTAAAGCAAAGTGATACGATTGTTAAATACAACAGTTCTCCTGTCGCACAAGTCTCAAGTCCACAGCTTGCTCAAAAAGCAAAAGCAACAAAGAATGTTGGCAGCCCCAGGAAATCAGAAGCACTGAGATTGAGTAGGGGGGGTGTGTTGCGGTGCAGGTGGGAGGTTGCCAGCGACTGCTGGGCAGACCCTGAAGCGGGGATGCCGGCAGCCGAGTGCCGTGCAGAAGAATCGCTTATATAACAGTCTGCAGCGACGGCTCAGACCAGCACATGATGTAAAGCACACGTTGTCAGGCGATTTGCTAAATAGAGGTGTTTTCTCCTGGGAGATGAGAGGAAGGAATAATAATAAAAAAAAAAAAGCTACATGAAATGCTTGAGGTGGCTTTTTGCATGGGATTTATTGAAATAGTGTACTCCATCTATGAGACTAAGGATCAGCCGTGTTCTCTTGGTGGCGGGGTTCGGGAGGTGTCTGCTTTGGGAGGTGTCACCAGTTAAACAGCGTAACGCACAGATTCGAACAGCTGGCTAGTGCTGTTCAGTGCATTGAGGATCACGTCTAGAAATAATACTGGATTCTGGCCCCGGTTTTGTTGGAAGACTCGGTGTAATCCCAGTAAATGACTTTACTCTCACTTGGTTTGGTTTCCATCTATATAAACAGTGAATAACAGATGTAATCTTAGCTGAAAAGCACTGCAGAAGCACATGATGCTACGTTCTGCAGCAGAGGAAGAAGCACTGTTAATGCATATTTTGTTCTAGCAGTATTTCTAAGCTCTGGTCAGACACTTTTTGTAATAACAAATAGAAGCTGCAAAGAGGAAATAACTTGAACACTAGAACAGGGTTTGTCCTGCATTTCCCAAGTAATTTCCAGGGATAAAAAGCAAATATCACTACTTGTGAGGGGACAGATCTTGGTGCAGTGTGGCAGAGGTAATTAACACATACACCCCTTTGCACTCATTTCTGCTTTTTCCAGGCACGAGGAATTAATCTGTCCTGTGTCCGGACTTGTGTGGTAGTTGCAGAGGAACGGCCGCGAGTTTCTCTCACTCATTCCTTCTCCAAACTCTTCAAAGACATTGGCCTGTCCTCTCGTGCTGTAAGCACCACCTTTGGGTCAAGGGTCAACGTTGCTATCTGTTTACAGGTAACTGAGTGCTTTCTAGTGCACGTGTTGTCACTGGCATCAGGTTTCCAGATTCGGTTGTATTCTGAATCGGCAAAATTCCTGGTCTGCACATGCTTCCGCGTTGTTAGCGTAGCCCAACATCTGCTTTGTAGAGAACAGCTGGCACAAGATTTAAGCAGCTTCTCTTGTTTTCAACTGCCAGATTATTTCACAGATGCTCAAAACAACTGAAACATGACATTAGAGAACTGTTTATTTCCATGTAAACAGTGACTAGTTGCCCCAGGGCTGATAGCTGAGGTGCTTGGGTTGTCTCCGTAGCAGCTCCCCCTCCCAAAAAATTCCTCCCACACTGGTGTTGGTATAGAGAGCAAATAGCCTGGTTACTGAAGTGTTTCCCTCAGTGCAACTGCAAAGGTGGGAAATGTGAATATTAATTTTGCTGCTGGTAGGAAACCCCTGGAAACATTTATAAGCTCAGGCAGGAGTTACCCTGACTTCCACAGATACATTAATTTTTGAAATTTTTTTTAAAATGTTCACTCTTCAGGGAACATCTGGGCCTGATCCCACCACGGTGTATGTAGATCTGAAATCCTTGAGACATGACAGGTACAGTAAGTTTACTTAAACTTAATAACTATGCAAAATGTTGGAATGGTACTGAGCTATCACACCTTTCAGTAGATTTCAGCTCTTTTTTTCCCCTGACAATGTCTTCTTTACCTTCAGAGTACGTCTGGTGGAAAGGGGAGCTCCACAAAGCCTGCTGCTTTCAGAATCCGGGAAGGTAATTCCATGTTACTACCTCGAGGCACGGCACTCAGCATTTGGTGACCACGCATTGCTTTTCATGCCTCTTATGACGTAGATGCGTAGCTAGGACAGGTAGTCTTGTGGCATGGCACGAGAAGAGGTGGTAGCTGGTTACACCGTTCCTCTGGAAAGCTAGTTTGATTTACGATAACGTGTCTGTTGCTTTAGGAGCATGCTTTGCTGCGAATTGAGAGAATTGGTTCTGTTTACAGTAAATGAACCCAATCAAAAGTGTGTGCATCCTTGAAATCGGCATGCGTTTGAGATTTACTGTAGCACTTGTTCCCTTCTTTGAACAAAAAGATGCTTCCCAGTTGTTTTTAACATTGAATTCTTCAAAATCAAGGCCTAGCAACGTTCACAGGCCTAGAATCCCTTACCTGTGTGGCTCTTGAGTCACAAAATACACTCATACCGTTAGCGTACTTCAGTGTACATGTCCTAGCCTGTTTCATACCTGTTTGTCATTTCTGTGGGTGAAATCATGCCTTTCTGGAGGTAAATGAACAATCTTTGTATTTTAGTTGTGCATGAAGATAATTTATACACCAATTACGTATTCCTTCTTGTGATCTTTAGATTTTACCTGGCGTCAAAGTAGTCATCGTTAATCCTGAGACAAAAGGGCCTCTTGGAGATTCTCATCTTGGGGAGGTAAGCGCAGATTTCGCTGTTCGGGTAGCTTCTCCTGTTGTCTGCTGCTTGCGCTATATTCTCTCCGTTGGGTTACGTAAGTTGCTGGGTGACAGTTTGTGAGTGGTAATACTTGCAGGCCTTTTGAAGCTGAATTATTGCTGGAGTGTTCAGAATTTGGGTGTGATATTTTACTGCCAAGTTTTAAGAAAAAGAAAAGCTACAAGAAGGGAAAGCTTATTCCACTCTAAACCTTGCATAACTGGCTTCCAAATAGTCTAATTTACATTTTGCGTTCCTTGTCTTGATTACACACCAGTATATTTGATCTGTGTTGATAGACTATTAATTTTTGGACTTCATGTTATAAAAAGCCAGTTTATTTACTCAGTTAATCCTCAGCGTACAGTTATTAGGAGAGTAGATCTGCAAGATGCATTTTTAAGATTCTACAGGATATTTGGAGGCTTGAGCTAAATGCAGAACACTTTTGGGTTGGAAAATCTCAGATAAAAAGAGAACTTTCTTGTTACAGTTTATTACCTGCTTCATTTTAATACCCAACGGATGATTTTGTAGTGTGTGGGTCTGATGGGTTTTCTGCTTCCTGAACAGATTTGGGTAAATAGTCCCCACACGGCCAGTGGCTACTATACTATCTATGACAATGAAACCCTTCAAGCTGATCATTTCAACACTCGTCTGAGCTTTGGCGATGCTGCTCAGACGCTTTGGGCTCGGACTGGATACCTTGGTTTTGTTCGTCGGACAGAGCTCACAGCTGCCAGCGGAGGTACGGCAGAAATTAGTCTTTATCTTCTAAACGAAGATGAAGAGTTTTCTTTCATACGTGTCTGGATACAAGAGACGCTTTGTTTTATCTAAATTCCATTTATTGTCTGCCATTTTCTGTTTCCATAGTATGCATACACTTCATTTCCCATCTCTCCTCTCTAGAGCGCCATGATGCACTGTATGTTGTTGGAGCACTGGATGAAACTTTGGAACTGAGGGGACTGCGTTACCATCCAATCGATATTGAGACTTCTGTATCTCGAACGCACAGAAGCATTGCTGAATGGTAAAACAGCTGCGAAAAATGAATTCCTCCTAACCTAGCTGAAACGTAGCGATGTTTATGCAAAGATGCAGGATTTAATAGAAAAAAAAAAAATACACGAGGCAAATTCAGATGCTTTTTTGTGTTACCATCAGCAAGTCATGCACCTCATTTCCCATCTGTAGATCAGAATAATACTGGGCTGACTGACTCAATGTTTTCTCACGAGCCTCAATTCAAAATAGAAATGATGATTTCCTGCTCTGTGGTGAAAAGAACCATTTGTGTTTGAGTCAGTGAAAGCAGCATTTAGTTCATGTGTCACACTAGGTAGTATTGAGACGCGTTTGAACTGATCTTTGACGCGTCGGGACTGGGTCCTCTTGGAGTTAGGTCGCCTGGAAGTGCAGCCCAAAGCAGATGGTAAACTCCATCTAAGGATAAAGAACTGTAAACTTTGGATCTTTGTGTTTGTGAAAATAACTGGGGTTTCTGTTTGGTTTTTTTCTTTTTTAACTTCTAGTGCCGTATTCACATGGACCAACTTGCTCGTGGTGGTTGTGGAGCTGTGTGGCTGTGAACAGGAAGCCCTGGATTTGGTTCCCCTAGTTACCAATGTGGTCCTGGAAGAACATTACCTAATTGTGGGAGTGGTGGTGGTAGTGGATCCTGGAGTTATTCCTATCAATTCCAGAGGAGAGAAACAACGAATGCATCTCCGCGACAGTTTTCTAGCTGACCAGTTAGACCCCATATATGTAGCCTATAACATGTAACGTGTATGGGGGAAGTGATGTTCAGAAACTTTGCGGGACCACTAAATGACAAAGGGTGGCTATAGAAATGAAGCTGGTGAATATTACTAATACTTGATCTAAAGTTTGAGATTGCTGCCATATTCCCTTCATCTCATCCTGTGGTATTAAGATCCCGTTAACTACCAACGGACAAAAGGAAATGTGGTAGGCAATGGAAAACACTTGTAACAGTTTACTGAAATATTAGCTTTATAGAAAATGCAAAGTTGACAAGTGTGTGAGCTACAAAATTCCTAAGGCCTTTACAGTAGTGTTACTTTTTTCATCTGTTGTACATATTTGTATTTTTATCTAATACTGTTTTAGGATTCTATAAGGGGAGGGTTTATTTAGTTAAGATAATAAACTATAAAGAAAAGGGTCATCGGAGTTCTGCAGTTCCCTACTACATAATGTACTTTGCATCTGTACTGTAGCTATTCGTTCCATGGGATCACACAACTTATTTAAAATTGTGCCATGACCAAATCAATAACTTACGGAATCTAAGAGTTACTTATTCATATAGATATTTCTTGAATTTAAAAAGAATTTTGCCTATATTTTAAATATGTAAATATTATTATACATACTTCACTTAGCAAATTAACTTGGATAATGATGACAGCTGAAGGTAGAAGTTTTTAAGGACAAGTAACTTTTGTGGTCCTTAGCATAATTACATTTGGTTAGACAACTAATGTGAGATACACACATCTTTCACGAGTTTTCTTATTTCAGTATGTAGTCTTTTATTGCTGGCCAGAAGTGTATCATAGCATGTAGAAACCTGTGACTTTAAGGCACATCTTTCTAAAAGAGGCTGAATTTGAAGAGTAACATGGAATTTGGTAGAAATTGCAGTGCAAGTCCAAAATGCTTAACTGAAACGATGCACCTGAGTGACAGCCTCTGCCTCTGCCCTCTGTGACACCTTGTGTTTAAAGGGAGGGGAAACAAAAAATCCTGTAGATGGACACGCAGTTAAAGTCACTGTTTGTGCAATTCAGTCATGATTCCATTCAGTTCCCTCTAGGCAGAGCAAGAAATAATGTAAATAGGCTTTAACATAAACTGGGAGGCAACAACCCACTTTTCCTCAAAGCGTTCACTAGAAAGAATTAGGTAATTCTGGGGTTTAAGCTGAATGCAATTTTTCTTTTGCAGGAGGAGGCACACGAATGAGAGCAATTCTGGTAAACGCATCGTTAAATAACTTTGTGAAAATTAATATTCCAGCCTTCAAAATACTGTGTGGGCTTTCACCTTAGTAAATGTAAAGAAACAGAAGCCTTAGAGTAGCGGGTATAAGCTCTTCAGAAGCAATTGCACAGCGGGCTGAGGGAGAGACGGTGTTTAAGCTTTGACTCAAAATTTACCTTTCTTTCATCTAATACTTAATAATCTTTTAAGAACAATTAAATTCCTATGGGTGTTGAGAAAGTACGATTTTGGAAGCGAGACCTGATACCAGAGACTGCAACAGGTTTTTTTGAGTCAAACGTGGTATACAGTGTAAAGGAACTTGTTATTAAAATGTTCCAGATTACCTCATTCAGACTTTTTGGGCAGTTTTTAAAAGGTTTATAGAGTGAACTCTGAAGATCCTGTGGCAGTTATCAGAGCGTATCTGTAAGCAAACCTCAGCTTTGTTCTTGCAAAACCCCTGATGCGTTCCGTTAGTCCTTCACTGAAGACAGGAGTAGTACAATTTAGATAAGAAGTTCCGAATGGTATTTTTGAAAAATACTTGGTGGGGGAATAGATTTAGAAACTGGAAGTTGTTACGGCAACTCTAGGTGTAAGAGTTCTTCGCAAACGCTTCAGTTTCCAGGTGCACGCCCTTGAACAATTTCTTTTTCTGTATCTACGGCAGCAGTACGACAGCACCGCGGTTTTCCCGGTATCGTGCTGCTGCCTGCCTGGGAAGGTTGCTCTGTTAGCAGTAGGGATGGTGTCTGGGCTCTTAAGGTGTGCATCCTATACTACCTGTGCGCGTGACCTCTTTAATATATTTCGTTTTAACAAATTGGCCACAAAGTGAGGCAAGTGACAGGTGTAACTGTGACTAATGGGGTTGGTCCTGCAATTGATTGAGGGTGTAAAGTGCACAAAAGTGGTTCTGCCTTTCCAGCCGGCAAAGTCTTGTTATTACATGTTACGCATCACTTGAATGTTTTCTTGCGCAGCAAAGTGACTTGCAGTACAGCTTCGCTACGTTGTGGCCCACTTCGGAAAAAATTCTGATGGTCTTGACCTTTTTCTTACTCAAAGCTTCAGATAATTTCTTTCAACAAATACTTTATTTGTCCATTGAAGTGGATTTTAAGTACAGTTCTAGGATTGTCTTTTATTTTTACTCACGATTTTTCAGAAATAAAACCCGCATGTATTAATTTGATCAAAGATTCCCAGTATGTGGTAGATTGACTTTCTGAAATGACATTTTTGAATGACATACTGGATTATTTTGGTGGGGGTTTTTTTCCCCTTGTTTTTTATTTGGATAGGTATTGATGGGTTCTTAGGGTTTGGGGGTTTATCTTGGAAGTTTACTGTGTACTCTTAATCTTTACTCTGGCACATTACATCTCTCTGTGTTGGAGAACTGTAAGTTTACAGTCCTGCCCATAGAATGAGATAACATTCCATTCTCCATGGCCAGTAAGTGACGCAGAGCAGCTGGCCAGTCCTGACTGTATTGAATGCTTTTGTCCGTGTTTGGCACAGCGAAAAGCAACGTACTGGAGAGGAAGAAGTACGGAGCTGTGACTCTGGAAACCCCGATTTCTAACTCCAGCTCTGCTAACGATTGCCGCGAGGCCCTTCCGCGGGCCCTTTCACTCCTTCCGCTTCTTCATCTGTAGATGAGGATATTACCCAATCCTTACAACGTCCCTGTGAGGTAACTAACTGTACAGCACTAGGTGCTAAGTATTTTTCATTGCTAGCCTCTTTGAGGTGGGGTCAGTTTGTTCTCCCAAACTGATAGATGATGATCTGGCTGTGGGAGGGCTGTCAAAGATGGGACCGTTCGGCTTTGCGATGGTTGCTTGGTGTCATTCCGTACGAGGACGAGCCGAGACAAAACTGGCAGGGCCACTCAGGTTGCGTGTTCAGGTTCGGAGCGGGATGCTTTTCCCTAACTGCTGGATCCAGGGCCGGGTCCCCAGAAGCAGGCTCGCCGTGCCGGTTTGGCTTTGCGGCTCACCCACGTGCAGAAGGCAGGTTAGTTCCTACTGTTGTCCCTCAGATTCCGAGCTGACAGCTGCAGTGAAACTTAAAATCTAGGAATTCTTAACGCTTTGAACTAAAATATTTTGTACGTCATACTGTTTGTGAAATATTCCCTAAGCGAAATATGTGGGTACAGGTAACTTCGAGTCCTGTTCTGTTAAAATTTGCACTGCCTTTCTGATCTCAATAAATGTAATTCAGATTTGTCATACTAAAGGTCCTAAAAACAAGGTTGTAAAAACGAGATAAATTTTAGCCCTAAATGCAATTTTTCTTTCATTTCTGTCAACCTATTTACCATTGTCAAATTCAGACTACAGCATTATGTAATTATGTATAAAGTTTTTATTTATTTAAAATTAGATTAGATATACATTTTTAAATTTAACATCTGGCTGGACAGTGTTCCATTAACGCATTGATTGTGTTTCCTTTGTCTTGTGTTAATAAATATTGATGCCTGACTGCTTGCTTAGTTCTTCATCTGCTGTCTTTCCGAAGGATTTTTTTTTTTCTTTAATTATTTTTATTGTTTATTTTGGACTGGAATCCAGTGAGAGATTTACAGACTCTCAAACCTCTGCGATTCCTGACACTGCGTGAGGGGTTTGGCCCCTGGAGGGCTGAAGCGACCGTGCGAGGCTCTGTATGAGCTGACGCTTGAGATTTAACACTGGATAATCTCCGCTCTCCAAAACCAACCACAGAGTTTTTATGAAGTTTTCTTTTAAATATTCCTAAATGTTAAGATATGGTTTAGTACCAGTGAGACTGTAATTAATATTAGACTAACACCAGCCACCGTCTATGCACGTACCTGTTCATGGCTGTGTGTTTCTGGGTAAGACTATACTTGGATGCGTTATTTCCTACAAATGATGAGTAGCAATTTTACTGTGGTTTCTTTCGGAAACATTTCATTTTCAGTAAATCTTTGCTGTATTTTAAAATTATTTGCTTAATATTAGGAAAAACCTCTTTAAAAACAAAACAAACAAAAAAAACCCAACCACACACACACACGAGAATTAAAAAAATTCCCAAATATCTGAGGAATCTTGTCACAGCCCCAGCCCAGGCCCCTTCCCTGGGATGGTAACCCGTACCCTCGCTTTGCCTAATTCTCTGGAAGAAAAACCTGGAGACCGTGAAGCTTTTGAGCAGTTGCTGTGGAGGTGCCGTCGGGGCACGGGAAGCGTACTTGGGATTTACTGCAAATAACTCGTTCCTCCGCTAACGCTGAGCCGTTTGACTTTTCCGAGAGGAATGGCTTGGGAAACCTCACCTGAACGAGGGGGACTTCAGGAAAGTAAAAGAGAACAAAAGTTGAAAACTGCAAATGAAATAATGTTAAGAGTTCTATGTAGCAGCAAGGGGAAAAAGCAAAAAAAAGGTATATTACACTAAAGCTTTAATCAAACCTCTTTCTCGTATAATCTTTCAGGACAACAAAAACGGCGGGAAAGGCGTCATTCGCACAGGTGTTGGCGGGAAATGCCCAATTTCCATCCTGGGACCCCGAGAGGTGCTGAAGCAGCCACGGTGCGGGGGGGCCACCCCACCGCTGGGCTCCTGCTCCCGCTTTCCGCCCCCGCAGGAGCCCCTCGCTGGGAGAGGGACCCTCCCGCCACCCCAAAACCCCCCTCACCAGGGGAGCGGCCTTCGCGCCCGGCGCCGGGGCCGCGCGGGCCTTTGGCGGGGCAGAGCCCAACCCCGCCGCGCTTCCGCCACCGCCTGGCGCTTGCTGGTACCGCGCCCGCCCACACGCGTGTCCCCGGCCGCGGACGAGGGGAATCGCCGTGCGGGATGAAGGGAAACGTCGTGTTTTCCCCGGAGCCGGGCGCGCCCGGGCGGGCCGAGGCCTGCGGGCCGCCGGTGGTGCCCTCCCGCCTCGGGGCCGGCAGCGGCGCTCTATCGCCTCCTCTCTATGGTCTCCGTGGCTGGCAACCGCCGGACGGAGGCGGCGCCAAAGCAGACGCTCTAGCCTCCGCCTGCGGGGTTCTCTGCTGCCGGAACTCTATGGTGGGGATTTCTAGGCGAGGCCTCCGCCGGGACTCTATGGTCGCAGCCCGCCCACCCCGAGCCTCCCGCGCGGGCCCGCCGTGTTTACGATGCCGCCGGCGCCGGTTTCCTGAGGCGGAGACGGGCGCGGCGGCGGCGGCTCTCCCCACGCGCGGCCACCGGCGGGGCCCGGCGGGCCTCTGAGGTAAGAGCGGACGGACGAGGCCGCCCCCTCCTCCTC
>VFFE01007785.1:53487-63566 GCA_008921705.1 Burhinus oedicnemus | reverse complement strand
CCCCGGGCCCGGGCCAGGCCGCGCCGCTGCCCTCCGCCCTCCGTCCCCGCGGTCCGCTCTCCTCCGGGCCGCGGGGGAAGGGCTGAGCCCCGCCACAGGCCTGCGCCGCCGCCGCTCCCCTCAGCCCGGGCCCGGCGGGACCCCGGGGAGTTCCCGCCCCGCCGGGCCCGAGGCGCCGCGCTCCCTCCAGGGCGGCCGGGGCTGAGGCGACCGCCGGGCCCGCGCCCCCGCCTCGCCTGGGGCTGGTTCCCCTCCCCGGGCATCGGGGCCGCGGAGGAGCCGCCTGGAGCGGGGCGGGGAGGGGCCCTCCCGGGCCCAGCGCGGAGCTCTCGGGGTCGCGGCTTCAGCCCCGTTTGCTGGGCCCGCGGCGGGGCTCCCTCCCCGGAGACCCTGGAGATCGACCGGGGGGAAAATACCGAGTGTCCTGTGATGGCGGTGATTCCCTTTTTCCCATTAATTTTGTGAGCCTTGGCTTCCAGCACTCGAGGCAATCGGTATCATCGATTCGAGGCGGCTGGATGCAAACTGGAAATGATCTCAGTGATTTTTTTTTTTCCTCTGGCAAATATCAAGATTTCCTTATGGCCATATATTTTATATATTTTTAGTCTGCAGGCTTTTCTTTCCGGGGCTGCTCCCTGAGCTTCATTCCGCTGGAGAAGGCTGGGGCAGGGGGGAGTGGAGGAAAACCCATGTGGAAAATACTCTGGAGTTCTAAGGAGTGTTGGGGTGTGTTGTGTGGTGTGTGTGTGTGTGTGTTGGGGTGTGTGTTGTGTGTGTGCAGACTGGGAGCCAAAGCTGGAACCGGGCACATGGGCTCCGGTCTCCTCGCTTGCTTCCTGGCGTGACCTGCTGGGATGTGCCGTCCTTTGCCTCTGTCTTTTCACTGATTTTTCCTGGAAAAAAATGGAGTTCTGTCGGTCTTCTGGATGGAAAAAAAACTTTCCCTGAGTGTCTTTAATTGCAAAATTAAGTAAATAGTATTTTTAACTGCTGCAGCTGGGGAAGACAGCTTATTTTGAGCTGTTAAGGAATGCAAAATTTCACCAGATTACTTGACTATAATTTCACCGAATGTTTTAAATCACTTTCCGTAATTTTGTCAATATTTAAGTCTTGTCACTTAGCGTTTGAGAATAAAACGCTGTGTCCGGTATTCCTTGATTTCTGACTTTATAAAGTCTTTAAAAAAAAAATAAAAATCAATAGCCTCTTGCAGTATTTGAGTACTGAAATATCATTTAGGCCCTTCCTCTGCTGGGTTTAAAAGGGCAAAACAGAACTTGGTTTCTTCCTCTGGTGCCCTCGCACTGCTGCTCACTTCGATGTACGGCTTTTATATTCCATTGTCTTTGCCTCCTGGTTACGCTTTGAAGCTTTATCTGAGGCTGAGAATCCACGATTTTAGTCATTTTATGAGCATTTAACTAGAGACAATCGCTGTCTGGGCTGATGCGCCTCGTAAAGGGGCGAAACCCGAATGGGAAGGGGAAGAGAGCCGTACGCTGTCTGCGGGACGCTGGAGTAAAGAGCCATGGAGAGTAGAATCTCGTGGCGATCGTTGCTGTCAGGGGAGCGTCTCTTCAGCAGTTTGGGCTGTTTTTCATCAGGATTAGTGAAAGCTGTGGGAATGGGGTTTTTTTTCTTGTTTATTTGTTCTTTTCTCATTGATACTCCTCAGCCGCTCAGGGTTTCGTAGTGGCTCTTGAGTGGTGGTTCAGACTAAGGAACGTGGTGTTAGGAGGGTACGTATGATAAATTAAACTTGCCCACAATGAAATGCGACATTCCCGTTTCTGTTCAAAAGGAAGATACGTCTGAGACTCAAACTCGGGTTTAAAGTGAGGTGAGTTTCTTGGGCTGGAGAGAGACGATTCTCAGCGGTTTAAAAGTCCTGCTGTTGCAGAATTTAAATTAAATTACTTTTGAGATGTAGCTGCACGGAGGCATTGCTTTTATTCTGAAAAGCCTGGCCCTTACCTATCTAATAATAAGCCCATGGTTTTTGTACTGATTGGAACAATAATTATTTTCTGGCTAATAAACCACCGGCTGTTTCTTTTCTGAATTCCCTCCTGTGACACGTAAAACTCTTCCTTTGCCCCAAAACTGCCCAGCTGGTTTCAGCTGAATGGCTGTTCTGTGCTGGTGTGAAAAGCTGCAGCTCTGCTGCGCGTTCGGTCTTTGGTGCTTCTTTTCGAAGCTGGAGAACTCGCAGGTTGAGGTTTTTCGTTGGAACTGTCTTTCTAGAAGCTTGACAGATGGTAATCGCTGTCTCAGGTGGTCACAGAAAGCCATGTCGATGGAAAATGGGTGTTTTTCCAGCTAAATAAGTTGTTTTAACAGGAGAGGGGCATGTCAGCCTTCTTGCGTGACAGTCGTGCAAGGCCAAATAGCGTCGTGCGCCTCCTTCATCCCCTGGAGAACATCCGATGCGGGAGCAGTTTTCACCTCGTTAAAATCGCTTGCTAAATCTTTTTTAATTAATGTTATTTTACTGAGATTCATAGATGTTGGCTGAATATTTAGTTAAATATTACAGAGATGAAGCGAACTTGAAAAATCGTATTTGTAATGGGAAATACTTTATCTTTTATTCCTGTAAGTAGGACTTCACACCTATGAGAGAAAGATCAGCAAAAACCTTTGTGCTTTCTCCCCGGTTTGTTTATTTTGGGTGGTTTTATGTCTTACCAGTTTCGTTGTTTCTTGCAGTCTGTTTTGGTGGTGTTGTGAGTCTTTCATGGGACAGCAAGGCAGAGAAAAACAGTAAAAGAGAGAAGGGGAGAGAGAATGTGGTTTAGCACTTCAGAAATGAATTGGGTATTTCTGTAGCACTGGAAATTTATTTTAATTTTTTGCTGTTGACTGGATTTCAGTTTGACGGTGCCCTGTTTACTTGTGACACTTAGTACAAAATGTAGATTTTCCTTTGTAAAAAAGCCTTTATAAAAGTTGCGTCCTTTATACGTGCTCGTCATTAATTCTGCTCCTCATTTTTTATGGCTTCAAGATACTTAAATTACTTTAATTCTCAATTTTCTTTTCTTAAAAAAAAAGGGGGGGAAAAAAGAAGCCCAGCGGTTGCTCTGACTTTTGGGCAGCTCTGCAGTGGGAGCAACTGGAAAAGAAGATGTGGGATGGTGTCGCCCCGCTCCGCACGGGGCTGCGGCGGGATGCGGATCCCGACCCTCGGCTCCGGCCGAGGCTGGGAGGGGAAAGCGCGGTGGCCTTGGCAGCGAGGACAGCTTTGACGAGCCGAGGGTTTCCAGAAGCTGGGAACGGCCAAGGCACTGCCCGGCTCCCGGGAGCTTCTTATTCCAAGGGGAAGCCTTCGTTTTGCTGCTTCAGCTTAAACTGCGGGCGAATTGTTTTATATTTACAGCAATAAGTACGTTGGGAAGCTGTTTCGTGTGTTGGAGCGCGTTTGTTCCGTGCTGTAAAGGACGCCGTTTCATCTGTCACCAAACCATTGACGTCTCATCAGTTTTCGCTCCACAAAACCCTGTTTTAGTCACTTTTTTGAGGAGTTCTGCAGCGGGACTCCTCAGATGAGTAAGGATTGCAAGAACAAGATTCTGGTCTTGGTGTACGTTGACTTTTTACCCTCTAAGTATACGTCAGGCTGAGAGAGCTGCGGTTTGTCTCAGTAGGGAAAAATCAATGACTCACATTTCCACAGAAAGAAATGTAATTTCCAGTCTCATAGCAACTGTCCTTTCAACAGTTTCAAACCTTCTGTGACAAAATGTTTAACACTCACCGATCATCTCTTAATGCTCTAGGCTCGTCCACCCACTCACCCCACCTAAAAGCATGCATTTTTACATCACTGAATCCCCCAATATTGGAGGGGGGATGCTGTCAAGACGCGTTGAACGGTTAAATATAAAATCTTAGAAATGAGAGAAGCGTTACTGGCTGTATTATATGGAGACGGAGTGACTTCTGCAGGGTTTAAAATGCAAACTCTGTCCTTTGATTTCGAATCCCCGGTTTGTGTTTATACACCTTCAGATGTTTTAAAATAGGCTTGGCTGGTAGCTTGGGTAAAATATGTCGGAAAATTATTTTACTTAGAGCAAGATATTCTGTAGTATAAATGCTTTATCTTGATTTTCTTCCTGGATCTCATGACTTGACTTTGTTTATTTTCACTAAAAAACAGGAAATTCAGTAAATACATTTGACAGTGAACTTCAGCACCGGGTGGGTGTGAGCCAGCGCTGACAGAGGGTGGAACTGCCGGGGCAAAATGTCCCGAAACGGGGCTCCTGCTTCTCTGGGCTCCGAGCCGGGCACGGGGCTCGACCTGCTGCCGTGTCCGTCCCCTCGGGTCCCCGTCAGAAGGTGTAACGGTGCCCGGGGTGTCGTGGGGGAGTGACAAAATTGCTGTGCTATTCCATAGTAGACATCGAAGGGCAAAGAACTAATGAAAAATGTCCAAATAAGGCTAAAAGCATCATGCACCGAGATTCTATAAAGTGTCGGTGGAAGCTGGGCGCCTGTCCGCTGTGCAGATTTATCATTAACGGCATTTAACTCGTTACTTCTCTTGTAGTTGATTATGGAAGAGGTGCACAAGAGCGGCAGTACCAGTTCAGTGACGCCCTCGCAAACGTCGGCCGTACAAGGTACAACACTACAGGCAGCTCAGCTCTCTCATATTGCGCAACAGGTAAAGCCTGGGCCGAATCTCGGCAAACGTTGGAGGTAGTTAAGAGCCAGTTTTTATGTGCTACAAGCTGTAGTAATTCTTGGGTTTTAGAAACACGCGGAGAAGAAAAAACGAAAGAGGGTTGAGGGAAATGCACTTGTTTGTTGATGGACAGCACAGACAGCCCAAAATTAATGAAATGGCTTCTGTTCAAAAGACCAAAATTCATTTACCTGCTTGTACGGTGCAAAAATGCAGCCCAGCGTTTTTGTTAGGTTGTACGCCCTTTGAAACCATCATCAACCCGACATACAGGAGCCGTGTAGAATGAATTGAGGGCCTAATTTTTTTTTATTATATTTTTTCCCCCCCAGAAAAAGCATTTACAGCTCCTTTTGTAGCAATGGCAATCCCGGGTGCTCAGCACCATGGAAACACTTGGGGTTTAGCCCAACTTGAATGTATTTAATGTAATAAATCATATGAAGTTGGAAATTTGACGTACTTACTCCCGGGGAACGTGACTTCCAAAGCTTTATCCTGAATTCAACTTTCTGCATCCGAAAGAGAGTCTCTCTAGGCCAGCTCTGCTCCCGCAGCCACGGAGCCGTCCTGGGAAACAGCGACGTTTCGCAGCTCGGCCGCTGCTTGCCCTATGGAGGCGATGCGGATTTTAGTGCAAAATTTAGATAATGGCATGAGGCAAAGATGGGACAGAATATCAGCAAACATCCTGTTGTTTGTTTCCAGGCTGGTTCTCCGCTCTGTTTTTATATAAGGATGCCAATGTAACTTAATATTCCCACGTACGATAAGAAAGTAGTATTAAATGAAAAGTTAGCTGTGTGAATTTTAATCATCCCTTCATCTTTTCATGTATTCCAGATTAATAAAAGTAGTGAAGAAATTTGGTGAGGAAACTGGTTATTTACTCATGCATCTACTTGTATAACTTTCATATATAATCAATTTTTTTATAATCAATTTTTAAGGGCAAAGGCTTGTGCAAGTTCAATGTCAAAAATACAAATCTGCTGGAATGTAAGAAGTGTTTTCTATAGGGGCAGCAGTAGTAATCAACTTTTTGCCTGTTAAACCTAGATTTCAGCTGCAACATTCTATTGAGAATGACAGTTTTAAACCAATGAAGAACAGATGCCGTAATTTTTATTTGGAAAAATCTGCTCTTTATTCTTCTTCCTTGTCCAGAGCTCGTGTACCGTGTCTCCTTCCGTTCCCCTTGACTTTCCTCTGGCTACAGCCCTTGTGCCTTCAACTTTCGGAGCAGATTGCTCAGCTTTTGCTGTACTTAATTCTTGTGATTTCTTCTCTGTGAAATCTTTGAACCGTAGCCTCATACCGGTTGCTTTAAAAAAACATAAATATCCAAGAACACCAAATATGTCCATTATTCATGCTGCCTTCTGCATTGTTAGTCTGATCTGTCTGAAGCCCTCAGTCTTGTTGGTCGTTTCATCTGGATTTAGATTTTAGTCCCCTAAACTCTTACTAACTTTAGTGAGAATTAAGGCTACTACTTATTAGGCGCTTTTATTTCTGCTTATCTAAGTCCATTACACTCTTAAAATGGAATAAAAAAAATAAATTGCCACAAATGTGGGGCTTTATCTGGATGGAGTTACGTGAAAGCAGTCGTGCTCGCTTCGTCTCAGTGGTGCTTCATCGTGGTTCACGTAGAACTGCGCGGATTTAAGTCGCAGCATTTTAGTCTCTTGCACATCGTATTTGATTTCTGCCTAACTTAAGGCAAATAAGTAACTCAGCCTTTTTCCTGCGCAGATACGTACTTCAAAAATGTGCATCTTCATAGGGCACCTTCTGTGACTTCAGTAGACTTAAAAGAAGCTTCTGCTAACGCGTGTTCTCCGCTAGTTTTCCTACGTGTATGTGTGTACGCTTTCTGGGGAGCAAACGCTGTTATTAATGAACCTTTGCTTTGTTGTAGATGTCTCTAAGAGGTCCTGCTCCCCTGACGGTTGTCCAGCTTCCTGGAGAGCAAGTGCAGGTCCAGGGCGTCATTCAGACAGCTCAGTCCTCCTCCGTCATCCACTCGCCTCAGGTGCAGACAGTGCAGGTAACTACAGGGTCTCTGCCAAACAACCCAAAACCCTCTTTTATGTGTGTGAAAAGACTTGTAAAGGCTTGTCTGGCTCAGCCAACTCTGCCACCGCGCAGCCTGTCCGGCACCGCGGAGGTAGTGAGCCATCCGGGGACAGTATTTTGGGCATACATCGTTCTTAATGATCGTTCAGGCTTGAAATTCTTAGTTCTAAAGTTGCCTTTGGCGTTGAAATGAAACAATTTGACATCGCATCCCTTTATACAAAAACAAAACAACCCCCCAGCTCTTTAGTTGGTGCTTTTAGCGTGTTTTAATACCCAAAGAGGGAGAGTGTAGAATAACCCAGTGAAGAAAAATGTGTGCTTGGAAAAGGTAGAGCTGAACGATGGGGGATGAACTGTTGATCGCTCGCCTCATGCGCGCTGCGCCTCCGTTTCTGTGGTGCCCGAGTGTTCTGCTTGTGTCTCTTACTCGTTTGCCGTGTGATTTTTGTACCGGCCACTTCAGAGGTGCCTGGGGGAGTTCAGTCGAGTGTGTCGCTGCCCTGGGCAGCCTGGCCTCGGCTTCCGCTGGGAATAGCTGCGCTAGGCAGCCGGGGGACTGGAAGAACTGTGCTAAAACACATTAATTTGTCACTGATCCTTTGTACTCTGCTTATCTATTCGTACGACATTAACTTGATAAACCACGAAAAGTAAACCTCTGATGCATTTTCAGCTATCGTTGTTCCTGTAACATCAGATCATGGAAAAGAAAACACGTTTCTCTTTGAGAACGGTTAAGCACCTGTTTTTAGTAGGTTGTCTTTACTTGAGTCTCCGCTAATCCCCTTCCTGTCATTGTGTTCTAGTTGCAGGGTCCCCACTGACTGTATTCTTCCCCTTTTTTCTGTAATCGGTGAACGTTACGGCCTTGTTGCTCAGAGGGGGGGAAAAAAAGTAATACGTGAGCAGCTTTTTTTAAGTGTTGATAGTAGGTTGCTCTTTTTGTCTCTGTAGCAGCGGTTAAGTGAGAAATGCTTTTCCCAGAGCTGCACGCATTCTTCTTGACTTTCTGTTGCTGGCACACAGATGAATGTTTTGTTAGCTTGTATTTAATAAGGAGCATCAGGGAAAAAAATAAAATTCGCCAACTGGATGAGGACGCAGTGGAATAAAGAGAAAATTACAGATAATACTTTGCATATTGACTCCCTGAGGTGCTGCTGCCTTAAGTATTATTTTCATTTGATTTTTATATCCTGACCAACAAACTACACTGCTCTTCTGGCTCCATAAAAGATTTCAAGTATTGTATGTGTTTGTCTCTGTACGTACATGGTGTTCCTGTCTCCTTTCCCACCACCCCCTTAGGCAGTTACGGGTGGCAGTGGCTCACCTTTTCAGACCACATCAGCTAATAAGATAGTTAGGCTTGTGTAATTTTTGTGAAAATAATAATAAACCATTTGTATTTCTTCATACTGCTCTTTTAAAATTTCTGGATTGATTAATCCTGCGGGTTAATTCAGCTAGCACATCTAGATGGTGGACGTTTTTCAGCTTTTAATGTGATAAATAGTTTGGGAGAACCTCTTGAGCTTTTCTCTTTTGCATTTGTGTAGTTTTCATGCAGCTTTGGCTTATATACAATTAAAATGTGTCATCTCTTCTGGGTATTGCTTCTGAAGCGTGCCGAATAACCACGCGGAATGTGTTTTTTAGGTATCTTCTTTGTCTGAGAGTGAAGATTCTCAGGACTCATCAGACAGCATCGGCTCTTCCCAGAAAGCTCGAGGCATCTTGGCTCGTCGTCCGTCTTACCGGTAAGTACTATATGTAATATATTTTGTATTTTTATTTGAAACCGAAATAGCAACTTCTTCCAATAGCTTCACGTATCCTGTCACCCTCTGAGTTGCTTTCTTTCTCTTGAATCACGCGTTGGATCTGTTCACGCAGTAAACATTTGGAGGATGCCCCGTTAGCTATCGTTTGCTACGAGGAGGCTTTGACTTCACTGGAGATCGGCTCCAGCGTGATGTGGCACAGGGGAGATTGTTTACCAGCTGTAATTTTGCTCAGTTATATCATTTTATTGCAATGAGGAATGTAGTCAAATGTCACATCTAGCTTTTCAAAAAAGAAATTTGCTGGAAAATGAACACAAAATTTAGTATTTTTTACAATAATCTTCTGAAAAATGGAAAAGACAGTTTACGAACCTACCGGATGCTCCTGTCTGTGATTACTGCTCCCGCTTCTGCCGCTGCTTTTCATTTTACGAATGTTTTATCCACTCTTCTTAGGACTTTCTGACGGCTTTATCTCATCTTGAATTATGTACCAGAACAAATAATTTAGGAGGGATTTTATTATTTTGCATGCGGTCAAAAATGGTGGTGGAAAAGAGCAATTCTTGAATCTTCAGTTAAAGTAGCCAGGATAGGAAAACACGAGCTGTAAGCAGAGCTTCTGCAGGAGAACTGCTTAGCCGGGAGGGTTCGGGATCGAGAGTTGTCAGTTCTGCTTTTCTCTTCGCAGAACTGCCACTAATTCATCATTTGGCCTGGGGTAAGATGCATAAAATTCCTGTTTCCATTGGTTCCTCTTTTAAATAGAGATGTGCCTGTTTTCACGGGGTATTGTTACACAGGACAGGGGCGGTTTGAGAAGCTGCGCAAGAGCCAAATTAAATGCAGAAAAGAAATGTAAAGTCTTACTCTGTACTGGAAGAGCAAAAGATCTAATTTTTAAACCTGCCTGTAGTAATCACTCCTTTTCAGTTTATTCTGACACCAGACAGAGCAAACTGGTTTTAAAGCCTGTTCTTGAGAGAATTAGAGGATCGGGTTGTAAATCAGAAAAATCTCTTAATAGGCCACTTATATATCCCCGGAAGATGTTTAGGGTGGAAACTGTGATGCAGCTTTTACTGAAATGAAATGATGCAGGTGCTGTGCTAGTTTTTGGCGCACCGTTTTTCTGGAGATTACTGAAATCTCCTGTACGTGGTGCAGGTTTTCATTGCAGGCTTACCAGTCCAAACATCTGAGGCTTTTAGAGGATAAAGATTGAAAATCTGGAATTCGTGCTGATTGGCACATACGCATACTTTATAAATCAGTAGCTGATTTGAATTGCTCTTAGCTCATAAAATTATTCAAATATTTAAATAAAAAACTAGACTATCTAAACTACAGGAGGAGTTTGAGGCAGTCACCTCATACAATTTTTTTTAATTCCAGAAACTGCTTTATATCAAAATTTTAGTGTTTTATTTCTGTAATTCAAAATAGGGCTAGTAGTTCGTAACTGCAGTAATTTGTAATTTTTGCTTACTATTAGAGCTGATAAAGAA